>JAQMYL010000011.1:8679422-8716211 GCA_030014365.1 Clarias pachynema | reverse complement strand
AAAACAAGAAGCGCATGCGTGATACATGATACTCGGTGCTCGTAAACCAAGCCAACGCTCGTTTTCCAAATCAAAATGTATTAAAAATCTTTGCTCGTCTTGCGGAACACTCGTAAACCGCATTACTAGTAATCCGAGGTTTCACTGTATAGTCCCATGGTACACTGATGCGCCTATCCCAGCATTTCACTAGTGCGTGGATACCATCGAGGTAGAAAGTTTTCTCAGTACTGCAGAGCTTCATGTCTGGCTTTAATGGACTCCGAATGTCTTGGAGTGAGGGCAGGACTGTAGTGGGGAGATGTGGCAATAACTCTCACGATACAGGAACTCAGCTAAAAGTAGTGTTGGTGAATGATCGTGTGCACAGTTCCCACAGACAAATACGTCTTTTCCGCAAGTTGGCGACAAGTTTCTTTCGATTTTCACAGATCTGGGGTTCCTTAAAATTTTTACACAGTTCAAATGGTTTACTACTCTGTTAAGAGTCTCGTCCCAATACTGTAAATCTGTTTTATGGCTTCATTCACAAGAACTTTCATCATAAGCCCTGGTTTGACTTGAACACAACTTGTATAAATCACAGACATTGTGAAACTTTGGGCAAATCTCCATTAGCTTCAGCTGTAGCGATTTATCTTTGTGTATCTATTAGTCTGACCTGCAGAGGGAGCTGGAATACAAGCAGAGGATTCTTCAGGAGCTGAATGATCGTGATGAGGATGAGGTGAGCTGACACTTTTAGCCAGTATTTATACAGTAAGGAATTAGGAGCTATAAGGTTTTTTTTTGTTTGTTTGTTTGTTTCAGCTGCCTGGATCTCCAAGCAGCAGCTACAAAAATTCAGCAGCACCAGAGCTCAGTACGACACGATCATACAAAGGAGTGAGTGCCAAGCGAAATCATGTATCGTAAACGCAGCCATTAAAATGTATTTCAGTTTATAATCCTCAAACTTAATGGTGGTATTTGCTTCTTCAAACAGTTAAATCTCAAATGTGTAGCCAAATAAAATTTTTTAAATATCCATCTTTAACTCGGCAGAATTTTAGACCTGGATTTACGGTAAAAGTTCCCATGGACATATTGTAATGTATTGTGTCCTGACAGACGGAGGAGCTACAGTTGGTGCGGGATTCCCTGCGGAGTCTGAGGAACAGCTTTGGAGGCCATGACCCCCAACACCACACACTGGACACACTGGAGCAGGGCATGGCCAGCCTTATGGACCGCCTATACACACTGGAGTCACAGACCAGACAGCAGAAGAAGGTGGGGGGAGCGTTTCCTAAAACTGTGTATCAGATATAAAGCTTCCTGCTCTAAATGATATTACTGCTGGACTGAGGCGAGGCTTTTCAACTCTTTCCAGGCAAGGGCGAGGTCTCCAGAACGCAAGGCCACTCATTCAGACAGAGATTCCTTGCCTTCTAGTACAAGTAAGTGTTTCTTGGAAATAAGTAATGAAGAAAACAGATCACTAATTAAGGAATAAAACACCACAGGGTAGGCCTGTTAGAGGAAATCATTCAGTAACAGAGTTAATTGTTTTCCAGTAATAGCGAACATAGAAGTGTTTATTGATTTTTATTAGTAGGTTACCACAAGTAGTTTTTATTAATTGAACAATAATAAATCATTCTTTTTTATTTGTGTTTATTTTGTGTTGATTTTTTATTTGTGGAACGTCCAATTCAGAACTAATTCCCTCAAAAGCAGTTTTTTTCCCTCTTGAATTTAATAAAGCAAAAATGCTGTTTGTCATGGTGCTGAGAAATTGTGAATCTCTTTAAGTCTTTCAACTTTCTCATGTCAGAAACTCTAGCTACAGCTTTACCTCCAACTGCTGCAAATCACTGACACCGGAGACTCCTTTATTAATGTGCAATTCCTTGTATAAGCTGGTACTATTGATATGGTACATTAGAACAAATACATTAATACACTAGCAGAGCTTCTGTTCTAGAAAATGAATCAACACCTTCTGCCCAATCAGAATCAAGCATTCAACAGCACTTAGTTATGACAAGCTTTAGCGCATCACACCGTTATTAATACGTTAAATTGGGTTTGCTTTGCAAGAAGGCATTTTCTGGTGGGTTTAGGTGTTAATTCTGCTGTCTGCTTTTCTACATGCTTTGTTGCAGAAATGGTCCACTCTCACAGCAGCCCTATGCTTAATTCCTCGTCTTTCACCAAAGTACTCTACTTCACAGACCGCTCGCTCACACCCTTCATGATCAACATCCCTAAGAGGTGAGTAAATCTGGAAAAAAGAAAAACAAAACTTTTATACTGTATACTTACCATGGGGTAAGAACTGAAACAAGAAACACTGGCAAGCATTAAAAAAAAATAAACCTTCCTTCGGCCACATCCATTAAAGGGCCGCCACAGCGGACTATCCGATCCGCACACAACTTAAACACTGCCGAGGCATGCTCTGTGTTTGTTTTTCACGCCTAGAGAGAGTGGACTGGTACTGCATTAGTATGCTAACTGTTAGACTTTACAACTTAGGTTACTCGGTTTGCAAGAGGTTTATGTGAGAGATATGGCCACAATACTGCTACACAGTTAATTATATAAAAATCTGAATCGCTACAAGGACCAGTGCAATTACCTTACTGCAAAAGAGCAACTCATGCAGCACTAAACAGTAATGTTAAAAGTGAAATATATACAAATGCAGCGAAGGTAAAGTGTAGTAAGTAGTGCTGTTTTTTTCCCCCAAAGAAAACCTGAGATAGAAGTCTGATTGAAATCAGACAATTGAGCTTTGCAAAAATATATAAAAAAGTGAAAAAGCTGTTTTTTTTAAAAACATTTTTCTATAGCTAAAAAAATTGACAAGACAAAACCAGAACCTTATGTAGTTTTCTGCTTTTCTGTTCACCATGTTTGTAAAGAGTGGTTATTTGAGCCATCTGATCACCTAGAAACAGTCTGGTCATTATTCGCTGACATCACACATCGACAAGGCAGCTCCAAACACAGAAATACTACTTGCTGGAAGTTTCTAGGTGGTCACATCATTTTGTAAAAACGCTTTCCAGCCCAGGTAGTGTTGTAGCTCACCTCAGGCGTAAATACCTGTAGAACACGGAAGATTCAGATGCAACTCAGGATGACTTAGAAGCAAGAACTAAGGAGATATAAAACATATCAGATGTGGTAATTAAGGCTGTGGTGATTGATCCTCCAGGTATTTTGACCGAAGCTAGTCATACAGTAGATCCATCAAACAATTGAATTTATTTGTGGGAAAGGAGTATAATACTATGTGTCCCCTTTTAAATTACATTTCAGAATAAAAATTTTTTCACAATATTCAAATTTTCCTAGATCCGATACTTTTTTTTGTATGTGATGTAAAATCTGAATTTCTACATGTGTGTTGATGTCAGGTTGGGAGAAATTACCCTTCGAGACTTTAAAGTGGCTATAGATCGAGAGGGCAGTTACCGGTACCATTTTAAAGCTCTGGACCCTGAATTTGGCACTGTGAAAGAGGAGGTATGTTTACGATGTTCACCATGTAGAAGTGCCTAGAGCTTCATCATCATTAAGGAACACGGAGTGTATAAAAACAGTATGGAAATGAACACGACTGTGTTTCGCAGGTGTTCAAGGATGAGGCGGTGGTGCCTGGCTGGGAGGGCAAGATCGTGGCATGGGTGGAGGAGGATCATGGCGAGGGGAGGTAAAGCTCAGGAAATGCAAATGAATGTACTTTAATATCATTTTCAATAGAGTTTCTTTGATTTCCAACCAGTAGGTGAATTTGGTTTTACTAAATTGCGCATACATAAATGTGAAGAGTGTGTGAATGTGTGTGCATGGTACCTTGCGATGGACTGCTGTTTCAATTTAACGTAATAAAACTTGCAATGCAGCTCATTACATTTTTAAAGCAGCTTGTCCAACACTGTACAGCAGTACAGTACCGTTTGTTTGACACTGATTTTTGTTTCACGCTGTCTTTTTTTTTTTTCTCCTCAAGGATCTAACAGGAAGCCTGAGAAAATCCCCGCTGGGATCAGATGTGGTCGGAAGGATGAACCGTGCCAATCTGTCAGAACAATTGCGCTTGTGCTGGATGTACAGATGCTCAGATCCCTCAATCGGAATTCTAAAATCCTCCTGTTCTGTGTACCTCTGTACCTCTGTCTGTCTTTCTGTGTGAGTCTAGTAAAAGCAGGACAACAGAAGAGACACGCGGGGGTTAATTAGATGAGCAGAACGTGTTCCTGTTCATCCTGTTCTCAAATCAGCTGTCTACAGAAAACCAGGCTCCTGGCCAACGACTAATCCGAGGAGCTTTTCCTTAAGGAGTTGCCATGCTGCAGACGCCTGTAGTGTCAAATTAATGTTTCACTGTGACCGTGAGAATTCTGTCTAGACTTTAAAAGAACGTCCCGTCTCGTCTCGTCTCGTCTCGTCTCGCGTCTTATATTTTATAGATGAACAACCAGAGATTTAATACTTTTTTTTTTTGCAGTGGGAAAACGGTTTATGAGCGGGTACGTGTGTATTATTATGCCACGAAGAATAAGTGAACATGGAGGTGTATACTACTACTACATGGGTTTGTGTAGTTTTCCTGCCTTAAATTGACAGATCTTTGAATCTAAACACAATTCACGTTATCAAGCTATGATTATTGATAACTGTTGGCACTGTAGTAACAAGCTAAAGTGTTGAATACACCAGCTGCCTACAGTGTAAATCTCTGAAGGAATTTTTCCGCCATTATGATGTCAGCTAAACTGACCGAGTTAGAAGAGGTGTGTGAAGTTAATAATGTACGCTGCCTTCCGTGAAGGCCAGGCCCATACCAGCGATTTAACAAACTTATCCTTTTTTCACCTTCTTTGTCAGTGGACTTGGTTTTCTCGACCATTATTATTATTATCATTATTTTACTATTATTATTTTTTAAGCAAATGTATTTAAATCAGTCAGAATTCTATTGGTCGAGAAATAACAATGCTTTACTTCTGTTTCTCAACACGCAGCCGAAGCACTGAGTTTTCAGGACCAAAGTAAACGGTTAAGATATTAAACATGCTTTTTTATTAATATATATAAAGTCTAGTCTGAGTGTTTCTCAATACCAAGAGTGTGTGAAATAGGCTTGTGCTCCCGCTAACAATGATTTATTAAATATTAAGGAGGAACACATTCAGGGACATGCAGTTATAGGAAAGTGATCATTGATCCCCATGCTGGGTGGCATGGTTTTCATTTCCAATAACAGCATGTCCTGACGTGTTTTATTCCTGTTGTTCAGATTATTGCAATGTTTAAAAAAAAAAAAGATTAAAGAATGTCATACCATTTTTTTGTCCATTTCCAGTAATGTTTATTATTGTGAAAAAGTTAGTTTCTGTTCTCACTGAAACAATAGCTGCTCCTTACTTAATTATCAGACAAATAGTAACTTCATAACAATAAATTGCAACACAATTGCAGGCAGAAAACATGACTCTGATTATTCATGACTATTACAAAGCACTAACACTGGAGACTCCTTCCATAAATGTTAAATAAAAGTGCCTCCACAAAAAGATTTACAATTATACACTTTGTTTTAATTATGTCTGTTATTATGCTAGGCTGCATGCTGGCGTAGTGGTTACCCCTGTGGCCTCGCACCGTCAGGGTTCGATTCCTGCCTTGCGCCTGTGTATATGGAGTTTGCATGTTTTTAATGGGTTTCCTCTGGGTGCTCTGGTTTCCTCCCACAGTCCAAAAACATGCAGGTTAGAGTAATTGGCATTTCCAAATTGTCTGTTGTGCTCTGCAATAGATTGAAGCACCCCATGTTGGGTACTTAGGGTACCCCATGTTGTACCCTAAGTCTCCTGGGACAGACTCCAGGCTCCTCTACAAAGGATAAACAGTGTAGAAGAAGAGTGAAAAAGATTAATCAACCTGTTGTGATATTTAGCACAATTTTGGTATCATATTATATTTCTGTCTCAACAAAGTTAAACATTGAGAAGTGATTCAAACGGGACTCTTGTAGTAGCTGAGGGTTTCACAGGAGGGTTTTTGTTAGGTAGCTAAACAGACATACAGCCCTAAGGTCTGAACAAACTTCCAAGTATTTTATTTAACAAAAAGTGCAAATATTCCATTTTGATATTCCCCATTTCTCACCTGACATTTTGTCTGAAAAAAAAAGAAGAAAAAAAAGACTGCATTACAATGCCTTCTGAGATGCCTTCTCCACCACTGGTATGCTATTGCAGTGAATTCTGGGTCTGTGAGTTCATGGCATCCAGTGCCCCTTTAACATTTGGGTAGTACCATGGACACTCTTATTTTACTCACTCTTGGTTACTTTCATTCATTTGTGTTTAATTTGAACTTGGGCAGTATAAGATGACGACAATGTTTAAAGATTGCCTTAAATCTAACAGAGAATGGCACAAATAAAAAAAAAACGATCAGCTATGTACAGTCTGCTTCATCGTAAACCATCTGTAGGCATCGCTGGTATTTGTAAGTCACACCAGTTTATGAGTGATAGTACAGCGCTCCGAATACATTGCACTGATTTGGAAAGTGTAGCTGAGTTTACAGAAGAGAACCCGGTTGTGCCTGGACCGACCTGTCGCCAAAGCGGTCACCAAAATAAGATTTGTACCAGGGTGTTGCTTTAGAATGTTTTTAAATATGTATGTAAATATGGTTCAGGAAGAGAGGATTGATATGATTTTTATACGATCAGTGTTCTCTGAAATATGAATGTTTAAAACAAATGTTTGTGTTCGTTCACAAAGAGGATTTTACCCTTTGGTTTACTGCAAGCTTTTCTCATTTTTTCTTAGGATTAAATGATTTCATGTACTGTTCAGTGCTGCACTTGAAACCTCAGCAACTTCACTCAGATAATTCCTACTAGTGATTGTCAATAACTGTTGAATTGCAATAAACAATGTGAATATCAATAGTGAATTCCATTTTATTTGAGAAATATACAAGGGTGAGTAAAAAAAATATCCGAACACCGGTTATATTAAAACTTCTATTAGCTGCATTGCGTTATCAGCACTTTTTGCTCAAGGCTACTGTCTCCCCAGTCACTGCTGTGCAGGTGTGAACGTGTTACATCAGTTTGTTTGTAATTGCAGCGAGAGCAAAAATGCATGCTCCACTTGTGATTTGCATGATAGAAAAGCATAGTGCAGTAATTCATTGCCTTTATTTATTTATTTAAGACTTTGTCCAACAATGGCAGCTTAGCAGTGCTGGTTCAGTTCCCATGAACATTCAGCAAGCGGAATATTCCACGGATAGCTTTGTTGCCAGCTTGTGGGAGAGATGTATTTGTCTGTGAGGACTAAACACACAATCATTCACCAACGCCACTTGCATGTTACAGGAACTCGGCTGGGAGTTATTGTCACATCCTTTCTACAGTTTGATCTTAGTCCAAGCCATTTTCATATATTCGAGGAATTAAAGTAGTTCCTGGGAGGCCAGTGTGTCAGACTTGAAGCAGGTAGTCCTCTGGTGTACTGAGAAATCTTTCTACCTTGATGGTATCCAAGCACTAGTAAAACACTGGTTACAGTATGTGTTTTACTAGTGCTTGAATTGCAAGCAGAATTCGTTCCGGAAGCGTGCTTGTATATCAAAACACTCATATATATCAAAGTCCATTTTCCCCATAAGATATAATGGATGATGATTCGTTCCACAACCCAAAAATATTCATATAAAAATAATTACGACAAAATATATAGTAAAAATAAAACAAATTAATTTTCAATCCTAGAACTATAGCCAAAGTTTGTGTATGTAGACATATTAGGAGTCTTCTTATTGAAAAATTTTATTTTATTTCTGATCAAAAGAACGAAATAAACGAACGAGATTCAAAGAACCGAGTCACTAAAATGATTCAAACTTCCCATCATTATTATTCTGCGCAATCGAAAGTCTCGGTTTGACTTGAATGCCTCCGCACCTTTACTCCATTCCGACAGGAGGCGCTAACGAGTTAATTCCGCTACACATGATGAGAGTTCGCGAAGAACAGGAAAACGTTTCCTCCACATGCTGTCTCTGATGAAGTCTGCTTAAACAGTCGAGTATTTATTACGAAAATGCGTATAAATAAAGGTAAAGGGAAGAAAAACCTTCCTCAAGACCCAGTTAAGAATTTTGAGAAATGGAAAAAGAAGCATGACAAAAAGAAGAAAGAGACAACACGGCCGAAGAAGAAACGCGAGTGGGAGATAGAGAGAGAAAACATCCAGAAGCTGGTCGCTAAGTACGCAGAGGCAAGTCGGCACGCGTTACTGCGCGCACTTCTGTACTCGATAGTATTTAAAAAACAGTACACACGCCGTGGTTTGACATACTGCTTAGCACGGTAGTGTGCATTGGAAATGGGCTTTACTGCTTCCATGCTGTTCAGTGTTAGTTTTATTTTTGTTCCTGGTTGTACAGTTCCATTTTATAGCGATAATATTTACTACAAAATGCTTGTATTACAATATAACTGTAATTAAATTAGTATTTTACGCGTAAAAATTAATAAACATTATGAAATATAGCTTAGCGTCTTGTGTTAAATCCATTACGTCATGACTCATCACAGTGACTTAAAGGTGCAGTGTGTAATTAAAACTGTTTCCTGTAAAAATACTCTGAATATCAACACAATTTACAGGATTTTCATTATACCTTTAATAGGGTTATTCATTCGTTCATTCTTTTATCTTCTGCACCATTTATCCTGTTTACATTGTCGCTGGGGGCCTGGAGTCTATCCCAGGTGACTTAGGGCTCTGATACACACACACACACACACACACACACTTTAACACACTGCAGGGAATTTTGAAACGCCATTCAGTCTAATCTGCATGTTTTTGGACTGTAAGAGGAAACTTGGAGAGAAGTTGTTGTGTTGGTCTTTCGGCTGCTCCTGTCGAGGGGTTGCAGGTTTTACACCGGATGTCCTTACTGAATCAAGTCTTCCATTTAACCTGTTCTTGGGACTGGCATTCATCCAGTGGGGTTTGGGCATTGGGTGATACCAAGAGGAAACCCACACGGAGAACACAAGCGCCTTGCACACAGACCTGAGGCAGGAATCGAACCCTCGACCCTGGAGTTACGAGGCCACAGTGCTAACCACTAAGTCACCAACAGAGTAATTATAATCATTATTACAGTAAGTCCCCGACTTTTCTGTAGATATGAAAACCTTGTAGATCTGCGGTACGAACGAACACCAGGTATCAATATTTACAATTGTATATAATATTTTCAGTACTCGTGGCTCAGTGGTAGGTGTTTCGTCTGCCATGCAATAGGTCTGGGTACGATTTCCAGCCAGTGCCCAAACCCCAGCCTCTGTATGCAGTGCCGGTCCCAAGCCTGGATAAAATGGGAGGGTTGAGTCTATTTAACTGTGTATAATTATTTGTGTAATTCAATCTTTAATACCTGATTCGTGTACTTTTATATCTCTCCGGCGCATCTGGCGCAGAACCTGTGCCAAGCTTGTATGTGCGGACCAGATGGTGCGCTGTGGCGACCCCTTTCTGGGAGCAGCCGAAAGACCATCAGCAACAACATGTACAATATTTTCAGTCTGTAAGTGAATGTATAAAATCTCCTAAGACTGATTATAATGTAAGGGTGTGCGGGAGAAATGAGTCGGTCTCATGAGTTTCAATGAAACAGTCCGTGAGCCCGACTATAGAAAATGGCTGTCCTGTAAAGCTGTCCTGATGGTGAATAATCCTAATTTTGTAAAATGCTCAACAAGACCGAGTTCGCGGTCTGAAACAGCTCTGAGTCAAAATGGCATCCATTCAAGCGCGCAGTCAACACCATGTAGAGTTGTTCTCCACGCTATCCCTTTAAACAAGGTCAACTGACCCGCTGCGTCACTGGGATTTCTCTAGCTATTTAAATCCGCAGTCTTGCGAGTGTATAATGCGTTTTTTTTTTTCCTACTTTACATTCTATATTTGTGTCAAAGGTGTGTAAGACTCACTTTGCCGGACTTATGAACAAACCCGATTTATAAACATGATCTCAGAATGGAACTCTTTTGTAATTCAGGGACTTGCTGTATTATTATAATTATTATTTTAAGTGAACATAATTTTAACGAAACCCACTCAAAATAATAATTTATGTAGTATAACAAGTCTATAAACAAGAAATGCATGTATTTTTCATGATATTCACATCAACACTGGACAATCCTGTACTCATGTATGCGGAAGCGGGTCAATAGCACTTTCCTCTGAATGGTTTACACTGCTTGAACTGCAGTTTCAAATGATGCAACTGGCTGTCTTCACGTGTCTCTGATAGAAGCACGTCACCCTGCCTAGACTGCTGGTTGTCTCGTGATGAGGAAACAATGAAATGTTTTGTGTATCATAGAAATACTTTTAGGAGATGTGATCTACAGGGTGTCTCAAAAGTTTCCCTACATAGGGGAATTAACCTTTTCTTTTTTTTTTTTAATGCAAACTGTATTACAGAGTGTCCTATAGGTGATTGCGCTTTCTTTGTAAACACACTTGAAATCGTCTCGCTTATCATGATTATCGCATCTGGTGTTATGCAGTAATTGCTTAATTATGTTAATTTCTTCCTATATAAAGAGACTTTTGGGACACACTGTGTTTTTTTTTTTTTTTTAATATAGTTTTAGAGCATTTCCCTGCCAGTGGGTAGCATTGCAGCCTTAAGGCTCCAGGATTCTGAAGATGATCTGTCTGTGAGGAGAAATTGTACAGTCTGAGAGCGACTGTGAGTAATGATCTCCTGTGGTGTTCCGCATTGCTCTTCACTGGTCTGAGTCTTTGGCTGAAACAATTGCTGGGATTGGGTACTGCATTATTTAGTGCTTGACTGTATAAAACGAACTGGACAAACCCTTCATGGTATCATCCATAGGTTTTCTGAAGAGTGGCTTTGAAGCTTAACTATGGGAGCTCTGATTGGCACCATCTTGGCAGGAGCTGACTCCACCTAAATTCTGATTAATTCATAAATGTGAAATGGGCGGAGCAAACAGAGCCTGGGTGTGGTTGGAGCATGCTTACTTACCTCAGTTACTATTAGCTAGGTAGCTTAGCTTTAGGTCAATGTAAATTTATATTCTTGACACTACTTTGCATTTGGTTGAACTCCTCCATCCACCCATACATAAATGGGAAATTTAGTTGTAATCTAGCTGCAAGTGTGTGTATTGTTGTAAAGCTGTACATTTTACCATGAGGGTCTATGGGGACTGACTCACGCTTGGAGCTAGCTCCTGCTGGTCATTTAAGGAACTGCACTTTTTGGCACTTTTATATTGACTGCTCAAGGGTGCGCAGAACTTCTATATTCTTTGTTGAGTTCTCTGTTGTTTTTACCATCTAAAAACGTACTCATGGCTGAATTACTGACACTAAATAGCACCTGGGTGCCTTGTGACTGGTCATCTGTCAAGCATGAATACATGACTTTCTGTCCATCTTAATGTAAGCTTAAAGTGTTTATTGGTGGTTGTTTTTATAATCATCATTCGTATATCAAGTGATCCCATATTCTGCATGGAGCTACAGTTTTTATCATACAGTAACAGATGAACTCGCTTATATAGTTTCTAAGATACTGAGCTCCACGTGGTTTAATGTATTTTGGTGATGATTCGGACATGCAGAGTGCAAAACAACACACTTGTCTCGGTGTCTTGTCTCGGCTTTATTATTTTGAGAGGAGCGTGGGGGTGAATCTTGTCTGTGCTGTGAAGAAGAAATGATTCTTCAATCATCATATAAGACAATTAAGCATGTCTGTTATTTTTATCTCACAGATAAACCCAAAAGAAGCCATTAAATTCTCAGATTTTCCACTCTCAAAGAAGACTCTGAAAGGTATTCGATATTAACATCATTTTATTTGCTTGCTATGCTTTCATTTGCGATCATTCCTGAAAACAGCATGTGAACGTGTGATTGTCGTCATGTCAACAGGACTGTTAGAGGCTCAGTATCGGCAGCCCACCGAGATCCAGAGACAGACCATCGGCTTCGCTCTTCGAGGAAAAGATGTTTTGGGTGCTGCAAAAACCGGCTCAGGGAAAACTCTGGCTTTTCTCATTCCTGTAAGCGACCATGGAGGAATGACTGAAAGACATGACGACTTTGATGCTTTACTTTTTTATAAGACAGTAATAATAGCTTGCTTTCTTTTGTTTATTTATTTTATACTGAATTATCCTAGGTGCTGGAGTGTCTGTATCGTAACCAGTGGACAGCTATGGATGGTCTCGGCGCTCTTATAATATCTCCCACTCGAGAGCTGGCTTATCAGACATTCGAGGTGCTGAGGAAAGTAGGGAAGAATCATGACTTCTCAGCTGGACTGGTTATTGGTGGAAAGGTGTGCTTTCTGTTGAATATTTGTTATTGGCTGTACAGTACCTAGTAGGGTATCACCAAGGACCATCCAATACAATATTATCACGATACTTAGGTGCCGATTTAATACTATACAATACCAATAAATTTTTTTAAATAATTAAAAAATAAATTGAGATTCTGTAATTATCACAAGCTTTAGGAATATCGCGATTATATATTATTATTTGTTATAACGTGGATTCCTACCCAGTGTGTGAATAGTTTAGAGCGCACCACCTGCATGATTATAGCGTTCTCCAAAGGTCAAATATCTGAAATAAGTTTTTTTTTTTTTTTTTTCCCCAATATCGTCCATCATGTTTAAAGGATATTTTAAAGCTAGTTCTGCCTACAGGATAGCAACTAGAAGAACTAGACTTATTGGCTATAGAGGCATCCTGGTCAGTCCTGTTCTTTTCAATGTTTCTATTAATTTCTAAAAGGACAGATTTTTTTTTTCCTCCAAAGTGACTTCTTGTCCAGAAAATACATAATTATTAATGCTCGTTAATAATGTGTCTGGCTACAGGACCTCAAGGACGAGTCGCTGAAGATTCATCGCACAAACATCATCATTTGCACACCAGGACGTCTGCTACAGCACATGGACGAAAATTCCTCATTCCACGCCTCAGACCTGCACATGCTCGGTACACACTGGCTCAGGGTGTCGTGTTGACTTTGAATAAGTTCCGAGAGATCATTTAGAATCATAAATCCAAAGCTAAAAATCATTAATTTCATTAATGTGAAAAAAGTGTTTTTTAAACAATCTTATTAATAAATTATTTAACTTGGATTTTCTGAATGTCATAACCGGACTTAACTTGGTACTAATTATTGTAATGTGCTTTTTATTCAACCAAATTAGATGCTTTGATTAGATAAAACTTTAATGTGTTTCTCCTGACAGTTCTGGATGAAGCTGACAGAATTTTAGACATGGGCTTTGCCGACACTCTCAACGCCATTGTGGAAAACCTTCCAAAAACCAGACAGACGCTGCTGTTCTCCGCCACACAGACCAAGTCTGTGAAAGACCTGGCCAGACTCAGCTTGAAGGACCCCGAGTATGTGTGGGTTCACGAACAGGCTAAATTCAGGTATCAGTGTTTCATTTTTTACACCAAAGCTTTCATCTCTGCTTATTGGAGAGCCGGAGACTGAGTGTTTCTATTCTAATCTGCTCTCTGTTTCTCTCCAACCTCAAGTGACCATCGTTATTACCTTTAGATTATGTAAAACGTCTGCCACACAAATCACTGCAAATGAGCTGTTACTATGGAAACAATAACGTATTTGAACGAGCGCATTAATATAAACCTGCAGTTTCCCTTACAGCTGAGGCAGTTGTCAGAGCTGCTATTAGAGAAAATGAAAAATCAACCAAGTTTGAGAATTTAGAAGCACTGTGGTATGGGTAATGAATAAACATGACGGTGTGCTGATATACTGTATTATTATGTACAAAGCCATTCACTATTACCAAACATGACTTATTTATTCATTTTTAAGGTAAGTTAGTTAGGTTAAGCCTTTATTTGTCACATATACATTATTAATGTAGAGTTAAATTCTTTCTTTGCATATCTCAGTGTAACTGGGGTCGGATCACAGAGTGAGCCATGGTACAGCGTCCCTGGAGCAGATGGGGTTAAGGGTCTTGCTCAAGGACCCAGCAATGGCAACCTGATGGAGCTGGGCCTCGAACCACCAACATTCCGCTCATTAACTCAGTGGCTTAGCTCTCTGAGCCATCACTACCCCTTAATATATAATAAATAACAGTAAATAAAGCAATGGGTTTTATAAATAGAAAGAAAGCAAGAAAATAAAACATAACAGTTAAACGGTCTTGAGAACATACAAGAAATGTCATAAGTGAAAATGCTTTGGAAAACATTTCTAAATAAAAGAAACATCTGTAAAATAAACGCAGACAATATTAACTTGAAAATAATCAGTAGTGTTCGATACAGATTCGTGCAGTTTCATAAGTAAAAATGAAGAAAAAATTCAAATGCCCACGTGCATATTAATAACTCCAGGAAGCATCAATTGGTTGTAAATGGTAAAATCCTGAGTTCCTGTATAAAGGTGGAAAGTATTTCTCCTTCTCATGAGACCAAAGTTGATTTAGGAAGCTCTTACCTTAACCCAATTTAAAACCTAATTCTCTCTCTACGCTGATTTCTCATACGCTTAGCTTTCACTCAGAGCCACTTTTCAGACCTTGTGTCCAGACGCTGGTGTACTCCAGTAAAGTTATTGCTCAGGAGTTGAGAAAGATAAGTCATGACGGAGAAAAAGCAGATTATTAATAATTGTTAGAGGAATTGGCGTCGTTCTCATTTGCTGTGGGTTAAAATGGAATTCTGTTTTGTTGATTATTGTGGTCCTCAGCACGCCTGCTACTCTGGAGCAGAGCTACGTAGTGTGCGAGCTGCACGAGAAGGTCAACATGCTCTTCTCGTTCATGAGGAGTCACCTGCAGAAGAAGATTATTGTCTTTTTCGCTTGCTGCAAAGAGGTGAATGTTTTCATATTGTATACCTGTCTGTGATAAAATCACTGTAATGGACTAATCAAGCACATGCTGATTTATAAAATTATTCTTATGAAGTCCAGTTCGAATTGATAGCATTGATTAATCAATATTAATATAAAATACTTAATGGTGCTCCATGCTTTATCAGCACCATTTATATCAATATTGATTGAATTTCTGGTGTGCTGTTTCAGGTGCAGTACTTGTTCCGCGTGTTCTGCCGGCTGCGGCCCGGTATCTCGGTGTTGGCCCTGCACGGAAAGCAGCCACAGATGAAGAGGGTGGAGGTCTACAACGACTTTGTCCGCAAGAAAGCCGCTGTCCTTTTCGCCACGGATATTGCTGCAAGAGGACTCGGTAACAGAATCTCAGTGCTTTGGACATTATTTCATACTCCGAGATCATAATACAGTTCCCAGAAACCTCTGAATAGGTGTCCTAGTGCAAGTTCTCATCTTTTCATCTGTTTTCCACGTCAGTAATGATAGTGCTCGGTCTGCAAATGTGGCTCAGTTTCGGCATCTGAATCTCGTTAATCTGGAGCTGGGACGTTGGCGATGACAGGAGCTGAGTGCGGGATTTTTTTTTCGTTGGAGCTGATTAGTGATGACAGTTCTAGCGTGTCGCAGTCGGACAGAAAATCCACAAAAGTTGCTAGAGCATATAGTCAGAGTTAGGGGTGGAGGATGGCTCTGTCGTAACACTGTATCTGATCCCTCGCTTGCACAATATGCATCACAGTATTTAGGTTAACAGCAAAACAAACATGTTACATTAAAGTTGTAAAAAATTACTAAAATATGTTTAATATAAAGACAGAAATCAAATATATTAAAAAAAAATCTATATTTAAAGATTAAATATACAGTACACTGCCCAGCAAAAAAAAAATCATGACTTAGATTTAACGAAAGAAAAGAAAGAGGAAAAAAAAGATCCACTGGATAATTACAGCAGTGATTTTCATGGTTCAGCTGGCAACAAGGTATTTAATCATAACTGATGCAGTGAGTAGCTTCTCATTTCTTAACCATATCGGAAGACCATGTCCTGTGGTCGTGGCAAAGATGTTCCTCTGTTTCAGCCCGGTCAAATTATTGGCCTGCATCAATCAAAGAAAACAACTAAGGAGATTGTTGAAACTACTGAAATTGGATTAAGAACTGAGTAATGCCTTGTTAGAATTGGAGGCAAAGTGGTGTGCCATCGTCTTCAAGGAAGAAATGTGATCGGAAAAACATCCAGAAAGAGCGTAATGGAAGATCACTTAAACACTTGGTGAAATCAAAGCTAACAAAAATCAAGTAGAACTCGCAGCAAGTAGAATTTTGTGTCCCAAAGTGAATTTCTTTTCAAGGATTCGTCCCAGTTTACAACAATGAATAGCTTTAAAGTTTTATATTTAAATATATTAACTCTGATTTATGTACTTATGTACTGTGATGGACAGTCTTAACCCAAGAATATGAGAAATGGAGAAAAGTCCTCCTCCAAGCCTAAATATTTGTAAACCTGTAGCATGGAGCATGCATTGCTAACATGAGCAGGATGAGATCTTGAGATCTTTGTTGACAATAGACAAAATCATTCAGTGCATTTTTGTGTACCATTCATTCTTTCTTGCATAAATGAGTGTTGAGTAGATGCTGAATGATTAGTGGTAAAAGGAACTGGTGGTAAATATTTTCAATTCGGTTTAATTTCTGTGTATCGTGTACATAAAAGTGTGTTTGACACATGTGAGAGTTTTGGCATGCCTCCATGTACTGAGGACAAAAAAAGGAAAATAGCTGTGGTTGCTCAATATTACTATTAATCTCAAGCAAATATCTTCATCTCAGTACGAGCAAATGAGTGAAAATAATTGTTGTAATCTCACTTTTGCTACCAGAAAAATTATTTTAAAAACAACATTTTTCAGTCCAGCACTTGTTCAGCGTAAGTCCAGAATGGCTGTGAGTGATTTAAGCATTTTTGTCTGTGTGTTTGTCTGTGTGTATGTAGATTTTCCTGCCGTGAACTGGGTGCTACAGTTTGATTGCCCGGAGGATGCCAACACGTACATCCACAGAGTTGGCAGGACAGCCAGGTATTGAGCAATGTGTGCTTGTTGTATCTAGTCGTGTTAATAATAGTAACAAACCCTTAAAAAAATCTCAGTAGATGGCAGTATTACTCAGTATCTCAGTCTCACAGTGGTGTGTCCACTGCCATAATCTATCAGTCCTTACCTGATTCTTTTTATGCAATCTTTCCACTTAAACCTTTATTATTTGTATTTCCCAGCACACAGTGATCAAGCATTTGGAAATTTTATACATGTAGACTGGTCGAGTATATGTCAATGAGGACTAGTTGGGGAACATTAATCATAAACCAGATCATTCGGGCTTCACTAGGAATATGACCTGATATCATTAGTCAGCTCCAGCAGCGTTGGGATTTCATAGCAGTGCTAGGAATGGCAGCTAAAACAGCGAAAGCAAGGCATCCGGTTTTCTTCCTTCTTCTGGACCTCAACAAGTACAGCTGACTTGTCATCCTATGGAGCAAAAAGCATCCCATTTTGCTCCCCCATTTTGCTAAAATTATACCTGTTGTTTGAAACGAATGAGTGTTTGCACAAACTCATTGTTTTTTTAACCCAGATAACATGAGCGAAGATGTATCGATGTGCGCATACATACTGTGTCAGAGGACGGATAAATGTGAACCATCATGCCATGCAAATCCAATCTGACCAAATCATTGGAATTGAGCAATATATAATGTAAATGTTTCTTAAGGCATTAATATTTCAGGTAATTTCAGAGCCCCCGGCAATAAAGAAACAATAAAGATATTGAGAGCTGTCCTACATTTGTTAGATAGCAATGTACATTTGACCATAGTAATGTGTCGGATCAAACACTGAAGTTTAAACTTAGGAGAAACGACAAATTACCTCATGGTGTATCTTGGGTCATCTGTCCCCATCAGAGCAACCATTAGTAACATTTTAATGTTGCAGTTTTAATTTTTAAATTGGAAGCTGAGATATGTGGGTTTAATCTTAAAAAAATAAAAATAATAATAAATAAATAAATAGTAGTCCTAATGGTGCGTTCCCACATTCCCACTTTGATCCTAAACTGGTGCGATCTCAAAATCATAGAGTAGGAAGTTCGTCAGAGTTCAATGAAAAGCGTCTTAAACTGAGAAATGAAGTTACAAATACAACAAAATTATAGCAGTGTGTAAGTTATTTCTCAGTTTCTCTTTACTGTAGTTTGGGACCTTATCGATTGTTCAGGCTTCTTTGTAATGGAGCGTAGGGTCAATTATTCAAGAATTACCCTGGTTCTGCTAAGAACTACTACAAACAAAATCAAGTGCATCCAGGTGATCACATGGTAACACAGGCCAAGATGATGGATACTCGTCGATTCCCAACAAGTGCAGTCCTAGCTTAATAGTCTGTGTGGCTGCATTTCAATTTGACACGTAGTGCCCTATATATGGCACTAGAAGGCTTTATTTCCATCAACAGTGTAGTGCACGTCAATAGAGAGGATTAAGAGATTAAAGGGACAGCTATGGAGTGTTCAAGAAGTGTTTGTTTTTCACTAGCTATGCTGTGATAGATGCAATGAAATTTTGCACAGTCTTAATTTAAGTGTAAATAAGAAGGGTGTTCACAAGAAGGACTCGAACAGTGGTTTCCAGGACATGATGGAAAAACAGACTTTTATGTTTAAAAAAAAAAAAAAGCATAAGTCTTGACAAATTGCATGCGGTTGGAGAGAAATATTAGGTGTTCCTGATTAGTCTTGAGAATGTAAAGCAAATCTTGAGATGTCCTTTGTATTATGTAACATTTTGTTGGGTAAATCCTGATGGTTCATAAAGAGTTCTTTATAGATGAGGATTGGTTTGGAAAAAATGTATCCGGGTGATTCTTAAGCAAATCCTAGGTGGCAGAACCTTTATTCGGACGTACAGATGTGCATTAGCTATTGCATTTTCTAATAGCGTCACTTTTTCCCTGTATAGCGTAAAAAAATAATCAGTAGGCAGGCGACACATGCGTTCTTTGGAAGGCTGATTTAAAAATTTTAATTGAAAATATAGTCCACAAAAATAAAATTAGTTTTTTTTTTTTTTTTTAATGTGAGAATATAAAGTATTCTTTTTCAATTTTAGAAAGGTGATGGTGGATGGTACTTTTTTCGAATTGAACAACAAAAAAAAAAAATCTATATTCATATTTGCCAATCTTTATCAACATGTTGACCTTTGGTTGAATTTCTTTTTCCTTTTTTTTCCCCTTGTGTGCGGAATTTCTGTGGCTTTTCTATTAAGCACAATTTCTATCACTGTAGCCTCATTTTATAAGCATGACCTCTTGCGTGTTTCTTTCCCATTTAACATCAGAGAGTTATAAAGGCAGGATTTGGTGCATGCCATACAATTATGCTTTTCACCTGCTGTTGAGTGAATGTTGTACGTGTGTGTGTGTGTGTGTGTGGAGCCTGACTGAGCTTGTTCAGGGCCCCTGGCTGAACGCTGACACCATTTCTCTGACTCTTGGTAGCAGTACAAGAGCTGGATCACATTGCTGATTTTAGACACGTGTGTAGCTCTTGTGTTAAGGGGCACAGCGATTCATATTTTCCCCTCCAGCGCTTATGGGTTTTAATAAGCTTCTTTAGCCAGCCAGGTCTTATGCAAAGTAATGCAGTAGACCTGAAGAATCTGAGGGGAAAAAATAGAAAGAATTATATAATAAGGTATTATTGTAATAATAAACAGCTGGTTACTGCATGCTGGTTTATATTCCAGAACGAGCGCCTGCCAGAGCGTCAGTGTTTACATTGTAACAACAACGTTACCTGTCTTTCCTAACAGTCTAGACTTGCTTTTTCTCTAAAATTGATCAAAATTGAGCTGTTTGTATGACTTGGCTACATGCAGCCACGGTTAAAGTGGCATGTCGCGTCACATACGGGTGAACGTCCCCAGAATAGACGTGTTATTGTACAGAATATTAGTGTTGCATTGCACCACTGGAATACTAACACTAAAATGTTTCCCATTCAATATTTCAAAATGCAATAAGTTTCCTGTTATTCGCTCAGTAACAGAAGTCATTTTTCAATGGCAAGTCTGTTGTTTTTTCCCGACTTGCTTGACCTGATTAGTCAAGAAATACAATAGTGCTTGATTTCACTTGGCAATATTCAGAACCCTTTTTTTTCCTTAAAGGTCTCTGCTGTGACCAGAAAAATGTTGGTGATAATTTTTAAAACTTTATTTATCCATCTGTGTCACACTGCAGCTCTGCCATTCTTACTTCTACAATGTTTGTTCTCTGTTGAGGGAGAAAAAAACATTTAATCAATGAAATGGAATAAGACTTTGATGGACTTTCTGGTCACTTAAAGGAATGAGAACACACACCCACATGTAAACTACCAGTCTTTGGGCTTTCCTTTGATCTTTGGCGCCCCCTGGAGGGGGGCATGAACTCCAGGTTGGCAACCAATCTATATGATGATTAAAAAATAAAAATAAAAAAACTTGGGTTAAGATTTAATTACATTAATTTCCCTTCGGAATTAGGAGGTCTAGAAGCTCCATCACTGAAGTTCTACCAATTGTGAGTTTTACAAAACTAAGCATCCCAGCACAAAAATTTGTCCTCGTATGGATTATTGATTACCCTTCTTCTATTTGGATTGGTTGTGAAGGCACACTGAAAAACACATAGCTTAAAAACCGTCTTTATGTACATTTCGTCTTGACAAAATACATTAAAATAAAAAAAATACATTATGAAAAAATTACTTTTTTCATAATACTCATATGCAGTTTAGATTCATTGCATATGAAGTAAGACATTTCAAATCTTTTTTGTTTTATTTTCAATGAGACAGCTTACAGCTAATAGAAAAAAATCCAGTATTTCAAAATATAAGAATAATTTCTAAGATCAATCAAATCCTGATTTACAGTACAGAAATTCTGAAAAGGGTTTGTTAATTTTTGCACTTAGTTTTGTATTTGGTTGGGGAGCAGCATGGCATGGGGAGATCAGCCTGTGACACTGAGGTATTATTGAAGGCCAGGTTGCTTTAATAGCAGCCTTCAGCTCGTCTGTGTTTCAGGGTCGGGTATCTCACAGATCCTCCATGAGGTTCAGGTTAGGAGAGGTGGCTGGCCAATCAAGCGCAGTGATGATATGGCAAGCAAACCATGGTCTTTAAGAGCCTAATTTGTTACACCAACCTCAAATCTAGTTATGCTTAGATACCAACATTTATATGTAGTCATTTATAAACATTATTACAGAATAAGCATGATAATTCAGTGATCTATGGCACCAGTAATGCCTTGTTGATGAAAGAGGTGAGCGGATAACAGCTAGATTAGCCCTAGAGATGAAAGACCGGCTAGAGTAATTCTAATATTACACTTCTAACACTCTTTACAACCATGGTGAATGGAAAAGCATCACCGAAAGCACAAGACCTCAGACATACTGTAAGCCTGGATTGATTTTAGTCTCAGATTCCTGTTCCTGCCTGATAGGGACCTCAAGTTTAAGGTTTTGTGCATTCTGAGGTGCGTTTCTTCTTACCACAGGTTTGGTCATTAACCACATCATTTCCTTTCAGCTCAAACCCTTCTGAACATTCTCCTCTGACCTTTCTCTTCAACAAGCTGTTCTAACTTGCAGAACAGCTGCTCAGTGGATGCTCTCGTTTTCCACACCATTCTGTGTAAACTCTAGACACTGCTATGTGTGAAAATCCCCGAGAGATCAGCAGTTTCCGAAACACCCGCACCAGCCCATCTGGCACCAGCAACCATGCTACGGTTATCGTCACTAAGACTGCATTGTTCCCATGTACTGATGTTTGATTTGAAGATTAATTGAAGCTCTTGAGTTGTTAATGAATGATTTTATGCATTGCCCAACTGCCAAATGATTTCCCCAGGTGACTATAGATGACAATAAAGACAGTGGTGCGTCCATGTGGGCTGGATGCAGTTTTACATTGTTTATGCAAAATTATTTTGAGTGAGGTAGACTTCTATTACTTACTTCAGCATCGTTTTATCCAGTACAACAAATGAGTAGTTGTTGAACACCAAACCTACTGTATGTCCACTGATGAAATACATTTGGTGTAAATTGGAAACGGTCATCATTGACCAAATGATTCCTTTAAGAAGAATGTGCTTTTTGTAAATCTCTGTGTGCAGGTATAAGGAAGGAGGAGAAGCCTTGCTCATACTTCTGCCCTCGGAGGAGAAAGGCATGATCGCTCAGCTTCAGGAGAAAAAAGTTCCCATCAATAAAATCCAGTAAGGAACCCGCTCTGACTGATAAACACTGTTGTGGGAAGGACTGTACTGTGTGTAGAACTATGGATATGTACAGTATGTGCAGGTCTTTCTAAGCCTCAGGTGTACCCAAAAATAGGTTCGACAGGACGCACTTCATGCAGTTTTTGAAAAATGTTTTCTTTTGCCTACTAAAATTCATTTCAGCTCTGGTCCAAATCAGTCAGTCGAGACAGGATTATTGTCTATAGCTTTTTAAGCCTAAAGGAGATTATTGCAAGATAATTATATTAGCATAACATTCTGTAATAATCTTTAGTGTTCTTAAGCATCACCATATCTGTTTGTACAATAACCATACTGCTGGAGAACTCCACTTTCAGCACCTTTTATCCAAGACTTTATTGAGGGCAGCTCATCCCCAAACACTGATAGTAATTCAGCCCTTGCGACATCTTCCCGTATCATGGAGAGAAGCTCAACCTTCTCTCCATATTCTCTCCAGCTGAAGATGTGACTTAGCTGACGCGCTACTACTTCTAAAAACCTCAGGAGACATTTTACACAGATATTCTATTAAAAAACTTATACTTTACACCTACCAAAAAAGGTGCCAAAACATATAACATAGTTACATTTTTCAGGAGCCTCCGAGTCCTACCCCATAACATCCCAAGCCGGAAGTTCCCCAAATCATAACGTGCGGTCTACAATGAACTGAGGCGAAGCAAAGATGCTTGTGATCTTGGTGATGATTATTTTCTAAATTCCAAAGGGAAATTAATAAACAGTCATAATACTATTTTTTATTTTATTTGTTAAATTTTTTAGTTTTATGCTATTTGGCAGAACCCCTTATACCTCTAATCTCAATACATATATGAGCAGTTAACGGTTAAGGGCCTTCGTCAAGGGCCCAACAGTGAAAACCTGGTGGTGCAGGTTTATCTTTTCTCTCTGTTTAACTCAAAAATGCATTTTAAACAGTTACAGAGAAACCAGAGCATTAACATCTCTGTTTGGAAAGAATAAATGTGCAGCTTTACCTTTTAAATGTTGCAAAGAACTGACATTGAAGAGTCTATCAAAAGAATACAAAAAAAATTCTCCCTAGACAAAGCTTCACAAGATCAGTATTAATAGATCTTGTTAAATAACAACAACTTATTATTCGGTTTGTTCTTCGGGAATTTTAATTTGGATTAAAATCGGACAAAAATTACAATCTTAAATTTTTTATCTTTATCTAAAACTGTAGTTAAACAAGCAAGAGGCACTGTGCCAAAAAAAACAGTCTGTTGCCAAGAAAAAAAATAGCTCAGGCTTTTTTTTCTTCTTTTTTTTTTTCCCCGCCAATATTCTACATTACTAATCTACCCAAGCATTGACACGCCGGGTGTTGCGCATGAAAATTTGTGCAACGGTTTGCAACACTTTGTATGACTCTATCTTCATGATGCAACTGACACTTGTGCTAAAAGCGTGCTCCAGCTACCTCCGTTTCGAACAGGAAGCAGAAGTTGTGTGTGTAACCAGCCTGTGGTCCAGCTGGCTTCTATGTCTGAGTGCTGTGGTTTATCAGCAGGCAGCAGTTCTCAGTTCTGCCGTGTGAGGACAGAAGATGGCCACGTGCAGCCGCCTAGCCTGATGATAAACACCGGCAGCTCCAGTCTCACGTCGGTGCACATTTTAACTGTTGGCTGCGAACGCATCAACAGGGAATCGATAGTGCTTCAAATGAATATGCAGCTCGGTATTAAGTTAGAACCCGCAAAAAAAAAAAAAAAAACGTAGAAAGGAGAACACAACCCCTTTGTTGTCATATGTGACACATTTGCATAATCAGTGATGGCAAAATCTGGAACTGTGATGCTCCGTGAACCGTCGGTTTCAATGCATATTAATGAGTCATGAGAGAAAAGTGATTTATGAGCTTTTAGTCGTGAATGTGATCAGGCGTATTGCTGTGCTGTGCTGTCCCGTGCAGGGTGAACCCAGAGAAGCTGACGTGCGTGCGGCAGAAGCTGGAGGCCTTCCTGGCCCAGGAGAAGGAGCAGAAGGAGAGAGCTCAGAGGGTGAGTGCCGGTCCCACGCCGCCTCTGATCTATCTGTCTTTAATCTGCCTCATTAAGCTACAATTATGGCACGGCTGTTAGGGATCCCAGCTGAAGCTTTTGTGCCTTGTGACTGTTGCTTGAGGGATGTCTTGCTAATCTTGATTTCAGGGAGCACGCTGTGTAAATTGGGATAAAAACAAAAACCAAGCCATTTCTTTCGTCTAAAGTTTCTGTGAATGCCTGGTGGTTCTCTGCATTTATTTCTACCTATATCAACCTTTTTTTTTTTTTTCCCTTCTTGTTTTTTTTGACTGCAGTGTTTTGTGTCTTACCTTCGCTCCGTCTTTTTGATGAAGAACAAGGATGTGTTTGATGTGTTTCAGCTAAAACTCCCAGAATATGCCACGTGAGTAAAATAAATATTCTCTTTTCCCTTGACATTAAGCAGGTGCTGATTCTGAGTAGCTGATGAACTTTTTTAACGAGCCACGTTTTTACCAGTTTGAGAGCCCGAGGACAATATTCACACTTTAAGTACAGAGAAAGCAGCCATCCTACAAACAAGTCCCAAGTCCTGTTTTCTGGCCTTGAGAGCATATTTAACCACTTAATCATTTAACGTATACACTGAACACATTGTACATCAGGGAGAGCTAATGTGCACAAGATGACCTGCACTTAATTTATTACTCCGGTTTGTATCAGATTTTGATGATTAAAAAAAAAATAAAAGCATAAAAATGGAACATTTCCAGAATACTTCAAGGTGAAAAGTCTGTGCATATAATATATAAGTAATGAGACCACTGCAAATTATTCTTTAATTTCCATTTCTACAACCGTTTCTTTCCAGTATCTGTTTCAACACATGCACGCATCGTTTACGAGGGTTAGTCAAAATTTATCCACACTCTGGGTGGTGAAGAATTTATTTTAATTAACTTTTAAATTGCATCGACAGAATCTGAACAAGCCTTTGTATTCCATTATTAAAAAATGGTTTAGGCTGAGCTGCGAGCCACAAATCCACCCCAGTCTTTACTTCTTTATCAGAAGTTGGTCTTCATCTTTGTAGGGCTGCTTTCCGGGGACCAAATGGGTGAAAGTTCTTGCAAAGTGTCGACTGTGGGCAGATGTGTGTGGACGTGCGTTTTCATGCAGGATCACAACGCCCTTGATTAGCAGTCCTCTGCGCTTAGTACGAAGTTTAGGCTTCAGCCCTTCAATGAGCATCTCACTGTAACAAGCACTGTTGATTGTTGACCCTTTTTCCTGATAATGTTCCAATACCGGCTCTTGAGAATCCCAAAAAACTGAAAGCATCGATTTTCCAGCTGATGGTTGACTTTTGAACTTTTACTTGATTGACGATGGAGGATTTTCCATTGGATACTCTGATCTTTAATCTCGTAGTGATGAATCCATCTCGTCACCAGTAACGATTCTCTTTAAGAAACTTTTACGTTCCGTATCAGTCCAAATTTTGTTTGCAGATATCCAAACCCCTTCTTCATACTGTGCATAAAGTCTTTGATAAATAACGGCAGCAGGTACACCGTCAGACATTTTTGCACGCATTGCAGTCACAAGTAAATGTAACACGTTCGTGATGTAACACGTTCACATCTGCAGGAAGACAGTAGCCTTGAACGGAAAGAGCTGTTAAGATAACCAGAGTGCGGATAATTTTTGACTCAACCTCGTAAGGTTATGATTAGGTGAGCACCTGAATTAAATCATATTTAATGAGGGAAAAGTTTAAAAAATAAAAAAAAATCATAAAAACCTGCTGTGATCATCACTCTCCTCTTGCCCTGTGACCAGCTGGATGGCAAAAACAGTGCTTGGAGCACTTCAAATGTAATTGGAATTTTAAATATAACCATTGACCATGTGGGGAAAAAAAAAAAGAGTTGAAAAGAAAAGTTGTGAGTGAGGAGAAGGGTGCAATCTTGGCGTTACTGGCACTGGTGTATAGCGAGTGTCAGCTTGCTTCCATCCTTAAAATCTTAAAGATAGCAGTACGCAAGAACAAGGTCAAGCTGCAGACACTGGGGATAACAAAGCTACAGACTGGTAGAGGGTGAAATGGAATCTCTACTGACAGGGATGGCTGCTACCTCATTCAGTGACATCAAGTGACATTCCAACATAGTGGCAAACTGAATCTGGGGTGAAGTGAACAGCGAGGATGGTTTGAAACAGGCTTCTTGGCTAAAGTCATGCAAAGCCAGGAAAAAAACTCCTAGCAGAGATTTACAAAGACCGCAGGAGGTGGACTGTAGAAAATTCATTTACTCTCATCAGTCAAATTTTAAGCTTCGGTCAACACCTGGTTATCTTTGATTTAGACAGAGATCTGGAGAGGCCTACCTACAAGGGAGGACTCGGGTCTATTCCTCTTTGTAAAAGATGCGTGAATCAAACTATGCACAAGGAAGAATGTTTGCTTCATTCTACTCTGACCATCTTCCCCAAGTTTGAAGATTCTTTAAGCTTTTTCAGTGCAAATCTCTGAAACATTATCAAGAGGAAGATCATATTCCAAGCCATCAAACAAAGCTGAGCTGCTTGATTTTTTTGCATTGAGTGGCATAAAGTTACTCAGCAGCAATGTGACGGGCTGCTGGAGAGCATGCCAAAACACATGACCACTGTGATTGCAAATCAGGGTTCCACCAAAAAGACTGATTTCTGGGAATAACAAAGCTTCAGACTGGTAGAGGGTGAATTGGAATTCCGAGGTAAAACACTGCATCTTTTTTCTTATTTTGATGTGTTATTTTCTTTAAATGAATGCTCTAAATTATATTGTTTAATTTGGAAATTGGGAAAACATGCATTTAAACTGGTCATTTGGACTACGGTTCGGAAGGTCCCAGGTTCAAATCCCACAACCACCATGTTGTCCCTGTTGAGCCCTTGAGCAAGGCCCTTAACCCTCAACTGCTCATATATATATAAAGAGATAAATATGTAAGTCGCTTTGGATAAGGGCGTCTGCCAAATGTCTAAATGTAAATATGCACTTTCTGGCCAGTTGCTTCGACTGGGTTGGACCACTTTTTTGACTTCAGAACTGGCTGAATTCTTTGTGGCATGGATTCAACAAGGTGTTGGAAAGTTGCTTACAGATTCTGGGCCATATTGGCATGATGGAATCACACATATATGAATCTCCTGTTCCACCAAATGTCATGGGTGCTCTATTGTATTGAAATCTGGTGACTGTTGAGGCCACTTATAAACTCTTGTCATATTCAAGAAACCAGTTTGAGATTATTTTAGCTCTGCGACATGACCCGTTATCCTATGATCATGAAGGGATGGACAGCAATGCCATCAAGTAGGCTGGGGCATTGGAAAAAAGGCTCAATTGGTACTAAGGAGCCCAAAGTAGGCCCCAAAATCTCCTCCACACCCACACACTACCACTACCAGCCTGAACTGTAGATACAAGGCATGATGGAACCATGATTTCTTGTGGTCTCTGCAGAAGTTGAGACTCATCAGACCAGGCAATGTTTTTGCAATCTCCTTTTATCCAGTTTTGGCCAGCCCATGCAAATTGCAGACTCAGTTTCCTGTTCTTAGCTGAGTGGCACTCCATGTGGTCTCCTGCTGCTAGCCTATTTGTGCCAAGGTTTGACGTGTTGTGTGTTCAGAGATGCTCTTTGGCATACCTTGGATGTACCGAGATGTTGCTTTTCTATTCTTGTAAATGTTTCTCTCTTTCAGTCCTTTCTGCGAAAACCTTAGAGATGGTTTTGTATGAAAATTCTAGTAGTTAAGCAATTTTTGAAATAGAAAGAACTTTTTTTTCATTGTTTTACATTTCTCATATAATACTATTGTAAAATGCACAACAATGTAGTTAATCTGCATTTTTCTTTATACTTGCCTTCAGTTTTTGTATTAATTGAGTGTTTTTGTAGGTCTCTGGGTCTAGCTGTTCCCCCACGGGTGCGTTTCCTGAATAAAGCTCAGAAACAGAAGGACGAAGTGACGCAGAAGATCAGCACTGCAGCTGACGCTGACTCTGACGAGGAGCTAAAGAGCTTTAAATCCCAGTTCAAAAGAGACCAAAGAAGCAGCTCTGAATCTCAGTCTGAAGAGGAGGACGACGAAGAGGAAGACAGTGACGACGAAGAAGAGCAGGTGAAATCTGGAGGCCAGTTCTGCAGTGCTGATGACGATGATGATGAAGATCTGAAGGATATGGACCTACTGACAGTTAAACGGAAAGATGTGTTTAATGTCAGTGAAGACCAGGAGGAGGAAGAGGTGAATTACGTAAAAATACACTCACATACCTAGGTATAACATACCTATGTTTTCTAATTATACGCGGTGCCTGAAAAGTCAGGAACAAATGCGAATATGTTTGGAAAATTCCACAAAAAGATACAGTGGCCAGGAATATGGATAGAACATGAGAGTGAACTTGAAGAGAATAGGTTTAAGCATTTTTCTCAAAAAAATCTATCCAGTGTCTCTTCATTTGTAATAACTTAGACCCCACCATGTCTGTTTTTGCTTAAAGTGTGATACTTCCACTCCAGTTATATTATATTAACACGTGGTTGGGGCTCCTTTAGCATTAATTACTGTGTCGGTGTGCCATGGCATGGTGGCAATCAGCCTGTGGCACTGCTCAGGCATTATTGAAGACCAGGTTGCTTTGATAGCAGCCTTCAGCTCAACTGTAGTGTTTGGGTTTGGGATTTCTTATCTTCCTCTTGGTTCAGGTCAGGCGACCTGGCCAATCAAGCAATTATATCATGGTCATCAAACCAGTTAATGGTAGTTTTGGCAGTCAGGGCAGGTGCTAAATCCTGCTGGAAAAGGAAATCGTTATCTTCTATAAAGCTTTTCAGCAGATGGAAGCATGAATAGATGACGGAGTTGATTTTGGACTTGATAAACCACAGTGGACTATCACCAGCTCATGTCATGGTGGCCAAATAATCACTGTGTATGTACTGTGTATACGCATATACATGCATACATATTTTATCGATACAAACTGATCAGCAGTAACATTATTACCCCAGACAGGTAAATTGAATAATATTGATACAGCTGGAAGTGCATGAAAGATATTAAGCAGTGAAAATTTTATCCCTGAAGTTAATGTGTTGGAAGCCAGTTAAAATGGTGAAGCCAAAGGATTTGAGCGACGTAGACAAGGGGCCAAATTATGATGGATAGACGACTGGGACAGAGCAAGTCTAAATTCTCCAGATCACAACCCAAATGAGCGTCAGTGGGATCCTGATCAGTGGGATCTTGCTTTTCCTGATGCTGGAAAAGCAACTCTGATTCATGGAGGCCTCACTCACCTTGTAACTTGTATCTGCTGTAAGGCCATGTGGAGTCCATGTCTCAAAAGGTCAGGGCTGTTTTGGTGGCAAAAGAGGGATCTGTTCAGTATTAGGCAATCTGTCATTATGATGTTTACTTAAAGTAGCATGCAGGTCAGAATGCAAAACAAAGATATAGACTGAATGCTGTATAATATATAATAGAATATGTATCTTTGTTCTGTATTCTGACCTGCATGTTATTTTCAGTTGATCCCTCTAGACATGACAAATTATGTAAACACATGCTTGTTTACTTCCATCGCAGCACAGGGAATCCAACTCCTCTGAAGGTCTTTGAAGTTTGGAACAGAGTCAAAACTATGAGTCACAGACGTCTGAGATAAGCCGGACCTTAGTGCAAACGCAACACATGGCTCTTTGTAGTTGCAATCATTATGGCTCCTGTTGCTTTTGTGTATGTCCTCAGCATATACTTTAAGTCTTAAGCAGAGTTTGAGGTGTGTGTGTGTGTGCGCGCTGCTGCGTCAGTTCTAAGAAATGATTGAAGAGTGCTGAATGTTCCCTGCAGGTAATAATGTTATATCTGTTCATGGGCTGAGAAGCTGCTGCAGAAGTATTGACTAGGAAAAGAAATGCAATTTGTCTTGTAGTCTTGCTCCACATAAGATCAGGATGTACAGTACACCACGAGAACGACGTTATCGCGATACACAGTTTACACCAGCCTGAATTTTTGTCGTCTCAAATGCCTTATGCAAGTGGGTTGTGATCATCCATCTCATTTTTGTGTTATGACTGTCCTTACTATGCATAATTGTAATTAATTCCTCATTATTTATATCATCTCATTCTGTCCTCCCAACCGCTACGTCTTTTTTTTCAGACTGGTATCTTTTAAACTGCGAAATAAATTCTGTCCATCTTCTCAGAACAGGTCTCTTATGAGCATTCTGATTGTTGGAATATGACACAAATACACATTAGAAATGTGTGCTGTAATGTTCTTATTCATGAGGTTTTCACCAATTGAATTGTTTTGGGTTCAATTTGACATTATTTATATAGGCTAATTGTTTTCGAGTTATTGACTGTCAGATTAACCCGAGAGGTGGAAAGTACTATAAAAACGTCTGCAGTGCTTTATCTTTGGTTTAGACGGAGATCCAGTTTGAATAAAAAATGGAAACAGTTAAAACGTTATTGATGTGGAAAATTGATGCACCCTACAGTCGATATGCACCCCCTGACCCCCCCACCACACACACCATTACATATGTGCACACATCCCCAAATGTAAGATTTTGAAAATATGTCGAGTTTAACAAACCCTCTGCAGTTATTCCTGCTTTGTGTCAGTTGCTGCATAGAATTGAGTATCTAATGTGAAAAGGGGAGAATTACACCCCTAATTAAACCCATTTAATTTAAGCATGTAAATTAGGTATGTAGTTGGTTCATACTTGTAACAACAACAATAATCTATTAATATTTTTATGAGTAGTAATAGTAACAGTACTGTAGTATTTTCAGCCCCTACTATTATTGTACTATTTTTTTTTTTACCCAAAAACTGAGACCTGTAATTTGCGTCGTGTGGTAGAAATTGGAAATCTGGTGCTATTGCGGTTCTTCAGAATCATTCTGATGATTTTTTTTGTTTGTTTTTATTTATTTTTTTTATTAGCATTATTTCAATTTGGGCTAGATGGTTGTATCTCCCTCGATTTTGCACCCGCACCACAAAATATGAAAACGTTTAGCCAGGTTTCCTGAACAACCTTGAAAAAGCACTGTTGTTAATTCAAAATCAGCTCTAAACCTGCTTTGTTGAAAATGAATAGGGTTTTGCAGTGTAGAGACAATGATTCAGTAAAAAAACTTCCTCTGTTTCTGTACTGCCAGTTTATGATCAATTTTGCAAAACTTCAAGGAAAACTTTTTCAACTGGGAATCCTTTCTCATAAATCCAGAAAGTTTGCACCAAGGGTTCTTGAAGTATCAGGCTCAGAAGCTGAGGACCGACTTCCTTATTCAAGTCAACGCAAGAGATCATTACATCCGTGTCTGTGTGAGTGAGCCGCGCTGAAAGGCCCGTTGTTATGGCGACTGGGCTAAGCCATGCCCCCTCTTTGCACGCATCCACTAGACTGGAGCTGAGTCCCGAACTTGGACATCTTTATGGCACCAACTGAGTTGCATCAGTACCATCAAATTTCAATATCCTAAAGAATATGTCTAATCACCGTCAGTGAGGCAGTAAGCATGCTTTGTACTGATTACAGCGCGGGGCTCGTGTAAAAATGTCTACGCGATCAAAAGCGCGGTTCTAATTTATCATCCTTGACGATTTTATCAGCATGTGATTCAAAAAGAACATCAGCATCCAGACCGACAACAGAACGACATAATAAAACACCTGAATGTGTGTGGAATAAATTTAAAAACAAGAACAAAAAAAAAATCCCCCAGCCATCTTCCTCTCATCATTCAAGTTCGCATAATGTTTCAAAATCTCCATGATGAGCTCCCCTCCCTCATCTCATATTACTGAACAAGGTCAAGGTGCTGTGACTTGGATTTTAACCGGTAACGTTTAGCGTGCAAACATTTGCCAATGTGCATTTGCGTTTCTCAGTGGGGCATGGCTTCAGACACACACGTTCCCACTAGTGAAAAGTAAGTTGTGTTGTGCAGCTGTTGTTGTTGGAAATGGGAATGAGGACAGAGTTAAAAAAAAAAAAAAGCTGGCAGAACTATTCCTTTCCATACCTGTTGCATCCCCCCGCCCCCCCGATCTTGCACCACATGATGCCTACTTGTGGGGAGTGTTAAAGGAGAGTGTGTTCAACTGTGAAGATCCGTCAAGAACTGTGCCGGCATTACGGCAGCAAATCGTCTCCTGTTGCAGGAGTCTGTAGCAGCAACCTTCACACTTCGAACACTCACGTTACGCATATCGTGGTAAATCAACACGCTAATAATGTGTATGTTAGCTTCTTTCCGGAGAAATAAACTCACAGATGATGACGAGGTAATATTGGTCATCTTTTTATTTCGGTACTATTTTGCCGCATCCTGTACAAGTTTAAAGAGCACAGTTTGTTGCACATACTAATATGTACAGTACTGTGCAAAAGTCTTAGGCACCATATTATATGCTGTACTAATTTTGTTATATATGTTTATCATGTCTGCATAATTATGTACAAAATCATTGAGTATTTCCATATATAACTTAAAAATAAATAAATAAATAACATTACAGCAGAATATATGCATGGCTGTAAATAAAGAAATATAGTACAAGACAGACCAGCTTTCAGATGGAAACAAAAAACCTAATGTACACTTTTGGGATTTACATAAAAATAGAAAGGAGCGAGTGTGACAAAGTTACCAGAAGAACTCATATTGTCCAGCAAGCTCAGTAAAACCTAACAGCTGTTTTACTTATAGTACTGTGGAAAAAGTCGTGGGCACATACAAAAATATGGCATAAGCAAAACATGCTTTTGAAAACATTTCTGCATAAAAGAAACTTCTATAAAGAGCAATAAGGAGTAATAAAATAAACAGTCAATATTTAGAGTGAAAACTCATTGCTTAAAAGCAAGAGTTTTAGACACAGATTTGTGCAGCTTTATAAGAAAGCAGTACTTTTTTTCTTAAGTGGTGGACGGAACGGGTTATCTTGCAACAAAAGCATGCAGGGTGATGAACTTCATTTGTAAAGTTTTCGTTCATCCCTTTTATATTATTGCTAATATTTTGTCAGCTGAAAGAATCTACCCCCCTCTCTCTCTCTCTCTCTCTCTCTCTCTCTTTAGTCAACCTAGTCGGAGATGAAGCAGAAAAGAAAGAAGAGAAAAACAAATATGAACTAATTAATTTTTGGGACTGTAAAATTTTGCAAAATTACAAATTGTGAACTTTGAACATGAACTCTTTTATTTTAATGTGGGTCAAGTGAACTTGAGCAACACTGTTGAGACAACTTCGCGTTGTGGTAATTAGTTAGACTTTTCAACACTAAAGCAAAAAAAAAAATCTGTTAAACCTCTAAATGTGCCCCAGACAACCCCACATTGAGAATCACATTTTTATCATGTGCATCTTTTTTTCCCGTTCTTGTAGGATCTCGACGGCAAGATCAAAAAAGTGTCCAAGTTTAAGGAAGCAAAGAAAGCTCAAAAGAGAAACTTTAAAGTGAACACCAAGAAGGTCTTCACTGAGGATGGAGAGGTACGTTGGTGTTGATCTCCGTCATCATGCTAGTGGAAGAGCATGTTAGGTTACTTTGTGGTCCTCCACCTGACCATACAAATATTACGACGCATGATTTTGCTTTACAGTACTTCCGAGCGCCAGTTTGATATTAGAAATATTTTCCTTTTTTATCTTAAAAAAACAAAAAGCAGGTGTTGATCAAATAAATCATTATTGCTACATATATTTGTATCATCTTAATTATAGGAGGTGAATTTGTTTTCATAATCATTTTTAAACTTTAGTATTCAAGACTTGCATAATACATATCTACTACAGATGATCTAAAGTCAGATTGGGGCCATCTTTAGTAATAATGATTTTGTATCCCCATCTGTATCTCATTAATTCATCTTTGAATTATTTAACACAGTTTTAGTAAATAACATTTGAGCTTAACCAGATATAATAAGCTGGCAAATTTTAAGCAATTGATTAAACGGTTATTCAAGTAAACGTTAATTTTGCTAATGTTGGCTGCAGGTGGTGCAGCAGTGGCCTCCGCTACAGAGGACCGTAGTGCCAGATGACGAAGATGACGACGAGGAGGACACTGCAGGCATTAACGTGGAAGCAGCAAAAGAACGACTGCGCAGGGAGGATCAAGAGTTTGACAAGAAGGAATACAGCAGGAAGATTAAAGAGAAACACCGGGTAAGCTTGAGCACTTTGCTTTTTATTACCCATACAATTACAATCTCCAGGCTGATTGCATGGCTTGTTCTAAGCAATTTAAGCGATAGATTCATTTATCATATTTACATTTCTGCTTCACCCTCGACTCTGATTTACAGTGTGCTCTGAAAGTATAGCGACTCCTTCGCATTTCAGGCCTACATTAAAATTGATTCAATTACTTTTTTATCAATCTACAAAAGAAGCGCTCCTTAAAAAAAGCGTAAGCAAAAACAGGCTTATACAGGTATCCAGACCAATTGTTCAGATTTAGTTGAAAGACCTTGGCAGTGATTAAATACAGCTTTAAATCTCCTTTGCTTAGATTTAGAGATCTCTTTTTTTTTTTTTTTTTCATCGCTCTCAGCAGAACTTCACAAGTTCTGTCAGGTTGGACAAGGAGTGGTGTTGTACAGCTATTTCCGGGTCTCTCCAGAGAGGCACCATTTGAAGAACTTTCACAGACTTGTCCAGAACATTGTCCTGTCTGCATGTGAGGATAAAGTGATGATGACGTTGAAAATTTTTGGAAAACAGAACTAAGGTTTTAGGATTTAGGATTAATTCACATTGCACTTTTGACCATATAGCACACAGTTATAGAAGGGATTTACTTATGATTGTGCTGTCTGGTATCAGACAGCACAATTGGGAGGGGATACGTTCCCTTTTGAGTCTGGTTCCTCTCAAGGTTTCGTCTTTGTCATCTCAAGGTGTTTTTTCTTCCCAAAGCTGTTTCTATACTTTCAAATAGTATGTAATCCATTTATTGTTAAAAGCTCTGCATAAATACAACTGATTTATATCAAGTTTTATCACTTGAGTCTTTTAACCTCCTGGCGTTTTACTCTATCTACATACAGTTGAATCCTGAGTTTTCCAAAAAAGGATTTTGGTTTGATCTCAAACGTTGTCATGTTTACCTAATTTCATTATCTTTTTACCATCAATACTACCAACCTTGATGAATCTGCTAAACATATTTATCGGCTTTTCCCTGAAAAAAAACGCCCTAGTTGAACTATAATAAGAATTAGTTGTCAAATATTTCTCGAAAATGCTGATCATGGCTCAGAAGCACTATATCGCATTATAAATTGCAATATAATAATTACTTTCTTAGTACAGAAATTTATAACTCATCAGCCTTTCTGGCACAATTGCCTCTGTTTTGGATACGAGCTCCCCGGCATTTTTCATACTCTCATATAAGGCTGGAGCTCATTTCTTGAAACCGAGCCAGTTTGATGTAGCCACTGGGTAGGCTAAAAGGAGCCCCTCTGTGTGTGTGTGTGTGTGTGTGTGTGTGTGTGTGTGTGTGTGTGTGTGTGTGTGTGTGTGTGTGTGTGTGTGTGGTGATCACATGTTGAGGCAGAGAGAAATAGCTGAGATGCCTGTGTAGGGCGCACAGCGTTCAGCTTCAGGCACCGTAATGGAAGTAGGTTCTTGAGTTATTACTGCAGATGCAGCTTTATGATGAGTTTCTAAATGATTTCTTTCCAGCAAGTTCGTACAGTTACTGTCGTTCAGAGAAAAGCGAGTTTTTTTTTTTTCTACCTTTCTTTCTTTCTTTCTCAGCATCAGCAATTCTGCTCAGGTATCCCAATTTATGTCGACCAGCGGAATTCACTATTTTTTTTATTGATCTCTGAAGAAGCTCTGCAGGGAGGAAGAGGCATGAGAGAGTACCTACTGAAATTATGCAGTGTAATAAAGGACACATGAGCTTGGAATTCATCAGTCCAATTTGTCATAGCCTTCCTCCATTTTCTCAAAAGAAATCAAGCCTCTTGGTCGGTCTAACTCTGAGATACGGCAACTACTGAGAACAAATACAGTTCCAATTTATTCTTCTTAAAGCTTTCTCAACAATGGCAGAGACAAAGAATGTGTTTGAGAATAGCCTCTCTAAATGGAGTCACAGGTGGATTTCCTGTGTGCCAATTAAATTGATATCAGTCACACCTAAACACTGATTGACATGGGGCTCGCTTTCTCGACTTGATAGTCACGTTCTTTACACCTGACTTTTTTTTTTTTCCCCTCCCTCAAGTTGATGTGATTTGGCAAAGAAAGAAATAACAAAAGTGCCACTGTTTTTGCGTTAGCGTCCTTTTTTGGGGGGGGGGGGCTTTCCCCCCCCCCCC
>JAQMYL010000011.1:8648325-8668662 GCA_030014365.1 Clarias pachynema | reverse complement strand
TGGAGAAAACTAAAGTGTTTTTTGACCTTGCATACATGTAAACCTGTTTTAAGAGACTCATAAAGCAATATTAGCAAACTTTAAAATGGCATAATAGGGGCACTTTAAGGAAGGGAAACTGAAAAAAGGCTGGCTTGAGCAATCTCCTTAGTTGTTTTCTTTGCTTGATACATGCCAATAATTTGACTCTTCTGTTTTGTGACATATCCTGTAGTTGTGGCTTCTTAAGAAGCTTAAGAAATGAGAAGCTACTCAATGCATCGGTTTGGGTTTAATAACTTGAAATATATGAATATGAAACATATATTAATCGCTGCAGTAGTTAAATGGAAGGCTCATAACTATTTGCTTAGTTAAATGTTAAGTGTCTCTTTTTTTTCCCGCCTCTCATCATTCTTCACACAATAGTTCATAATGACAAAGGAAAAGCAGGTGTTTAGAGTGTTCTGTTAATTTACTGGTGGAAAAAGGCTGAAGTATTTTACTTAGTATTTATTTATTTATTTATTTTTAATATTTTAGTATTTTACTTATTTTCCACCATAATTTGCAAATAAATTCTTTAAAAATCCTACAATGTGATTTTCTGGATTTCTTTTCTTATTTTGTCTCTCATAGTTGAGGTATACCTATGATGGAAATTACAGGCCTCTCTCATCTTTTTAAGTGGGAGAACTTGCACAATTGGTGGCTGACTAAATACTATTTTGCCCCACTGTGTGTGTGTGTGTATTAATCCAGGTGAAAGGAGGGTCATTAATAATCCATTCCAGGATACATTTTATCTGGGATGACAATTAGGGCCTTCAAAATCTCCTAATTTTGAAGATAAATTATTGAATGTACTTTAATTCAGTGTAATGTACTTTACCATAATGTGTTTAGTGCATTTGGACTAGGCTGAGCTTGGCTGAACCGGTTTAGTATGGAGTGGTTGCTTGTGAGGGTGCTTTTAGCTTTTCTTATATGCAAGCAGGTAGGCTCCAAGGAAAAGAGGTTGGGAACCACCGGATTAAATAATAGCACTATTTATTTGTGCCAGGGTTTTCTTTAACAGTGGCACTGGACTCATTTGAAATTCAATTCAATTTAATTTGGTGAATATGACGAAGTTTATCCATGAAGATGAACTAGCCCATTTGTCAAGGTCATTCTTGACAGTTTAAAAAAAAGTGAAGCTTGGAAGAAGTTGTGGTTGAATACATTTTTGTGGCATGTGGAAATTTACTTACCCAAATAGCTGGACTCTGAGGGGGATGACCGAAAAGGTTTGGAGATGAGTGGTCATAATGAGAAATGTATTTTATAGCCAGAGAATGTCATATTTGCTAATTAGTTTGATTAACTTGGGTGTTGATTGCCTGGGGGGGTGTAAGTAAATCAGGACATCATCAGCATACACCGAAATCTTGTGCTGATAATCACCCCAAAGTAAAACCTTTAATATCATTGTTATGTCTTACAGCTGTGCTTTATCCAAGGTTTCATGGATAAAGCAAATAGCAAAGCACTCACCTTCTATGATGCCTCGATCAGTGCTAAAATGTGCAGGTCTATGACCATTTGTAATGACAGCAGAAGATTGGGGAGGTGTATAGACTCTATCAGGTTAATAAAATCACCTCCAAACCCGAATGTAGAAAGGCTATAAACCAAATATGGCCTTTCTAGCCAATAAAAGGCTTATTCATTATTGAGCGAGATAACTAAAGTCTCTGAGCTTCATAGAAAAGTGTGCTCTATTACATTTTAATGATCTTCCAGCATTAGTAGAAGGGTATTTCCCTCTGACAAATCCAGTCCGATCGTTACTGATAAGAGAAGGTACAACTTGATCCAGCTGTAAGGCAAGGGTTTTAACTAGTCATTAAGGGTGAAGGTTTACAAAAATATAGGTCTGTAGGAGGAGCATTTCTGAGTGGTTCCCATTTTTTTTCAAAAGCTAATGAGATTTTGGGGACGTCAAATAGGTTTATATGAGTACTAATGTTTCTTTAAAAAATTCTAGATATCAATTTGTATTTTAAGCAAATTTATGCAGTCTTTGCCTAGCAAAGAAAGCCTTATTTCTCTTCCTCTCTCTCTTTAAAAAAAAAAAAAATTGCTTTTAAGCAATTTTTAGCTGTTCACAGTCATTGATCAGATGGGCAAGTAGTTCTGATTCAAGTTTCCTCTGATAACCTTTTTCCCCCCCCCCCCTTTCGTCTCCGGTGAAGACAGCTGTATGTTCGGATATAAAACTACTAGAGCTGTGCACATTCCACAGTGATTCATCCAAAATCATTTATATTACTAGACCTATGTACTGTTAAAATAAAAATGTATATTTTATCATTATGGTGCAATACCCCAAGGCCAAGTTCATTATAAATATCTAATATTGATATGGCACTGTTTGATATTGATTTTAATTACCATTTCTCTTCCCAGGTAGAAAAAAAAAGTCACCAGCAGTAATGATACTATCACTAATTCATTCAGTAAATTTAGAGATGGTAAGTGGAATAAAGTCATTTGGCTTTGTGAAGGAGAGTTCCTCTTAACATAACGAATCTATTCGTCTTATCCTTGGCAAGCAGTAACCACTTATGAACATGTATAACTACCCCCTGTACCTTTTTCTGTTTAAAGATTCATCATATACCTGCCCTAGCCAGTGTCACTTATTAATTTACAGCAACAGTATTCCTCTTACATTTTAACATACTTTAAGCCTATATAGTACCGATCACTCATTGTTTGCATCATTTGCCATGAGATTATATCTAAAGCTCTCATGATTAATGGATAGGCGCACAAAAAGGGAAACTCTTTATAAGAACAATAATCTGTTTGCCATTAAACAAGAATTACATACAAAATACATTCATACCTGCTGAACCAATGTTATCTTTGCCATAGATGGACATGTTATACTTCATAAAAAATATGAAGCAAGTGGTGTTGATGAAAATTGAGAGCAGGCAACATTGCTTGTTATTGACGAATACAGTATCAAATAAACAGGGTATGAATTTCATTTCTCAAGGGACATTTCAGTAATTGTCTTGAATGTCCCACAAATTGCATGGGTATCAAGGCATTTTTGAAGTTTTTCAAGTGGTGCCGATGCAACTTAGCCTCCGAGCAGGAAGGAATTTTTAGTACATTTTGGATACAAAGCAGATCATTAAATGACAAGAACAATGTGATATTTAAATTTGAACAGTTAAGAGGAACTGAAGGTATCCTATGATCTTTGACCTCATGATCCTGCATGTCTAGATTATCATCATCTAGATTATGAAAATAATATTCGATTTATTGTAAAGACATAGTGAAATACTATGTACTATGCTTATTTCAGTCATTTATAAAGAACAAAGTCTATTCTGTAAATTAAAACAGAAATTTGCATCTTCTGCAATAAGACATTTTATTTTGGCAAGTAAATTCTTATTAGTACTGGATCTTTAGGCCTATCTGTGTGGCAGATGTTCTTATCCAGAGCGACTTACATTTTTATCTCATTATACATCTAAGCAGTTGAGGGTTAAGGGCCTTGCTCAAGGTGGTTGTGGGATTTGAACCTGGGACCTTCCGAACCATCGTCCAATACCTTAACCACTGAGCTACCCCTGGCACCATCTAATGCTTTCTTGTGCAATTTATTTTCTGCATTCTAGAGCAGTACTGGAGATTTTAAGACTATGAAATAGCACACATGGAATTTGGTAATTAAGTAACAACAGTACTTGCAAGAACAGTATTGTCAAGTGCGTTTATAAAACCCATCAAGCACCATGATGAAACTCGTGATCAAAGCTTACCTCTGCTGTGGGAGAAACGTTCATTTAGAGATAATAGCCTTAGAAATCACCAATTAACAGCACCTCAAATTAGAGCCGTTATGAAGGCTTTACAGACCTTTAGTAGTCTCAATGTCAATCTTAATATCACCTGTTCAAAGGGGATTATTGCATATTTTGGATGCCTTTAGCATTGTTTTACAATGCAAAAAGAAATTTAAAAAATCAAGAAAGAACATAGAATTAGAAGAAGTGTCCTAACTTTTTGAATAAAATTTAGTGTAGCTGAATGATTCTTATATGTCCTGCATTGGGTGAGCTGTGATATAAATATATAAATAATATTAAAAAATTGGTTGTTTAATGGAACAGCCACAGCAGCAGACTCATTTCCCCTCTCGTCTGTTTCCACCACTCAGTATTCAGCAAAACCAGTATACTAATCACCGGCCTGTCATCATCTGCATTCTTTTTTCCCACTGGTTCATGCCTCGTTAGATGATAGTTTTTTTTTAATTTTTATATATGCTTAAATGATTCATAAACATTCCCCTGAAACTACTCCGATTCAAAATGAGAGCCAGAAAAGTTCCTTCAAGAAGCCTGGAGAACTGTTCCTCAACACTACATTAAAAATGCAAGACGGTCTTGCTCTTTGGAAGACTTTTGCACAGTTCTTCATATCCGATCTAGGACCATATATGAAACTGACTCAGATCCAATCTGAAAAATGATCAGGGTACAGTATGTGCGTTCCAGCAGCCCGATAAAATCCTACATTAGGGTAAAACTGATCCGAGTCCCTTTGGGCTAGTAATGTGAACATAGCTATTGCTTCCCTCATGTCAAGAGGGAGAACAATGCACGGACATGTCGAACTGTAATTTTTTTTTCTTTTTTTTTTTTTCTTTCTTCTTTTTCCTCTTGCCTTTCAAAGAGAGAAATGAACGCTGGTAATGCTGAATCAATTTGTGGACATTTCACAATAATGAAAGTAAATATAAATGAATAAAAAGTATGAACTCTCATTCTTTAAGAAATTAATAATGAAATTGTTGACAAATCACTTGGTATAAAATGAATGAGACACTTTAGATAAATATATCGTAAAAGTGATTCTACGTAATCGCATCACCCTGTTGTTAATTGTTTTCACTCTATTTTGTTTTTCTTCTCACATATGTTAAACTAGATAACTTTAGCCGAGTTAAACAATATTCTGGTTGATTGAGTTTCATTACTTTAAAAACTTTTTAATTGTAGGGTTTTTTTTTTTTGTTTTTTTTTTTTTTTTTAGTTTATAAGGATTGAGTGGAGACTGAATGGGTCAATCAATTAAACAGGGAACTTGTTGAGTCACACAATTTAACGAGACTCATCCCATTACTTAAATTCACTAGCCGTGGAGAAGCTGGTCTAGGCTATCGCCTGGCCACTTAAAACAAATCAATCAAATCCATTTTTTTCCCCTTTCACTTCATTGTCCTTTTGGCAGCTGTGTTTCACAAGGTTGGTATATAAACAAGACCAGAAATGATTTGTCGCATGAAAAAGCTGATAAGAGCTGCAGATACATATATGTCATTTTGGTCTATTGTTTTTAACAGGAGAAGAAAAAGAAGGCTGGTGTTGGGGATGGAGATGATGATGGTGATGATGAGGAGGAGGAGGAGGTGGTGGCGTACCTGTCAGGCGCTGATGAAGAGTTTGACCCCAGCACTCTACCCGACCCTGAAAAAGTTCGCAATTCAGATGACGAAAGGTAAGACGTTCATGATGGCAAAAAACTTGGACTGAATGGTTTTCACATTACTCATCACTTCTTATTCCTCTAGGTTTAAAAGAAAAAAAAAAAACAGGACATGATTTCAGTTTTGCTGTATTTCTTCTGCTGCTTCATCCTCAAACTGCTCTCTCTTTATTGCTTCCTGTCTTTTCATTCTCTCTGGAAGCCTACAGCCTCGTGAGGATTAAAATTCAATGGAATCGAGTTCAGTTCTATTTGACTAGCACTTTAGACAATAAGTATTGTCACAAAGCAGCTGTACAGAAATCTGATTTTTATCATTTGTATTTAAAGAAAACGAGTTCTGAGACGATTGTGAGAGTTTAAGTGGAGTAAACTGTGAAGCGATTTGTTTGTTGCAAGCAAGTTTGTAGAGCAGTTAAGAAACCCAGTTTCATCTTATTAAATGAACCAATTGCAGCTTTTTTTCTTTCATATTTGTTACTGTTAAAAGTTGTATCCCACATTGTTTTTGGATAGATGTAGAAGATTACAGCAGCTGTTTATAATGAATAAAAACAAGCACAAAGTACTAAGTAAATTAATTGATAAGAATGAGCATCAACTGAGAGAATATCTTTTATTACTCTAGTACACTTCCAGAGACTTGTAGAATCAATACATAAACCTTATCAATGCATTTGTTTCCTTCTCATTTGTCACCTCTGAGGAAAACATGCTGCATGCACTTTTACTCAAAGGCCGTTTTTTTTTTTTTTTTTTTTTTTTTTTAAACCGCCAGCATGAGATATAGAGCTGCTTTTGAATGTGAGAAGTTTTTCTGAAACTTCTGACCTAGCTCAAAGCACAATTCAGGACACCTGAGTCAGTGATCTTTGATTTTAGACAGTTAGCTCACTAGTACCATATTTGACTACCATTAGGTAATGGATCTTGTAAAATGCAATTAATTGTGCGGACTGATCTTAGCGTTGCTTTACACGGCTTTTACCTTTTTTTTTATTTTATTTTTTTACACCTCTGCAGTGTGGATATATCAAGAGCTTGATTTTCTGCCTTGTTACTTTTGTGTAATGTGCTGAGACATACAGTAAATCAGAAGCGTTCTATACTAAAGCGAAGCAGAACATCGAATCATAAGCCCCTAATTATCTGAAAATGAGAAATTGATTCTTGCTGTACTTAATTACCGCAAAGGCTCTCGCAGGGTCTGTTGGGTCTACACTTTGATTAGGTTTGCAGCACTGTCACTCCTGTGTGTATCAGCCTCAGTCTGCACTGCATAATTGCTTCTCAGAAGGAGTTATTCCCTTATAGAAGAACAAGATTCATTTATTATTGGCGGTGTAAAGCATTGATCCCTGTGCTGGCAGAAGACTGTCTATAAAACGTGTAATTACGTACAGATTTAACGTAGGAGATCCTGGGAAGAAGGCAGTACGTCTAAAAAAAAGGGCTGTACGCGAGTTAGGGTTCCTTTAGTGTGGGCGTTTCGGTTGAATTTGTTCACGTTTTTTTTTAATGCAGGTTGAATTTGGATTTTTGGAGCAAATTTTGTCCTCTGCATCCTACATCCACACTTCCATGATATTATTTACTAGATAAACAAAAGCCTATTGATTAAAAAGCTTTAGAGGCAGTAGTTCACTCTTTGCTCTGCGTGTCTCCTTTTTTGTGTAAAAAGGTCAGGATTTCCTGTTCAGCAGGGCTTTTCAGACAGCAGGTGAAAAATCATATGTTGTATTATTTTTATTTTATTTTATTTTTTTGCTTTCATAGGAACCAGCCGGAGGCGTTTTTTTTTCTTGTTTGTCTCTGCCCATGCATTGTGCCAGTCTTTGAAAATGAATGGAGGCTACACAAATCCCTTAAGAAAACGCCTCCGGCTGGCACATCATGGGTGGTGTCGATACAACTTTCATCTCTATTTATGTTGCCAGTAAACACAAAGTCACACATGTCCAAACAACACCACCGACAGACCGACTTCTTTCTTCCCAGCTTTCTTGCTAATTTGGTCTAAGCCAGGTCCCAGCTCAGCCTTGATATCAACCATGGAGGGTTAGAGTTAACTTGCTTCCGGTGAGATATGTGAATTTGTCCAACTGCGGCTTTTTGAACAGCTGCATGTGTCATCTTACAGGGCTTTCTGCACTCTTCTGCATACCTGAACTCCGAGCTGTCTACAATTTGTTTGTTGGTGTCTATTTTTATTTCTGGTTATGATTAACTGTGGCATCATCAGGATTCAAAGTTGTGAGCTGTGGATGTGTGACAAAGACGAAGATGGAACATTCAGAATCAAATACCAATTTAGTGCTGTCAATCGATTAAAAACTTTAATAAAGTTAATCACAGGCATAAATGTGATTAATCATTAGTTTTTAGCATAAAGAGTGAATGAGTGCAGTTGTCATATTTAATCGATTAGATATGCCGTTACACAGAGGTAGTTCTGCTTATTTACTGATGTCCAGTGGTCTCCAGTAAGAGTAATAAAAGTAGCTTCTGCCAAATGCCTTACATCACCTTATTCAGTGTCCCTTTAGAGCTAGCTCGGTTTTATCCAAACTTCCATCTGCAAGCTTTTTATAATGAAACTCACTGTTCAGCACACCTGGTGATCTGTTATTTTATTATTCGTGTAAATGCCATTATCACACACAGCAGCGTGATCCTTTTTTTTCCTGCCATTTTCCTTTACTTCGCATCTCTTTCCCTTCCTTTTTTTTTCCTTTCCATTGTATTCTTTATTTCCTTTCCATCTTCATTCCTTCTCTCTTTTTTCCCTACTTTCCTTCCTTTTTCTTTGACTTCCTTCCCTCCATTCTGTCCTTTTCTTTATTGCTTTTCTTTCCTTTCCTTCTTCCTTCCTTTTTTTTCTTTCCATTCTTTCCTTCCTTCCTTTCTTCTTTTCATTCTGGCTTTTTTCTTTCCTTCCTTATTTGTTTCCTTTATTTCTTTCCTTCCTCCCTCCCTCCCTGTTTCCTTTCTGTTTTTTTAATCTTCCTTCCTGTTGTTTCTGAATTTCTTCCTTCCTTCCTGTTTTTTTTTTTTTTCCATCTCTTCTTCGTTTCCTTTTGTAAATGCATTCATTCATTCATCATGAGTAAGCTGTATCCTGTTCAGCATCACAGTGGATTCAGAGCTTAGCACATGATCGTTCAATAATTCCTTTTTCATCCCTTTTCCCAGTTTCCTGCACTCCTCTGCACTGGTGTTTTAGAGATGGAGGCAGGTGATCTGGGCCACTCCCCGCGCCTCAGACAGCAGCACTGGCTCTGATTAATGCCCGTTGGCTGGCTGTTTACTGCATAGCTACACTTGCCGAATGCAGGAGCGGCTGTAAATCTGAGCGTCCCGTTCTCGGCCTCCCTCCACAGGCCAGCCTTAATGTGAAGCAGCCGCTGTCGCGTTACATCTGGGCCCAGAGCCTGGACCTGCACTACGGCCCCGGCTCATTTGTGTGTGCTACCTGTCCTCCCTACTCGCTCTGCTGCTCTCACGCACACCACCTGTCACTGACTTCTGGCTCCACTCCACATACTCCCACCGCCGGAGCCGAGCTACTTTATCCCCTGTCTACCTGCATTACTCACACCTTAAAATATATTGTTCTGAGCTTCGGCCTATGCTTTACGGATGGCTCCGTTGATGCCTCTTGTTCGGAACAGAGCAGAGCCAGCTCTTCCCGTCTAAATTGATATTCAGCAGCGTGTCTCAGCTCCGTTAGGAACTGGCTAGTGATTTATGGGAGTGAGTTGAAGTCAACATGCCTTAAAAGGCTAATGATGTGTGCTTGCTGACTGTTAAACAGATTGAATGACATTTCATGCCCTTTCATGCAAGTCTCTGTGACTGCGGATATGAAATGTTAGAATGCACATGTGAGGGAGCGACACGGTCTGCTTGGTTTTATATGAGAAATATACAGCCATCTTTAGATGCAGATTAATAAGCTACCCGTCCAATTTTTTGCTGGATTAATCAAAATATCTCAATCACTAGTGTATAAACAAATTGATTAACTGACCTAAATCACTAGTGAGTAAACAGATTGAGGTCAGACGGAATTCAATTTCTATCCTCTCGAACGAAGAGGGATAATTTGTTTAATGATTTGTTAAATAGAAGAATAATGATGTAGGGGAATATTCAGGACAGAAATGTTCTTTCGCACTTTTAATGTGATAAATGCTCATTCGCCGTTTGCTTTGCCGAGATTTTATATAATTTGAGATTTGTTAAAGCTGTGTGAAATGGAAATCGTTTTTTTTTTTTTCCCCACAAAATGAAACATTTAGAAGACATCATGTTCTGGTAGGAAATAATATCTGACTGGATTTAGTATATGGGCTTATCCGTCAGAGTTTTATTGGATTGTAAAAAGCTGCCATTCCCACATGTTTAACCTTTTGCTGTACACCCATAGCTCTCGTCACCTCAGTGATGGGATTTTTTTTTTTTAACGGAAATTCAGCTATAATTTAGAAAACTTTATGTAGCTCTCTAGTTACCAACAGGCAAAAAAAATTTTAATACAAATGATAAGTTGGTAAAAAAAAACAGGCAAATATGAGGGAATCAAAAAAGATCAGATTTATTATTTATAAAATTGTGAATGTGGGATAAGGTTGAAATGTGGAGGTTTTGCAGTCCATGCATGGTATATTTTCACCTGGTTACAATTGTCAAATTCTTCATCAAATGCACTTTTTGCGCATTTTAATCATTTTCATAAAACCTTTTTGGTTTATTCATGTGAGCTGCGAGAGAAATCCATTAATATTAAATTATAACTTGCGTCTTATTATGGCCCGCAATTTCAGAAGGTTAATATTTTTCACTGCATGGAGACGTTTATGGGCAATCAAAAGCCCTTCATAAAAAAAGACCAAAAAAATAAAAAAAGTCAAGTCCAAAAATTAAACTTTCCTGCATTTTTTTATTTATTTTTTTTTTTACATTGGCTTTATGCTGTTTCTTTGTGATTGAGTGATAGGGGAACATTTAGATAAGAGGCTTAAATAATTCAGCAACAGGCCTAGTTGAGCTCATTTAGTAGGATGATGCACGGTTGTGCCCGCGCATACACGTCCCTCATCGTACAGAAGCTGGCGAGCTCTTTAAAGTCATCAGCAGTGTGGTGGGAATTATTGTGGCACAGCTTGGAGGAAATTACAGCGAGTTCAGGCTGCTCACACGACCCAAGGCAGTGTGCAGAGGGAACCTTTATTGGATACCTTAAGAGAAAACTACCAACATATGCAAGCATTATGGGGTCTTTCAAGAGACACGGAATCACCTTTCGTTTTTTGCAAACATGTGTTTTATTGTTGCTGTGCTGAAAACCAAACCATTTTCTCATAATGGACTGCTCTGTGTTAATGTTTTTTACTTTGTCTTTTGTGAAGCAGTGATGGCTCTGAGCTTGCGGGGAGGAAGAGGACCCACAGCAGTAGTGATGATGATGATGATGATGATGACGACGCCACACACTCGGGGAGAGGGAGGAAAAGGAACAGATCAGAAGCTGCGCCTCTGGACACTGGTCTCTCTCTGGCGGAGGATGAGGAGCTGGTGCTGCAGTTGCTGGGAGGCCAGAGTTAGACTGTTTTTTTACCGAATGCACGACCATGTGACTGTGATCACAACTTCCCTCACCTCACACTTTTCAGATAATTGACTCTCATCATCGTCGTGTTCCCCTCGTGCATTTCTACACCGTGGGATTTGTTTATCTTTGTTTTTTTTGTGAAATAAAATTAACGATGGACAAAGTTTTAGACTCGTCTTATTGGAAATTGCTTGACCATCTTTCTCTATCTGTACTTAACAGCCTGTCTTTGTCCACCAGAGATAAATCTAGAAATTGAAATTTCATGTGGTTTCAAGTGTCAGTGGGATGCACAGATAACCGCACTGCTGATGCCAATCTTAAAGCCTCTGGCATACTCAATCCATTATTGCTTTTTTTGGGTCAATATGGTCTTGTGGGTACAGTCTGCATTCATATTTGCTTCCTTTTCTTTCTTAAGGTCAAGGCATATTTACCCAGAACAGAAAAAAACGGGAACAGGTCTGACATGAGGCAAAATTACTGTTCAAACACTGAAGTTGATTATTTTCCAATAAGTGCATGTTTTGAAGTGTTTTATTAATTGTAAACCACAGCAATTTGCCAGCATTTGGTTATGTACACATTACAAGCCACATTGCTCAGTTCTCAATTTTATTATTATTTTTTTTTTTGGTTACATCAGATTTCCATGTTACGATGGTTTACACTCATTTAAATGAATTTTCTCTGACTCTAATATGGATGTATTTGTCCTTTAAAACAGCACGCATGCACACATTGGTTTTACAATACATAAAGAGGTTGTTCGACTGCTCGTTAATTACAAACGCTACTATGCGATTATAGCAAAAGTATCGTTGGGATTTTGCTCTGGAGGATGACAAGCAGTTAGTCAGCTGTACTTGTTGAGGTCCAGAAAAAGGAACTTAATGTTTCACTTTAGCTGTTTTCTCAGCTATTGCTAGCACTGCTATGAAATCTCCGGCGCTGCCGGTGCTCACTGAAGACGTCGGCACCCTGCACATGTTGCAGAATTCCAAAATGCCTGTTATCATTCAAATATGTATCAAATCTAGGACAATGTTTGAAAGTGACTCAAATCTGCTATAAAAAATATCATATTTGAGAGATCAGACAATTTTAATAATCTAATGTGAGCAATGAAGTATTCAAAGGATAACATTAATATAAACATGTGATTTCTTTTGCAGATGTTACTACTGTCAAAGCTGCTGTTTTAGAAAACTAATTACCTTCTGATCAATCAATATTGAGCGATCATAGCTCTGTGATGATGCCCATGGGCAAAACTAAGGAAGGTTTCATCTTTTAACAGTAAAAATTCTTTGTTTGCAGATTCTCCCTCTGCCTGGTAGGTTTCCCCCGGGTACTCCGGTTTCCTCCCACAATTTAAGGGCATGCGAATGGGTGTTTCCAAATTTCCTGTGGTGTGTAACCCATCCATGGACTCCAGGCCTCTCGTGACCCTGTACAGGATAAGACGTACATAGAGTGAGAGAGAGTGAGCAATATCAGTCTTGTGATCACTGAGGTTGTTTACACCTGAATTTTTATCGTCTTAGTTTTTTGACCGACTATGTTTCCATCCAGGGACCCTCCTGCCAGCATGATGTTTTATCTTATTGTAAATGAGAGTGTACAAGGAGACATGGCATGTTTAAGATTTTTCATTGCCAAAATTCCAGTGTTTTGATGACAGAAAAAAATTCTGTATGTTATATTTGTGATATGATGTCCTGCTTTAACTGTGTACAAATGCATACAATAAATTTTCTCAAAAGTTTTCCGCCTTCAAAGCTACAACCTTCTCTTATTACTGTGAATAAATCTAATATAGTTAACAAGCTAGCCTAATTAGTTGGCCGATACTAGCTCTATCTGGTTAGAATGTTGTTATGGTTACTGTGTGGAAGTTGTGTAACCTGCCCCCCCCTCCTCAGACTTTGGGCAAAAAGCTCTACAGCTAGTGGTTTTCCTGAAAGCACTCCAAGGGTGGCCTGAGTGTGCACCAAGATGACTATAATTTGTAACTAGGAACACTTATGTTCAACTTTCCTGATTCTCCTTTTCTGGTTTTGGGCTTTTTTATTATTTTTTTATTCCCCGTCTTGAAGTGCGCTGTCAATCTCGTGTATTTATTTGAATATTAGGCAACACCTATTAGGACAGATTCTGGGCTTGATCTTTTCATCCAGTTTAGCTTGTGATTTATCTGCATCGTGTTCTTTATTCGAACTTAGCCCTATGTTTACTCAAGTCGTATGTCATACAAACTTTTAATATTTTACATCGGGACAGTTAAAATGGAAAACACATTCAGGTACCATCTGTATCTTCTTGTGTTTTAACAGTTCTCGTTATTTTTATGTGCGTCGTCTTGCATCTGTCCGCTTGGTGTGCGTGGTGGCTATTTCTTCCGTTCTTCTTGCTGAGTTTTGAATAGAAATGTCTAGAAGGCAAAGACACTGTAAACGGCTTGTTATTATTCTCCGTCAGAGCACAAAGGCCATCTGCTGAAGTACACGTCCATCAGCATTCGCCCAGCTCATCTCTAGAGAGCCTGTGCTTTGCCTATATGAGAAGAGTTGACTCTATGCCATGCTTTAGCACACGTGTGACTTTTGAAGTAGCAGACATGGCGAGTCGTAGGTATTTTTCTGCCATCAAGACTGTTACAGTTTGTCCTAATCTTGTCTTTTTGATTACTGCAGCTCTTTAAAATATACCAGCGTGCTTGGTTTGTCGTTCAGTCAGGGGGCGCTAATTTCTGCTTGTTTTCTAGCCAGGCCAAAATCTGAAATGGGGCAGATGGTCTTGTGAAGTCAAACGTAGTTGACAAATAGTTTGATCTTAACTCAGAAATGATTTGTTGCACAGGAAATAGAGGAAGTAAGAAACATGAGATTGCAAGTTGACATGTCCAGCAAACGTGTTGTTGAAACCCTCTGCAGGTTTTGCCACCGATCATCCATCGCGTCTTGCCTGGAGAGCAATTCCATTCCCTATTTCTTGGTTTTAATAAACCTTTTCAGTGCAGAAAGACATGGAAAGGTTCAATCCTTCAATTCTGCGCCTGGGCCGTTTCTGAACAACAATAGACGAGAAGCACAATGGGAAGATGATCATTAGAGCTAATGCGCAGATCGCAAGTGCTCTCTGATAGATTGAAAACGCAGTGCTTCCTGCATGCAAATGCCAGCTTCCCTGAACAGCGGAGTATTTATTTATTTTATTATTACTATTATTATCATTAGAAGAGTTCATCCATGTTAAAAGCGGGGGTGTGGGTAGACCTGATTTCCGTGCATGCATTTTATTGCCTAGTGCAAAGCTGTCCTACACAGGATTGGATTTGTGCCTTGGCATAGGATACACCATTTATTGACGCAGGTAATTACAGTATATGGATCTATGCCCGTGCCTCCTGGGAGAGGAGATGTGCTTGCTTGTCACAGTCCAATGGGCCAACACGGATTTATCGTATTTGGATCCTCTCCCTCAGTGAGTCACTCGCAAGGTGTGAGAGCAGCTCCTAATACCGTGGGGCTTTGTGAATGTCTGAGTTAATGAGTTGGCCTGGGGGAGGTTTTTTTTTTTTTGTGTGTTTTGTTTTGTTTTTATTCACTCTTCACTTCCATGAGTCATGTTTGTTTTTTTTATGGTCAGAAAAAATGCTTTGGAATGAGTTAGATATAATGTGTTGAAAAAAAAATAGCTGTTTTCATCCAGTACCATGAATATAGTCAAAAAGCCAAGATATTCTGTAGCTGTCAATCAAGTCATGTTCAATTGAATGTGTGACTGGATCATCTCACACACAGCTTAAATAATTTTGAATTGTTAAACAAGTTGGGGTTTTTAGTTTTTTTTTTCGTGTATCCCGCGTGACTCAGACCAGGATAAAGTGCTTATTGAGTATAAATGGATGAACGCAAACAAGGGATAGGAGAGATTTGATGCAACTCCATCCACACTGGTAGCTGTAAGTTTCTTCACTTTGTCACTAGTGAGTGTTGTATCTCTGCTTCAAAACTAAAATGAAAAATGTGGAAAAAGGTGGTCATGCCTGTTTCTTTTTGACCAATTTTACATTTCTTTACTCATCGTCTATACAGCTTTATCCTGTCACCGGGGCCTAGAGCCTATCACTATCTGGAGACTTAGTGGCCAAGGCAGGGTACACCCTGGTTACGGTGCCAATCCATCGCAGGGCACACAGTCACACACTCATTCACACACTACGGGCAACATGTGAACGCCAATGAGCCTAACCTGCATGTCCATGGACTGTGGGAGGAAACCGGAGAACCCTAAGGAAACCCACCAAGCACAGGGAGAACATGCAAACTCCATGCACACAGAGATGGGAATCGAACCTGAACCCAGGAGGTGTAAGGTGACTGTGCTAACCGCTACAGCTCCGTGCCGCCACACAGATACATAACTGGAAAAAAAAAAAAAAGATGTGAATGTGGTTTATATTCTCCAGGTCTGTTTTCCGCAATAACAAAAATTGCTTTTACTGAATACATTTGAGAAGAAAATTGTGTCCAAGTGACTGGAGGGTGAAATTGCTGGAGTTCAGTTCACTGGCAGGCGCTGCTGGTCTTCAGACTCAGACTGTTCTGGATTGACAGGCCACACTTGGCACGAGATAAGCTGATAAAATAAAGTGCAGTCAGAGGGGTGTTAAAGGGTGGGCTCCTACTCAACATGGAACTTTATGCCCCATCATGGCCCTGGGCAAGAGGTTTCATTTATTAATCTTACTGCACAGTTTTACGGATTGGTCTTTTTTTCTTCTTCTTCTTTTTTTTCACAGTTCTATTATCTGAAGATTCCCCTACAGGAAAAACACATTTTTATTTGATTATGTGAAAAAGCATCATTCGATATTGCCTTTCACAATGTCATATGAACTTAACATAATCTGCATGAATTTGTACACAATGCATGAAACCCAATGTGTTAAAAAAAAAAAAAAATTTAATCTAATTTTAAGTGTAGATCCTTTGAAATATGTATAGTAACAAGCACTACATTTTGAGATCTTTGCATTAAAAAAAAAGAAGAAGAAAAAAGCTCCACCTGAAGTCATATGATTTTTCAAATACTATAGAACTTCAGCCTGAGTAGGAACTCGTTCTTCTGGTAGAACCATGGACACTTTTTTTTTTCTTTCTGGCTAGGAATTACGGTGTATTTTCAGACCGGGAGCTTGTTGAAGTGTGGGGTCGCAAGCAGCAAACAAAAAACAGTGTCATTTTATAGGGTGAGACGTCTCACGATTTCACAGTGTGCTGTTGCCGCCCCTGGCGAAACGCACCACTTTCTTTTAACGACGATCAAGTTATAGGGTTGTTATTTCCTGAAGTCATTTCTCACAATCTGATTTCTGATTTTTTTTTTTTTTTTATTAACCTTGTTCCTGCAGCTTTGTCTTTCTAGCCTGTCAATGAATCTTCTGAATTCTGAAGCCATGATCCTGGAGAGCTAACTTCCAATGTGTGCGGTTTAGTGCTTTCCCTTCTCTCTTCACAATGACTGATACTAATGTAGTGATAATGACGTCGAACTTAATTGGGGCTTGTGCATTGTCAGATTGGTTTTCTCAGTACGCTTTGCTTCTACTGAATGCTGTTGTAAATAATGAAGACTCGGTGCCAAATGCAAAAGCTTAGCTACATGACAGGCAGGACAGGAATGCGTCCCTGTAGGATCATGTCCAGATAAATGCCAACTGTCAGAATGCTGGAATAAATTTAATATGTATGGTCTCCCAAACAATATTTGTGAGATGTCAATAATTGGGGATGTGGCTCTTTAGGTTTTTGTGAATATTATAAGAGGAAGTAAAAACAAGATGAGGACAATGTGTGGAAGCCAGTCAGTTTCACCCTGGAGGTGAAAGGCAACAGTGCTAACCATTACACCACCTTGCCGCCTCACTAGGATTTAACTAAGTAAATAGATAAGAGCGTTCCATTGGATAATTACTGCAGTGATTAATAACTAATGCAATGAGCAGCTTCTCGTTTCTTAAACAACCATGTCAGAAGACATGTCCTGTGGTCATGGCTAAGATGTTACTTGGTTTCAGAGGGATCAAAATTATTGGCCGCATTAGGCAAAGAAAACAACTAAGGAGATTGTTGACACTCCTAAAATTGGATTAAGAACTGAAAATGCATTATTAAAATCTGGTGGGATCATAATGAACCATCATCAAGAAATGTGGTCAGAAAAAATGTGAATGATCCCGTTCGGGGATCATGTACAATAAATGTTTGGTGTAATCAAATTGTTAAAAAAAAAAAAAAAAACAGTAAAACTTACAGCTATGTTTAATTCTGTAAGTAAGAGCATTTACACACAATTTGAAGAGAACTCAAGGGATTTGGGATTAAACAGCTGTGTAGCCACTTATCAGTGAGGCCAATCGGGAGGGGGAAAAAAGTCTTTAATTTGCTAGAGGGGATAAAGAATATGCTGTGGAGCATGGACAAAGGACATGTAGTCTGGTTTACCCTGACTCCAGATTTACCCTGTTCTAGAGGGATGGGTGGATCATGATAAGTAATGCAGCTATCATGCCTAGTGCCTACTGTACAAGTCTGTGGGGTCAGCGTTATGATCTGGGGTTGCATCTGTTGGTCAGGTCTAGGTTCAGCAACATTATGTACTCAAAAAAATGAGGTTCGCTGACAGCCTGAATAATATGACTGACCAGGTTTTTTCTTCAATGGATTTTTATTGTATGATGGCATGGTTAGATTCCAAGAGGATGATGCCAGGATTCATAACGCTCGAATTATGACAGATTGGGTCGAGGAGCATGAGACATCATTTTCACACATAGATTGGACACCACAGAGGCCAGACCTTAACTCCATTGAGAATCTTTGGGATGTGCTGAAGAAGACTTAATGCAGCAGTCTTACTCTCCCATCATCAATACAAAATCTTGGAGAGAAATTAATGTGACAACCTTGCACAACCTTTGTTATACTGTACTTGTGAGGTTTTTTGTCTTGGTATAGCAGATATTGCAGTGATTTCCTGTTTAGTTCAGTGTCACCCTTTTTGGGTTGAGTGTGGCAATACCAGGAAGACCAGCAAAAAATAAGATTAGTAAAATATAAAAGATGATTGTGGTGTTATAAAAAAAAATAAATCAGTGACAGGATGGTGTGATGCGAAGCAGAGGACCATTTCACAAACCAAGTTGATTACTTTCCTGCTATAGCGTACCCTGATGCATTTTAATCCTATCGTGCCTCATCAGTTCACCAACTTCTAAAACCGTGTTAATTAAAGGATGACAATTTGCACATTTTATCCATTTATAATAACATTTGAAGTTGTGGAAAATCAATGAAACAGATTGCGCCCTCTCATCATGTTACAGCACCTACTAACAGTTGTCTAATCGGCCTTTAGCTTTTTCTTTGTTTTTTAAAGGTAATACAAAAATTGCAACTTGTAATGTATCTGGGATACTGTAAAGTTCAAACTGTTCTATTCTGAAGTCTTTTTTCATGTCCGCAAACCTGAAGACACAAAGTTACAAAGCACTGAGACTGGAGACTCCACCGATTGCCTAATAAATGTCTCCTTACCAAAAAAAAAAAAAAAAAAAAAACGTTAAAAAGATTATCAATGGTTACACACATTTTTAAAGTCTGACATGTAGACTATGCTGTGTAAGAGTTGTTACCATAGCAACAGTAATGTATTAGAACAAGCTAATATGTAACCTTAGCAATAGTCCATGTGTGTAGGCACCATGCATGAAAGCACTTTGACTGACAAAATGCCTAGAGGCTGAAATTGCTTGAGTGTTAGTTCTTTGGCTCAGGCCGTCAGCCTTCAGGCTGTGATGTTCTGGACTGACAGGACACATTTGGCACAAAACCAGCTGCTGAAATAGAGCGCAGTTAGATGGGTTCTGTGGATGGGAGTGTCACTACATGGCAGTTGGCACTTTATGCCCTGTCATGGGGCCCAGTGGCAGCCCTGTTCCAGCTGATCGATTAGTTGGACGGGTGTATTAGAGCAGGGAAGACAACAAAATAGGTAAGACAGAGAGGACTCCATGGACAGGGCTGGCATTCACTTGTTCAGCCAGTCTCTAGCAAATATTTGAGGGGAAAAAAAACACTTCAGGATTGGACAGTTTAAAGTGAGATCTCTATAAAGGCAGGGTGCAGTCACAGGGGTTTAGGCTTTACTTAAGGGCAGTGATCATAGGTCTAGTACATGACACTATTAGCCCTTCATGACAAATAATGTTTCTTTAGGCTCATTTAAATAAGCATCAACAGTCAAAGTCAGTTTTGGTGAATTCTGATGTCAAGCTTAAAAAAAAAACACAAGAGTTGGATGATTTTAAATAAGGTTGCTTTAGGATACAGGTTCCCACTCTCATCTCGGATGCCCTCTTGCCCTGCACATTTTAGTGTTTTCTCTACTCAATCACATCCAGTTTATTTCAGAAAAGGCAGTTAATTAGCTGATTAGTTAAATCAGGTGTGCTGGACAGGAGGAGCCTCCAGGACAAGAAGCAGCAGAAGAAACAGGTTGAGGAATCCTTGCACTAGGACACTCTGATACTTTCTGATGGACATACAGTACATTCTAACATCAAAATGAATGAGTCTTCTGTTTCATTTCACAGCTTCAGGCTTCCTGATTCACTCCTGAGGTCAGATATTTCTTTGGACAGATTTGCATGTTTTCACTGTGGTTTTCTTCAGGCTCTCTAGTTTCTTCCTACCTTCTCACAACATCCCGGGTGATGAAATGATTCATACCATAATGCCAATAGCTGCATTTTCTTTTCTGCATTTATGCAATAAAATACCTAACATGTGCCTCTTGTCCCTGCAATTGACTGACATCTCATAGGGAGTGTATGTTCCTGGGATAGGTTCTGGATCAACTGACCAAGGTAAAGCAGTATTGTGGGCTTCATAGACAATTGAAATGCCTTTGAGGGCAAAGCTGGCCTGTTAGGGCAGGACAATGTCCATCCCACTTGGGAAGGTGCTGCTCTCTTTTCTTGTAGTATACAGTAGCTCATAATCTAGAAAAGGCCTAGTTAATCGGTGACTACCCAGAGCTCAGGCCAGGGAGCAGACAAACAGGCTAAACCAACCGTCTGCTAGCTGCATAGAGTCGTCACTCAGGGTTCACTATAT
>JAQMYL010000011.1:8625300-8638438 GCA_030014365.1 Clarias pachynema | reverse complement strand
TCTATCTATCTATCTATCTATCTATCTATCTATCTATCTATCTATCTATCAAGAGAAAGAGTAAACAAGATAAATAAAAGGAAATAATAGTGGTGATTTAAGAATGATTGTCTAGAAGTAATGTAGGATTTGCTCAATAAGTTATTTTTGGCCACAAGGAAATAGCACGAGAGGAAATGGTATTAATTTGAAACACTATCTATTTCTCTCTCTCTCTCACTTCCATTTTTGTCTATATGTCTGTCTGGTAGAAATCTGCATTTTGCCTGCAGTTTCCCAGACTTCCTCGTTGGCTTGCCTTTTTTGGAGTTCATATAGCATGAGACGGGAAAAATATATATATAATTTTAATTTTTGGTCCATTCACTTGCCACAGATCGGGCTACAGATACTCCTCATTCTGGAGATATCTCCATTATTTCATTGGTGAACTCACCACCTAATTTTCATTCACACACTATGGACAACTTGGGAACACCAATTAGCCTATCATGCATGTCTTTGGACTGTGGGAGGAAACTCACCAAACCCAGGGAGAACATGCAAGCTCCATGCACTCGGACCCAAGGCGGGAATTGAACCCAGACCCAGAGGTTTAAGATAACCACTAAGCTAACCACTATGCTAACCACTAAGCCACCATATATATATATAAAACTATGTTATTCGAAATACAGCTAACACTGATGTCAGAACTTCTGTTATAATAAAAAATATGAAGAATTTTTTGACCAGACAGAATCAAAACAGAACGGAACTGCTGTGGTATTTAAGAGAATTCTTCATTTAAAAAGTCTTTTCAAGCATTATTCTTGACTCTTGAGCTACTCTATAAAGCTATGTGGAATGTCAGTGTGTATTTGTTATCTAGATTATGTTATTTTTTTTTTCTTTTACAGAACCTCCAGCTCGAATCTCAGGTGGACGAGGCTGAATCTCACTCTAACTCACACACCGAGACCTACCAGGAACAAGTGCAGACGCTCAAGTCTCAGCTGGATGACCTCAGAAAGGTTCCCAAATTTCATCTGAAGCTAAAAATACAGGCTCATAACTTAGTTTGTTTAAAATGTTTCTCGTTATACTTAACTGTTTCTGTTTGGTTTCATAGCAAATTACACATTATAGTCAAGAATACCAGGAACTTCTGGCCAGCAAAATGTCTCTAGATGTGGAAATCACAGCTTACAAAAAACTCCTGGACAGTGAGGAGAACAGGTAAGGGGATATCCTACAGGGTTTTCATGGTGACCTGGAAATATGTGGAATAATAATCATTTTAAAAAAGTACTTCTGTACTATTGTCAGTTTAAGATGTTAGGGCGTTCCAGTATCATAATCACTTTTTTATTGTCTCAACATAACCATTGTATGTCATATTCCAGGTTTTCTATGTCATGCTTTCAGATATTATTATTATTATTATTATAATGCGATTAGTACGAAGGCATTGATTTATTTTCTATAAAAGCTGTTACATTTAAAGTTCCATTAAAAGTTCCATTTGTTAAAATATTTTAAGTCAATTGGGTTCAATTCCCACCCAATGCCCCAAACCCCGCCACTGGAAGCAGTGCTGGTCCCAAGCCCGGATAAAAATGTGAGGGTTGCTTCAGGAAGGGCATCTTGTGTATAACCTGTGCCAAGTTGTGTCCGCTGTTTCGGCCCCTCGACAGGAGCAGCCAAAAGTTTAACAACAACAACTGGACGTAGAGATGTGCTGTAATTGGAAAATTATTAATATGTATATACAGTAGTATTACGCACCCAATCATGTCTTAGTCTTTAATTAACCATTACTATTGCCACAGATCAAGAAAATAGTTTCAATAAAAAAATCTTCCTTCCTGTCAGATCCTAATCAAACTCTAAATAATTGCAATATTAGCAGTGTGATTACATCGCGGTAAATCTGTTATGTGTAAAATATAAATGTTCCACAAGCAGCTTGTTAGTCTGATAATCATTTTGCCACTTGTTTAGATTGAAAAGCACAAAAAAAAAAATCTAATTTTTTTTTCAATTTAGTACATATTTAACAATAATCATTTTATGGAGTACTTATATTTGTTCTTTGTTTAGATTATTCATTATAAATGAATAAATTAGCTATACATTATAGTTATTGTTTAAGAAGCATTTCTTTTTCAACCATGTGCATTTAAATGTCAGCGATTAGGCAGTGAACGTCAATGTGACGTGTGTGTCTGTGTGCTGTGACCTAGGCTGAAATCTGGGGGCGGTATTACAGTACACATGTCTAAGACAGTAGTAGGAGGAGGAGGAGGTGCAGCAGGAGGCGGCGGAGGTGGTCTGGGTTTCGCAGCAGGCGGAGGTGCAGGAGGTGGATTCGGAGGAGGCGCTGCCCTTGGCCTTGGAGGTGGACTTGGTTACGGTTTAGGCCTAGGTTCAGGAGGAGGTCTCGGAGGTGGTATCGGAGGTGGTATCGGAGGTGGTCTCGGTGGTCTCGGTGGTGGTCTCGGAGCGGGATTGGGAGGAGGATTTGGTCTTGGAACAGGTGGGAGCAGCTATATGTCCTCCAGCTTGAGCAGCAGTGCTTGTAAGTATTTACCCCCTCACATTATTGATTACCCAATTTAAAATGTGAGTTATTAAAAATAAATGACTGGAGGTCACTTTGAATAATATATATTGTATTGTATAAACAAGTGCTAAGATTACTAAATCAAAACAAAGCTGATGTGGTAAGAGAGGAGTCATTAATCACATGTTCTTTTTCATTTCTCAGTGTCTTCCAGTGTTTACTGAAGAAGCAGTCATCCAGCCTCTTTTAAACACTTAAGGACGAGATAAACAACATTGGCCTGAAAGTCCCCTAAAATATTTTTTTTATATGTACTGTCTTTCACACAAACTCCTCTCAAGCATCAAGATTTCCCCAACTCTATGATGCACATTAATAAATACAAATTAATATAACATTCCTACTTTTTAAAATTCATGTTGTGATAAGACCCAATAAACAGTGTTTATTCAATTATGTTGAGAATATCTTTTTTTTTTAATTGATGTGAGATGAGCTTAAATGTGGACAGTTTTGTTGTTGTTTTGATTAGCCAGGAGATTTTATTAAAACTAGTTTAGAAATGAGACAAAAACTTTTCCAAGCACAAACACTTATGTGAAAAAAGTCAGAAGACTTAAATGTTCTTCCGTTTCAATTGGCAGAAATTGTTGATAAAATTTTAATAATTTTATTAATAGTTTATCATTTAAATTTTAATGGTAAGTATTTATTGCAGCACGGGAGCTTTGTGGTTAGCACTGTTGCCTTGCACCTCCAGGCTTCGGGTTCGATTCCCGGCCAGGTTTGATTCCTATCTCTATGTGCATGGAGTTTGCATGTTCTCCCGGTGCTTGGCGGCTTTCCTCCCACAGTCCAAAGACATGCAGATTAAGCTGATTGGTGCTCCTAAATTGCCCGTAGTGTATATGTGTGTGTGTGTGTGTGCCCTGCGATGGATTGGCACCCTGTCCAGGGTGTACCCCACTTAAGTCTCCTGGGATAGGCTTCAGGCCCCATGCCACCTTGTACAGTATACAAGATAGATAAGAATTTTTTGAGAGTGTTGTGTCGAATAGTGAGAGGTTATTACATACAATACACACTTATCAGCCATAACATTAAACCCAATATTGTGTGGGTTCCCCTTGTGCCGTCAGAAAAGCTTTGGTTCCGGGCATGACTCCATAAGACCTCTGAAGATATACTGTGGTGTCTGGCACTAGGATGATCCTTTATATGCTGTAAATTAAAATTAAAGTGTGGCTTCCACCAATCAGATCTATTTGTCCAGGACATCCCATGGACGCTCAATCCGATTAAGATCTAAGGAATTTGGAGGCTGGGTCAACAACCTTGAACTCTTTGCCTGTTAAGGCCCATACACAGCAAGCCGTGATACACTGAGTATTCTGGTGCCTTTATATCACATCCAGCTTTAACTTTTAACAGCATTATGTGCAACATTGACTTTTCTGTTGGGTGCCCATGATCCTGTCACCAGTGTTAATGTTACTATATGTGAGGTTAATGTTATGGCTTTCAGTCTTTACTTTGCCTCAGGTCTGATAGATGCCTTCATGTATAACTAACTCATCGATAAAATCCATTTTGTCAGTGCAAAACTGACACTTGACCCCCTTAAAAGCTATGGTGTCACACTTACTGTATCCATGTACATTCATCCAATTCTAAAACAGATGTCTCAAAAAGTTAGAACCAAATCTAGATGCTAGTAAATAGGTTGTCACATGCTGCAGTGTCACATGTAATAGCTGTCATGACCCAGCTTAAGGGAAAAGTATTGCTTAAGAATTCTAGGAGTTCCCTCTTGTGCCTTAAGCTGTGACCTTTTAGTATGTTTCTCTTCTTATTCATACCACACCCATGCTTTATTTATTCACATCAGTCTCACATTCATGTGTGGTGTGCAGGTGTTTGTGGGTGCTGTTTTTCCTTAAGAGCACAGAGACAAGATAATCTACTACTCTATAATGTGTGAGTGCTTACTTATATTTCACTATAAAAACAATAAGTTAATATATCATACGTCACGCTTATTGTAAGCATACAGGTAATTTCCTAATTTCAGAAGGTTTTGTCAATGAAAAATATATTTCTTGTTATTCAAAACATGCCTGTGTCTTTGCCTAAGAAAAGAAATCATTAATTAGCAATAAAAAAATTAAATCATATAAAAGTTTACTGTACTGACATAATAATATAATGATTATTTATTTATATATTTGTTTATATAAAATTATCTTTTTGAACAGTGGTCTTGATTTTTGTATGCATATTAAATACCTTAATGTCTTAGTTGATATCTTTTTAAATGTTATTTCTTTTCTCTGTGTACTAAAGTACTAAAGCACACTGTGTAGGATCATAAAACAAACAAAATAAAGGTGTAAGTAAGTACACAAATGGGTGACCTAAACGCTTAAAGGTTTTACATTGGCTGAAAATGAAACCGTGATTATAGACTTTATGGCAGGCTTGTCTTATAACATCTCATAACATCTCATATACTGTAGAATATAATTCATAAGTTCATAAAAAATGTATTAAGCTCTGTATTGACTTACAAGAAACCCAAGAACAGATGTGATATAGCACACAGGCTTTGTGGTGGTCTCCTAACCTGTGTCCGGCACTTAAACACACGGATGTGGTGAGGTTCAGTTTGAAACAGGAAACAGCATTTCTCGCTCTGTACTTTTTTTTATCAGACCTGAGCTGAGAGGCAGAGAGCGAGAGACTGAAAGCAATTGCAGCAGAAATGGGCGCATGCTGACATGCTGTTTGAGGTAACCTTTAAAAAACGTCTTAAGCTAATAAATACTAAAAGTTATTTTAAGTTATTGAAAGCTGTGTGACTAGTAGCAGCGGTGACAGGAAAACTTTGACAGCATCAGCAATAAGCTTCTCGGAAAAAAGTTGAATTTAATCTTCTCGAGATAGTAGTGAAGGCGATTACACAAGAAAAGCAGAGAAATCAAGAGTTTAATCAGGTTCATCCATGTCTTGCATAAGAAAGACATAAATAGGAAAGGAAATTACTAATATCAGATGAAACCAAAAGTTAGGGGATCTTTCATAACCTATTTAAAAAAGCAGAAGTCGAGACGTATTTCACATGCATCTTGTTAGTGCAGTGGTTTACAGGAACATAAACTATGTCAACTATGGATTAAAAAAATGTAGTTATTATGTCATACATTTATATTCAAAAATTCAATAAACCTAGTTATTTTCGAGTACATTTCCCAACAACGTTATAGCTTAAGGTAAGGTTCAGTCCTTTTGATGTTAAAGTGATAAGCACTGGACCTAATTTACATAAGAAGCTAGAAGTCTGAAACTAGTAAAAAAGAACCAAGTTGTAACTATATATATATAAACATTATATATATAAACCCTATTAGGCACATAAAACAGAGCACATACAGGATGGTGTCATATAGTTAATACTAGAACTATCTGTGATGCTTCAGTATTAGGCTTAAGATGTATTAAAGTACAGCTCCCTTTAATAAAGCACTCATTTCATGTCTCCTTATGATTTTAGAGTAAACTAAGACTTTAAATACAAATATTCAAGTCTTAGACCAAACCTATGTTCAAAATAATCCCTTATGCTACAGTGCTATTGAATTATTAAATCATTTTGTTTGGAAAGTATTGATTTATTATGTAGAACAGCAGCTCTGATGAAAGTGTCAGCTGTAAGACACACGTTGATATTAATGCGCTCCTTCCAATCCGTTCCCGTTCCTGTAATACATCACGTTCACAGGGACTTACATTAAGCAGCTCTGTAATTAAAGGTTAATAACAAACAGACTTAAAATGTTGTGTTATTTAACAAAGTGTAAATGTTCCTGTAACTTAACAAGTTCTGTTTCTATTTCTTACATTTACAGGAGGTGTCTCCAGTGTCAGCAGTTTTTTTTTTTTTTTTTTTTTTGTCCTTCAGTTTTCTCTCCACCAGAGTTCTGAAAACCAGAAGTCTTCGTGCTTTCCAGTTTCTTGTTAACATGACAAGTTGTGTTTTGCTTATCTTATAACAACTTCTACAAAGAGAGGCTGGTGAGTAAACAACTGTTTATAGTAGGTTATGGTAAACATAAGTAATAATCCGCAGATGTTTCAGGATTGGCTGTTATTGGAAAATGATCAACTTCTCGGTGGAAACAGATGCTGCGTCACACCATCCTGGTGCTGATTATTTTCCTATACCAGCATGCCAATACCAATGCTGTCATAGATTGTTCCTTACTTATTACAGTATTTTACATTATATTTGGCAATCTGTACGTTTTGATTTTGTCTGCTTAAAAAAAGAAAAAAAAGAAAAGAAAAGAAACTGAAAGTTTTTAATTGAAAGTGTATTTTCAAGAAATATATCCAAACAACCTTTTTAATCAGATGCCTGAACATTACTTCTATGCCTGAACATTACTTCTATGCCTTTGGTAATCTGATGTAATCGGAACTATACTGCTTACTGTAGTATTATTTCCAAACGCATTTGTGGCTGGTGCTCTGAATGTAAATTTGCTAGAAAATACGATATAGCTTTAAGAATGAAAACTCGTTTACTCAGTAAAATCTTCTGTTAGTCACAGTTTTACTTTGAAGTGATGATTGAGGTCACAAGCCAGCAAGGTGCTGTCCTTGCCTTCCTGTCCCTCTCCACCATGGTCTTCTTCTGTGCTCTCTGCATGTGGTGTAGAAAGAAATCTAGTGAGTGCAACTGCGCACACGCACACACACACACACACACACACACACTCTATCATTTAATTTAACATATATTACTGGTAGAAAAAGATGAGAAACACTGTTGTTGTTTGTTTTTACAGTGATTGTACAAGAGACTAACCAGCTCTATGTTCCACAAGTCCTGTAAGTTGTTTGAGATCTTTTAATAAAAAAAAGCATTTTATTCTCAAGTAAATAATGAATATGATTGAGGTTTATGTTGTTTTATTCTGGTATTTATCCAGTGAACGAGGGGGGAGCAGGATGGTTGTCACACGTTCAAAAAAAGGTGAAAAGCCTTTTTTAAAATTATTATTATTATTATTATTATTATTATTATTATTATTCAAGGCAATGCATTCACTGTTACTGATTATGTTATGGCGAAACAGTGTGAAATATGCAAAGTAATTCTTATAATACTAATAAATATATAAATAAATATACACCCAGATTTAGTCTGTAGTTGCATTCACCCCAAATATTTATTTATTTTTTAAAATGATAGTCTTTGAAATACTGGATTTAAATCGTTTAAAATAATAAACTTTTATATAATGTACAGTATATATAATGTATTGGGGATAAGTTTTCAGAAATGCACCATATTTTCTAAAGTTTTTTTGAGTAACTAAAATTTAGTTAATACAATCTAAAATGTGATTAATTATGAATTATGAACATCAATCCAAATAATGAATGAAAAGTAAGTAGTTACAATATGACTGGCATTAAATATCTGTGGAAATTAATTTTATTCATTCAAGTTTTTAATTTCCCTAAATCTCTGACACCAGTGTTACTCACCCCTTGATTTAAATTTTGTTCGTCCTCATCTCGACATTAATGATGCACAGTCTCATCTATAGCGAGCAACACGTGATACTAAATTTCCCTTCATGGTTCATAATTATTCACATTTTAAATTTCTTAGTTACTCGAGGAACATTTTTTATGTAAATATGGCACATTTCTGAAAAAAATATCCCTGATACATTTTATATTTTCTCAAACAGTAAAGTGACTGGGTGTCCATAAATTTGAAATGATGTTTTTTTTCCTTGTCAGTGACGAGAATTAACCAGACGAACACGAGTCAGTGTCCGAGCTCTGGGTAATGATCTGCAAACCTTTTCACACATTTGTGGTTATCATAATAATCATAATCTGATCTAAGTTTTTCAGCGCAATTTAAATCAATCATAAATTGTAATTAAATCATTTTATACCTTTTTTTAATAGGAACTTTGCACACACATCTAACAGCCGCCTGGACTGTAAGTTACTGTACAGTAAAAGTACAGACATGTTTAAAGGTCAGAAATGATGGACAATAACGCGGTAGCTTTTGTGGCTTCTTTTTTTCATCAGGTGTCCAAGAACAACCGGGCAGTTACCAGAACATTCCAAAATGTAGGTTGATATTACTGCTGGCAGTAATATGTGACATGTGCTGCTGAATATTTACTGATGTTATTTACTAATCTTATAAATAATCACCAGCTGAATTTCTTAATCCTTTAAATGTCGATTTAACAGCCGTTCGTGGCAGTATGGAGCCGACTTATGTGTAAGTCATACAACTTTATTTGTTATAGGAGGAAACTGGGGGTGTATTTACTGTAGGTTAGTGGGTAAAATCTTGTATTGGTGAATGGAAGGTTGTGAAACACTATGTGCCTTGTTTTGGAAAAAAGCTTCTACACAATCTTTAAATAAAACGGGTCAAAACAGGTTCCCAGTCATTACAAATGAAATCACCGATTGAAAGGACAATCAGACTAAAATAGGCAGGCAATATGGACCACAGCTTTGCAATACAGTGATGAATAAAAAAATAACAATACAAAATAAATATTTAAAAACGTAAATTGGAGCAAAGGAAGGTGTACTGAATATATGCCAAATGTATCTAATGGCACTAATTATAATTGCATCTATTGCCAGATGATTATTCATTTCAAGCAATTCTGTGAATTTCTTACTGTATTAAATAAAACGAATTCCAAAATATATTGAGGACTAGGCTAAATAGTATTATTATTTGTAAGTAAATAATTCATAGTGCGTCCAGAATAGGATAATATATTTTTTATTTTCATTTTCAAACTTATTTTTATTACGCATTGCTCCCTATCTCAGCTTTTTATCCCCTTCATTTTTTTTAATATACTAAATGAAAACAGTTTTGGATGACTGAGTATAAAAACTGAATAAACTGTTATTTCTGAAGAAAATGCCCTTGCAAGGCAATTTGTCTGACAAGTAGTCACATGACCTTGTAGTATACCTAATAATTCTAACATTACTGCTACAACGTGCATAATACATACATAATAGATACAAAAAGATAATTATACAGTATCAGAAACCATATAAATTTCATCTACGTTATTGAATTCAACTCGGTTAAAGGTGAAATCATTATGGTTCTGGTATGTGGTTTGCTTTAATATTAAACTGCTTCCTTAGCCGATAAGCACATTAGTCATGTAATTGCAGTTAAAATCTAAGCAAATTTAGATATCAAGGACGTCTTACCTGTTCCAGTTTTTCCAGCTAATGAGTAAATTGTGTAAACTGTCCCTTTATTCCTGAATAACTCATTTTATTCCTACCCTGATTTGTTTTCAGAGACCCAATAGCAACACCACCACATCAAATCAGTGTCATGGCTGACGGTGAGTATGAACTCCAGACGAACAGTCATTTGTTCTCTCCGTACCTCTCTTGTATGTCAATTGTATTAAAATGAAAGAAGAAAGGAAGTGTTTAGGTTGGCCCTGCGCTGTTGAGTGAAATGTCACGAGAAACCACGGAATCTGAAAGCTAGATGAAGATTAGCACACTGCTGTAACTGCAGACTGCAGTACAAATTTTCAGGGTTGTGTAAAGGTAGTGAGTCTACCAGAAATGTTACAGGTGTCAGTAAAGACAAGGACAGATTGCAACTGCTAATGCAATTTCCCACTGGTATAACGTATAGACTTACTGTACTAAAACATCCGTATATACTAACTTTATATATTTTATACAGATGCAGAATATGCAAATATTTTAAAAACACAAGTTGTTGACCATGATTCAGGTGAGTACTATATCATTTTTATAACACACACACACACACACACACACACACAATAATAAACATAATGAACTATAAGTACTATGTATAACTTGTTTTATCTGAAACTAATCAAAAAATCTTCTTCCTGCCGATCTGGTAACAGACAGTTACGATTACGAGAACACAGAATTCCTGCACAACAGCAAAATGGATGACGACGGTAATGAGCTCTACTGTTTAAACTTTATTTAATGATAATTCTGATGTTGATGAAACACCAACACTCACATTTACCTCCATCTTCCAAACAGATGAGCCAGATTACGTCAACGCAGACACGACTGACGACTAACACACTTCAATAAAGCTTGACATAGTTATTTAAGCTAGATTAAATATCTATTAGAATAAATTGCAATATTTAATAGCACAGAACAAATCTATTGTAAACTCATTACATTTTAACTTTCAGTGAAATTATCCATGTATTAAGAGCATATGTCGCTGCGAAAAAGACCTAAGAAAATTAGCTTTTATAGAATAAAATTAATGTATGTTTCACTACAATGAAAATAAAAACGTCCTGATTTTGGTTTCTCTTCTTATATTTCATATACAGTGTTGGGTGTAGAGTACTTGGATTACTTTTTTGATGTAACGAGTAATTTAACGCATTAGGTCCGCCATTTAAGTTATTTAGCTATATTTTCAAAAATGTAATTCGTGAGCCAGACATCAGTGATTCCGTTAGTGTGTGTGTGTGTGTGTGTGTGTGTGAAATACGTCCTACAAGTCCCGCCTCCGATAACCCGCACCCCCTCTGTTATTCCTGCTGTTAGTAGTTAACAGATTATGGGCCAAACTTCGCTGAGTGATGATGGTAGAATAATTATAAAGGTTTTGACTAAAACAACATGCATGAGGAATCACAAAGGAGTTTTCATTTTCTGCACTGGAAAAGTACTCCAACTAGTTACTTTTATCAGAAGGTAATGTAATGTAACTGATTACTTTTTAATAAAAGTAATTTTGTAATGTAATTTGTTAGTAACGTCTTTGTTATAAGTAACTTTGTTATAAGTAACGTCCCACAACACCGTTCATATATAGTACCAGTCAATATATGTTTGGACACAAGTTTGGATTTACACATACACATATGGCATTAGGTAATTGGCAAAAACAGTCCATTGTTATGTCAAGACACGAAGGGCAGTGGTCTTTAAATGGTTCTTACTGAACAGTATTGTCAAGTGCATTTGCAAAACCTCTCATGTACCATGAAACTGCCTCTCATGAAAACCATCTCAGGAAAGCAAGACCAAAACTGCAGAGAAGTTGTTTATTTAGACTTAACAGCCTCAGAAATCACCAATTAACATCACCTCAGATTAAGAAGGCTTAAGAAGGCTTTACAGAGGAGGAAGGCCTACAAGTAGCAGACACGTCTGAGTATCAACTGTTCAAAGGAGATTATTATATACAGTGGATATAATATATGTATATTATATACATATACGGCATTGCGAGCAACGATCAAATATCGAGTATCATGTAGCATGCATATGCGTCTTGTTTTGACGCTGAGAGTAAAGTGATCACAATTGAGCCAATGGTTTTTCTCCAAAGCCTCTTTTATTTTGTGTTTGTATTTGTGTGCTTGCGGGACCTGAGGTGTGAGTGCTCACACGGAGAGGCTTCTTTCTGCAGACGAGCATTATGGGGATGCTGACTTCATTTTCCAGCAGGACTTGGCACCTGCCCACACTGCCAAAAACACCAAAATCTGGTTCAATGACTGTGGGATTACTGTGCTTGATTGGCCAGCAAACTCGCCTGACCTGAACCCCATAGAAAGTCTATGAGGCATTCCCAAGAGAAAGATGAGAGACATGAGACCGAACAATGCAGAAGAGCTGAAGGCGGCTATTGAAGCATCCTGGTCTTCCATTAACACCTCAGCATTGCCACAGGCTGATAGCTTCCATGCCATGCCACATTGAGGCAGTATTTGCTAAAAAAAGGGGCCCAAACCAAGTACTGAGTACATATGCATACTTATACTTTTCAAAGGTCCATATCGATATGTTCTATGTATAATCCTTGTTTTATTGATTGCATGTAATATTCTAATTTTCTGAGATTGTGGATTTGGGGTTTTCATGAGCTGTGAGCCATAATCATCTCAGTTATGACAAATCACGGCTTGAACTATCTTGTTTTGCATGTAATGAGTCTCTCATATATTAGTTTCACCTTTTAAGTTGCATTACTGAAATAAATGAATTTTGCACAATATTATAATTTTTCGAGTTTAACTTATATATATATTTTATACATACATTTTAGACAGTTTTGTCAATAGGCCACTTTAGAGATTTTAGATGTAGACAGAAAATTTGGTATGCATTTGTCACAAGTTAGTCTGTTAATTAGAATAAAATACAGAATAAAATTAGCACAGAGTGACCCAGACCTTTGAGATCAAGGAACCTTCCTCACTGCTCCAGTGGGTGACTTTCCACACATGCTTTCCCCCAAATAGGCTAAGAAAAAATGGCAGGAGCAAGAACTGAATGTTTACTAATGCGTTAAATTAGAATCCAGTCCTGGTATATTACATTTTATCTCGGCCTACAGAGGTGACCCTGATCTTAGAAAATTTTCCAAACTATACAAGCCTTCAAGAGTTAAGTGGAGTAGATACAGTGGTGTTCAAAATAATAGCAGTGTGTTGAAAAAGTGAGTAAAGCTCCATATCCATATAATAACTTTTAATT
>JAQMYL010000011.1:8578348-8592615 GCA_030014365.1 Clarias pachynema | reverse complement strand
TTGCTCAAAGAAATTCGCTGCATCGAGAAAGGATCAATATCTCTCCCTCCGTAAATTAAAAGTGAAGGTGTCTAATTTATATTGAGGGAGCAATACATCCGCATGCGCAGTAACATAAACACACTGTTAGCTTCTCCGCTTTATTTTTAATGTTGCTCGCGGCAGCGTAACAGCCCGTTAATTCATGCTCGTGTTTTGATGAGATGGACAAACTGGTCAATGCCCCCGTTCTTTTATTTGCTGCATTGTCAGGTTATAGTACAACCTTTCGGGTGGATTAAATCCAACTAAAAACTACTGAAAAAAAAACAAAAAACAAAACTCAGGCTCTATATCCCAGCTTACATCTAGCATTCGCGTTCAAACACACCGGACCTCATTACCCACAATGCATCTCCCGCACTGGACCACACTCCCGTAAACAGCTGTCGTAAATCAACCTCTCTCTCCCGCAACAACACGCTCTTTGTTGGCGGCGTCCATGCGATCGACGCGCTCATCCATATGAGTAGGAAAGAGATGCAATATTATGGTTTCCGTAATTTTTTATATATTTGCGTACTGACTGGGCGGGCCCACCGGGAAAACTCCTGGTACTCCAGATGGCCAGTCCGCCACTGTATATATATATATATATTCAAATGTATATCGAAATATCGGAAATGTGTTTAAAAATCATATCACCGTTATTGAAAAAAATTCTATCGCGATATATATTGATATCGAATTATTGTCCAGCCCTAAGGACACCCCAGCATGTTTTATTATTTATGCTACCTTAAGAAGAAATAGAAAAAAAGCTCACTTAGTACTGATGTTTCCTTTCAGTATTGGCGAAGTAACCACACTTTTGCTCTTCAGGGGCTGACTAAGAACGGACAAAGGCACTGTGATCCTCGCAGGTAACTTCCCCTGAAGAGGAAAAGAGGCAATTAGTAACAAGGACTGATGGAATGCTTATAATTTTCAGTTGAACACTGTGCAAACTGCATAACTAAATCATCACGTAACATCACTTTAAATCACTTCAGCAAACATGGTTTCTGAATAGAAAAATGGATAAAATAGAGAGAAAGAGTGGAAGCAGAAATCTTTAATTTCTCAATAAGAAAGTTTATGGTCAGTCTATAGACGGCTGAGGCTGAGTTGGAAATGTAGCCCTGTTGCAGTTTAAATACATTGAAGTATGGTATTTCCATTTGTATTCACATTTTCATTTCTAAAGACTAAATGTAATAAAATACTAATGAGTATGTGACAATTCTATGTGACAATACAGTCTACACAGTTTTTTCCTGGAAATTTTAAACATCCCTCATTTATTAGTGATATTTGCCATGCCGATCGAGTGCCAGATTTAAGCAAACTTTGGACAGTATAATCTTCTTGGTAACATTTCCCCACAAATCCCCATAAAACATTTTTTCAAAAGGTTTCTCTAGCTCTGTTCTTAATAACAGGGCATTTATTTCATGTCCCAAGGCGCACTGCAGCAATTGCCTTGAAAGTCCTACAAATAGATCTACAAAGGCTATCAAGGCAAACTTATTAATTTCACCTAAAGGCAGAGGGCATTTTATTTACATCATACACATCAGATATCACAAGAAGAATGAGATATCACGATTTAGGTAATATTAAGAGTAGGTTGAGATACTGGATTAAAAAAAATAAATAAATAAAATAAATCATGAGCTGTAGGCAGCAAGCATCGAAGTAAAAGAATCAGGCTTGAAATATTTCACTTGACATGTAATGAATCTAAAAATCTGAGTTTCACTTTTTGATTAAATTACTGGAAAAAAAACTTTACGATATTGTATTTTTTCCGGTGCACTGTAAATCATATAGGATGTCTCGACTAGTATAAACCCAGGAAAATAAAACAAATCCATGCTTGACAAATGGGTTTTGATTATTTCTCGTGACAATAAATAATTTTACACCCTGGCAAGTTCATGCAAGCCTAACTTTAAATAAAGCTGCTTTAAATAAAAGTGTCAGAAAAATGACAAATTCTATTGCTTACTGGTTGTGTCGCCACCACTGTAGCAGTGACAGGCACTTGTCTCATTGTGGCTGCAGCAGTGCCCAGAGAGAGCGGTGAGCCCATGGCAGAAGTGCCCAATGTCACCCCTTTAGCTGCTGCCACACCACTGGTTGCTATAGTAACCGTGGCAGCTCCTGAAGAAGCAGTGCCAGGCTTGGCGCTTGTAGTGGTGTTGACTGGAACCGTCTGACCCTGTTTCTGTGGTATCACGCCCAGGCTGGGCACAATGCGAATGGTGGTCCCGCCAGCTTTCGAGTTCGAGGAGGTGACTGTGGAGAAGGTGCGGGCTTTAGGGTCTGCCATGGTGACCGCCAAAGCGGGCATGAGACGGATAGCTGTGTCACATGTGGCCTTCACAAGTGTAGCGGTACCTGGTGCTGGCAGGGAAGAGGGAGCTTTGGCAGTCAGGGCCTCGGCGGTGGGTAGAGGAACCGGGTTGGGTGAAACAGTGGGAGGGGCTTGCTGTGGGGACACATGCAGGGTGGCAGATATGCCTTTAGTAGCGGTGTTGCTGGTGCTGGTCAGCATGTCAGGGGTGAGTTTAAGAGTAGCCATCATGTCCGGGGTGATGCGCAGCACCGTCTGTCCTTTAGCGTCAGTGGTGATTGAAGAGGGCGGTAGGCGCAGAACATCCTTACCCTGAATTCTAAGGTTGGTGGCAGTCAGTGGGATGCCTGCTGGGTTCTGGGCTTTCATGCCCAGCTGACCTGTAATAGCAACCTGGAGATTTTTTTTTGTGGAAACAAAAGATGATGTTTTCCAAGTTATTCTCATACAAGGAAACACAGTAAAATACAATCAGGTACGTAACTAAAATAAATACTACAAAATTAGCTCATGCTAATTTAATACTGAGTTTATACTTGTTTGATAATGTTCTGGCTGGTGACCCCCTGCAGCACTGCAGGAGATGGAGCGTTTGGAGCAGGGCTTCCCGGGGAACTGCTCTGAGCTTTACTGACAGCAACAGCAGAAGCCAGGCCTGGCATAGAGATGCTAGTTTGAGCTCTTGTCGCTTGCACCTGGATAGGGCTTCCTGTTGTTTGGCTCCTCAAAGGCAGTGTTACCACAGTCTGCTCACATGACAAAAGACCGTAAAGAATAATGAGTCAATTGGGGATATCTTTAAAAGAACACCTTGTTCTTAGAATGGATTCTAAAAAAAATGCTTTGATATACAGATTAAAATCTATCCTGACTATATGTAAATGTTTAAATTATATTCTTATTCCTTAGATTGTGCACTTTATAACGCACATTGTGTTTGCAATAGGTGTCAATTTTATGTAACTTGGCTTACTTTAGCCAATTTTAGAGCCCTACTGTATGTATAATATGGATTTATATATATATATATATATATATATATATATATATATATACACAAATATACAAAAGAAAAAATTACATTGTTTTGTATGGTTTATAATTCAGAATTTACACAGGAGTCTTTTCAGTCATAATATTTGTCATTTAAGTCCTGAAAGATATTCATTAGTTATTAATTAGTTCAAGTTTCAGTTTTGTTCAAAATATATTAATCAAATCAAATCAAACCAGTATCCTAAATCAAATTACATCGTGAATCTGTGGTAGTCCACATGTGAATGAGGAAATTATTTTATGTATAGTTACCCGAGTGCTGATCTCACCTGGGCCATGCCCTTAGTGTGGGCCACACTGACAGGCAGTCTGATATGGTGGGGGTTCTGGTGGTGGATCAGCGTGGCTGCCTGGCCTGCAGAAGCAGCAGGAAGGCCAGGCTGAGCAGTAACTACGCGCACCTGTGGCAGAGACCCTGTTGAAGCCGAATGAGCCACCACTCGAGCTGCAGGCTGCACTGAGGCCTGCTGGGAGGACTGAGGAGCGACCTGAGTGGCAGACAGCAAAGTGCCCAGCTGTGGCATGGAGGGAGGAGACACCAGCAGGACGCTGTAGAGAACGAGTACAATCACAATCAACACACAATCACTTCATGATAATGTAATTGTATCAAACTGTCTAATAATGATCAGATGTTTAATCTTAACTGTGGTAATTTTAGGCATTTGGCAGAATAATAACCGTTGAACAAATGCAGTAGACAAAAAACTCCCCATTGAAATGAAATAGATGTACGGTACATGCATCATAGATCAGAATGAGTTAGATATTTGTAAGCATTAGTCACCTAGGACTGGTTTTGACTGGATCTGGCATGCCTGCTTTGGTGGGTGTACACACAGTAGGGGGTAGTGGAGATTTTGGTGTGCCTGGGGTGCTTGGCGTTGGTGTGCTTGGAGGCTGAGGTAAGCTGACAACAGGCATAGAAATCGTTTCTGGTGCTGTGCTCTGGCCCTCTGTCGCACTGCCCTTCACAGCTGCTTCCTTGTTTCCAGACTTCTATCACATACAAATATGACAATATACAAAATATTCAGTCCACATACAGTATATGTGCAATATGAGGATTATAAAAAGGCATTTTTACACTGAGTGTTTGCTGAAGTGTTTTCAAGTCGCACATCTTAAAGCACAGAGTTTTATTTTAACAAGCATTTCACTTCATAGTCCACAAGATGCATGTTATCTGCTTTCACTTAGAAGTAAAAGAAAAAATCCTGAAAAAAATCATTTAAATCAAATATTTTGCAAAATTACAAATTACAGTAACATACTAAAGTCACAAAAACACATTTTTATATGCTATATAATTTAAGATAATAAATTGCAAAATGGTACGACTACTATGCAATTACTGTACTTGTTGCACAAAGCGTTTGTACACTATGATGGTTTAAAACAACATTCATAAAATGTACTTTATATTTCACTATTCAACTGTCTCATAACATTTTTAGGTGAAAGCATTTGTAATTACAGCTGGCAGATCACTATGAAAAAAAGAATTGAGTCTTCCAAGAAAGACGTGTTGCCTGCCACTGAATGTGCTACTTCTAAAAATTACTGTAGATGGTTGGGCACATCTATGCTTTCTAATAAAGGTTTTGTGAAGGTTTGGTCAAATTTCCATGAGGAGTTGCCGACACAAGATGATTCAATGCGTCACCTATGTTTTGCAGGCAGACAACACAATGAAATAACTAACACACATCTATTTGCACATCTGTTAAAGTACAGTGGTATTAAACATGAACTATACAAGGCAGTTGTCCATGACACTATATTTATTAGTTATGCATGAACTGTAGAATACAGTCATCATATCCTGCACTGCTGGTTACTGAGGAGAATAAGTTCAGCAAGGTAGTCAATCAAAAAACGAAATTACAGCACAACAACTTTTTCTGAACATACATTCGATTTATCATAACAAAAAGGGAGTGCCACCCTGTGGTGTTATTTAGTATTACCGTATAGCCACATGACTAAACCTCTGGTTGTTACATTATATTGTATACTATATAAAAAATTATAAAAATGTAAAAGACACAAGTTTTCAAGGTTGCTCAAAATCCAATTAGCTGTTTCAGAGCAGATCTGACCGTCCCCCTATTTATGTGTAATAAATTGTCATTTCATTTCAGAAAAAAACAATAATAATAATGAAATAATTTGTGCATATTCATGCTTCCTAATAAAGATTCTGTGAAGGTTTGGTCAAATTCCCATGAATGATTTAGGAGGAGTTGCAGATAGAAGAAGTGTGTCGATGACAGTTGACCTAAAACAACTGATAGTGATCTCCCAAGTGTCGCCTATGCTTCATAAGCAGGTGAAAAACAAAAGCTTAGTAATAAAGGCTTGAGAGCAACCAAAAACTTTCGCTTTTGGGTGCTGTACATGAAGTCTGTTAACACCCTCTTTATGACAATTTACATTTAAGTAGTTACACACTATGGTGGAGTCTTCAGCAGTGGTTACTGTCATTCTGGTGGTTATTGAACTTATTTGTTCAGTTGACGAGTGTAAGACTTAGTAAGACTTACGGGCTTGGGGGTTGGTTTGGGTTTCTGCTGCAGAGCTTTCCGTGCCTTGGCTGCAGCTGCTTGAGCCTGATGGATCCTTTCTGCACAGAAACAGCAACGCATCATCAGCAATAAGCTAATGAACTATGACAGCCAGACATACTAAAAAGGAAATAAAGCAGTAAAACTGCAGAAAAACTAAATGCTAATTGAACACCAAACATCAACTTCTGTTCCAGGTCACATGTAGACTTGTCATTCTGGTATGCCTCAAGTATGATATGAATACTTCCAAGCCATTTATATGACACAAGATATGTATGCAAAAAGTTTATATGTTGAGGTTTCTATATGATTTCAACACTAAATTAAATAAATTTAAGAAACACAGGTTTTAACTCTCAATTAATAATTCATTTGTTATTCTGAGGACCAGTGAAGATGGTCAGAGCCAGAAATGATATCAGCAATTATTAGATAAAGAAAATTATCACAATATACTGTAAATATCATATTGTCATACTACTTAACCTTAGTAACAATTTGTAGCTTATTTACATTTTTAATTCAATTAAATTCAGGTCGATTCAATTAAAATTTATTTGTATAGCTTTTTTTAACAATGGCCATTGTCACAAACCAGACTCAACCGGAACCCATCTTCACTGATATACCAGGGACTAAATTGTGATCATGCTATCTGATATCTGTGCGCTATGAGGTTGAAAGTTAAAAGTAAAGTCCACTTTCATTGTTGGAGACTTAAATAAATACACAAACAAACAAACTGTTGATGGGAATTTCAGTCCTAAACTATTGAGTGACTGCTGACTTTTCCATTTACTCCTTATACAACATCTATTTGTTGTGTAAATTTGAAAATCCGTCTGCAGGATGATTGCTGTCCTTTTTTCCCCCATTTACATTTTCAAGGGACATCCTGTTGTCACATTTGATCTACACTTTCATGGTGCAGAGCAAGTTTCTGCAATTGCTACTTGTTTTATTCAGGAATTACCAAATTCCTCTTGACTCCGGTCTCGGTGCAGGTAGATCCACAGTTTGCGGCCAATGTCGTATTTCACGCATGGGTCCTTCTCATAGTGCAGGCGGTCGAGAGCACCGCTAACAACTGTATTCACCTGATGAAGCATAACACTGGAAAATTAGATCTAGAAACAAACAAGAAAAAGAGGTATGGAGAAGAGAGTGGAGTGAGGTTGGGACCTGTGCACTGGTGACATCCGGAGCCAAGAACTGGGAGTCTTTCAGCAGCTCGCATATCTCAGCTCGAGTGCCTTCACCATTGGGAAGTCTGGCAGCTGCATCCCGCACTAAGAACACAGAAGGGTCAGCATAAATTATTAAAAAGGAAACACTGCGACCACATTGCAGAAAAACAAAATGCTAATCGAACGTCAAACATAAGCCTACATGTGACCTGGAACAGTAGTTTGTCATTCAGATATGCCTAAAGTATGATATGAATACTTCCAAGCCGTTTATATGATTCATATGTATCATGATGTTTAGGTTTACTAGTAACACATTATAACCAGCATAAATTATACAGTAGAGGCATTTTTTAAACTAGTTAGCTGAACTAAAGGCAGAACATGCAGCTGGTTAGAAAATTGGAGCTTTTATCTTACTGCTTCACTAGCAACTCAATTTATGATTTAAGATTCCAATAGTCATTTATTAACCACTAGTACTAAAAAAAAGTTTAATAGCAGGTAGACTGACTATGCTAAGATTATAAATCGTCTGTTATACCAACATAATTGCTGATTTCGAGAGACAGATTACCAAAATACAATTAAAAGTAACATTTTAAGATTTAGTTTGAGATTATGTCTGTTGTGAAGATTTGGCTCATGCTGCTTTGCAGAGGAACAGTGCCAAACTACATTGCCAAAGCCATCAGTGGAATAGCTGGAAAAAATATGAATTTACATGCCACTGCATGTTTCTAAATTATGAAAATAGAATACACACACATTTCATTTATTTACACTTAAAGTGCATTTATTTTTTATTTTATTCTTGCTTATGCAAGTGTCTTTACTGTCCATAAAGATAATCTTCAGATGTCTTTTGGAATGTTTATTTTCTCCTAAAAGTTAGTTTGTTTGCCATACAATATTTGACAATGTTTCCTTATACAAATGATTTGACTGTGCACTGGCACCAATTAAGAATGACAGAGATTTATCAATGGCTGTTGTGTACATCTGTGCATGTTTCATATGATAATTACCAATTTTCTTGTGGATATTAGTGGTTCTTGTGCAGGCATTCGTACAGTACTTGTTTTACAACTGATACCCCAGATACCTAGTTTAACCTATTTAAATAGTATTACGAAACCCTAACATATACACAATTCATTCACCTCAAAAGTGACAGAGAACAAAGAATTATTTAAATAAAGCGATGATATAGATAACATTCAGTATTTATATGATGCTTACTAGTGCAAAATGTTAAAAGAAATGAGTGCACAGTTTTTTAGCCATATTACCCAGTGAGAGGATGGTGACGTAAGCTGGGCGGTCAGAGCGCAGCAGCGAGTGTTCACGGGCTTTGTTGAGGGAAGTCTCCTTATCAAAAACTCCCTTGACCGGCCCCACCACAGATTCAAAGCCGTGCATGCGGAAGGTGAAGGCCTTGTGAGGCTGATCATAGCGTCGCTGCTCCTGTGTCAGAAGCAACAGTCAACAGGCACATTCCAAACAATTACAATCCAATTGTTTTATCTGCATAATGACCTATGTCAACCTTTTACAGCACCACACCTCGAATAAGCAAAGGATAAGTCACTTCTCAGTACATACCTGCTCTTGAAAAACGTGCCGCTCCTCTCCTGTGCTGGGCCTCACCACATAATCAGTCCATCTAGAATAACAACAGAAAACTCATCACAAAATGCAACACAAATTGGCTAAAAAAAAAAAAAGTATTCAGTATTAACACAAATCTACAAGACAGATGAATAGTAAAAGAGATCATTGCTGAAAGCTTGCTCACACTCTGGGAGCTGGAGGAGTCAGTTCTGCTGCTTCTTCCCCTTCTTGCTGTTAAAATTTTTTTATAATAAAATCATGCACAGGAGATACAGTATATTGAAGTCCCAGAGCCATTTCAACATGTATAAACATACATAATGTTGCACATTGCACAATCAAAAAGAAAAAAAAGAAGAACAAAAAAGACCCCAAAAACCTGGACCATCAACCAATGGAGAAAGCACATGTATAGCATTTGAGTGTCATAAATTCTGGCACTGTGGTGGTGGTACACAAAGATACCTTGACTACAACTTGATCCTTCGACTCCAGCCAAAGCATGCAAAGAGCATTGAGATCTTTTTCACTGTCCTGAGTGGTTCCTGAAAAGAAAAGTTAAAAAATAATAATTTGAAAAAAAAAAAAAAAGGATAATAATAATAATACAAAGGAAGTGATCTATGCTATTGAACGGATTAAAATTTTTTTTAAAAAGTGTTCAAACGTCTATTCAATAAATAACACAATTCAACGCAAAAACCGTAGGTTTTGCACAATGTAGTTTTAAAGTATTAGTACAACTATACATAGAAACATTTGAACATTTTGTGATGATACAATATTTTAGTTGTTATAGTGAAAAACAATAAAGAGCAAAATAAACTTACCAATCCATTTCCACTGCTGTGTGAGCTCTATAAATTCCACATACGGAATGAAGCCACTAGGTAGAGCCATAGATCCAGCTGCGACAGGTCCAAAAAGAGAGAGAGAGAGAGAGAGAGAGAGAGAGAGAGAGAGAGAGAGAGAAATCTTACGAACACCTTGACTTAAAGCTCTTGGCAGCAATTTGATTAATGTGTAGCATAAAAAAAATAAAAATCAATCCTCTGTGTGAACTTACACTTGCTCTCCCCAGCTAGGAACTGTAGCGCAGGTACTACCAACTCTGACCAACAAGGGGCCATGGAGAACCAAGGGTTGAGTGCACTAGCAGCAGAAGCCTGCCACTGCTGTACCTTCTCCTCAATCTGCAAGATGGGATGGCAAGATGGGATACATGTTTTTTTCAGACATGTATTGTAGATAGTGTGTCAATAACGAGCATGATTAATTCTGTCAGTTGTTTTGTTTTAAAAAGACAATCAGATCAAACATCAACTGCCGGGATGGATGTTTACTAATTTTTCGAAGTACATTTTGTGGACAACTACTTTAAGACTTCCAGACACCTATTTGTAACTCCTATGTAAGTGCTGGGGGGGACATATGATTCAGAATAAATTTTCATTATTAACAGGTTTGCAGTCAGAAAAGTATATTGGACAGATTAGACTGCAATTATTCACATCTTGTACTGCATACCCAAAGGACCAACCCTGAAAGCGATGCCTGACATTTCTCCCATGTAAACTTATCCATGTTCATCAAGAGTAACAGTGGATGCTCAAAGCGATGAGTATACCAGTAAAGATGTAAGATTGTCCTGTCTTAGGATTTCTTCAAGCAGATGAAAGAAGCTAATAGCTATTTCCTCCACTGAATCAGGGCTGTTCTGGGACTCCTCCATAGCTCTGTAGTGAACAGAAAACACAATCAGTGTGTAAGCCTGGGCTGCAAACTCTGGCAAGTGTGTGTGTGTTGAGGACATGCTCACTCTTCCTTAACACTCTGCAGGAGAACAGGTGTGCTGTCGCTAACGGTGGCAGACAATGATGCTGCCGGTGTTTGACCCTCACAACCGTCATCGGATTCGGTTTTAATGGGTCGCATCTTCTTCCTCCTTTTCTCTTCCCTGATCTTCTTCTTAGACAAGGCCAAGTCAATTAAAGCTACATGAAGGACAAATAGCACACATATAACCATTATGAAAATTGTTACAATTCAAGAGATTAGTAAAATAACATTCTACAAATAACTCTGCTCATAAATCTTACCTATATTGGATCCTTTTCTGCCTATATTAACCCGCGACATGACGTCACCAAGGTGCAAGTCCGATATCATCAAGGCAGGATGATCCTAAATAATGATCAAGTGGAAATTTTTTTTTTTACTGTTTTGGTGCTGATACTGATTGAATGCAAACACTGAAGAAAAAAATGTATACAGAACCTTGTAGAATTTTATTAAATTAGGTGATTTTCTCCACAGTGGCTTTGCTAAATAAGATTGTCCAACTCTACTACATATGTTAACTACAAAAATATTTCAGACTATGCGTTCTTGACATGGAGAAGATATAGTAATTCGAAAGTTTAAATAAACTAACCGGCTGTCGTTTCCTCTTCTCTTTGTGTCTTCTCAGCATGGCTTTTAAATCCTTCTCTCCCAGCTCTGGCTTATCTGTAAGGAGAAAAAAGAAAATGAATAAATAAATAACTTCCCTCAATCTGCCAGTATTCACTGATATGAGAAGGGTGTGTATAAAGGACAGGACACTGACCTATGGTTTTCATGTCCTGGGTGGAGAGACTGGGCAGAACCCTAAGAGAGACCATTTGTGTTGGAGAAGATGGGGAAGGAGGCGCTGACAGCCAAGATGCCGTGTCTAAAATAATGACAAACAAATATCTAGTGTTCCAACTCGAATAATAAGTGTTTTGATTCTCTAATGTGCTCTAATTCTCCCAATGTGTTATAATTCTTTGGCGTGTTCTAACTTTTCTAAATCTTCTAATGAGGGTTCTATTTTTTCTAACAAAAGTTCTATTTCTTTTAACAAGTATGATTCTTGGAAAACATTCTTCCAAGATCTGTTCTAGGGATAGGATTCACCTGTGACCACCTGGTATATCATGATACCTAGGTGCCGATTCAATTAATAATTTAATTCTGTAAGTATCACGATTCAATAAATAATATTACATTAATATTACATCTTTTTCTGATTTTGGTATACTTTTAAGACCCTGAACCTGAAAAAAAGTCATAACTTGAAAGTTTTATACCATAACTTTATTTAACAACTGAACTGAACATGAGAACACTTCATACAAGTGTTTACATTTAACTTAAAATTAAATTCAACAGAAGCTAAATTTTTACTGATCAAAACATCTGTCAGTCATCTGCAATAATTATTATTTCTAAACAAACTTAATTCACTCCTACCCCAGGGGATGCCAGTGTAGGAATAGTTTAGAGTACCACCTGTAGGATTATAAAGAAACTGCACCATTTTACCACATCAAGTGCCTTCAAAGTCTTGAGTGCATGTTGAACAACTGTGAGCCACAGGCAGCTTATACTGCGGGTTTGTCGAGATTAATTAGAGCATGTGGTGTTTTGAGGCTGGTGTAAGAGTGTGTAATCAGTGGAACTAATTTGCAATGTAATGCCATAAAAATGTGTTTCTGCATTTAGTACAGAATTGGTTATGTCCAATGTGATCTGCTCAATCTGGAAAAAAGGCAAGTCTGGTCTTCGGCAGATCAACTGGTGCAACTCTATTATAAATGTAATATATAATTTAAAAATCGATCACCCACTATCTCCAATGTTCTGATTCTTTTAATGAGATTCAGTGTGAGTCTTGATTCTGCTAACAAGAGTGAGAGTGAGTGTATGGATTCCTTCAACTGTCCTGGTCCTTTTAACTTGTTCAACTTCTTCCAACTTCTGTTACTTTTAACAAGTACAGTATTCTAATTCTTCTAAGGAGTATTCTGCTGCTTTTAAAAAAGATTTGAATTCTTCTAGCAGGTGCTCTGATTCTTCTACCTTCTGCATTCTAGCGATCTGATGATTCTCATCTTCTGATGAGTTCTAGCAATCATTCTTCTGTGTATTCTGATTCTTTCAACCTTTCCTATGAGTGTTCTAATTCTTCTTACAACTGTTCTAATGAGTGTTCAGATTTTTCTAATAAGTGTTCCATCATTTTTATGAAACAGTTTGCAAACAGGCCAGACAATCCAAAAGGCAAATTAGGTAAGACCTGTAGCCTCTTGACAAACACATGGTATAAACTACTTTTCATCAGACTCACCGTCTTCATCAGAAGACACGTTGCTGTCCCCACACTCAGATTTCACCTCACGCAGTATACAGTTCACTCTGCGCCTCACACGCTGCTCTCGCTCCTCTCTGTTAGAAGGAGGAGGGTAACGCCGTTTCAATGCTAGCTCGGGCCCACTGCGAACAGCCATATCCAACAACTCCTACTCGGAAATAAAACAATGACATTACCTAATAGAAGACGGAATATTAAACTCATTTTAAACATATTTCATTGAAATATCTTTTTCTATTGTCTGCAAGTTTAACATACCTTTCTGGAGACAAGGATTTGCTTAAGCAAGTTGTGGTAGTACTGCTGGAGACAGTAGATTTGACGCTTTTTCTGTGACTTTGCGCAGAGTTGCCTATACTTGACAACTTCCGGGTTAAAGTAACCATCTAAAGAGCAAATTTTTTAGCAATGTTATAACTTTATATTCTTTATATAATCCGCACGATGTGCAAATGCAAAGTCTGTCAGTTCAAATGAACAGGACTCTCTGATTTCATTTTACTTGAATTTACAAATTATGAAGCAGTATTTATAACTACATGATTCAATTAGGATACTAGACCTTCTGCATGCAGCTACTCTTGCAAACATTAGCACTAGAGTTGATTGTAAAGGGGCTAAAACCAACCAAGTCAAATGAGAACATGTGAAAAACAGGTAGCAACAATTTTTAACTTTGTTTAAAAAACATGTGATCCATAAAACAACTTAGCTGCATTTGTTATTTTCTCTAGAAAGTATAGGCTCCTTTTAAGTGCTGAAAAAATCTGACTGTTACAAAGAGCTAACCCTGGATCCTCCTTCGATAATTGTTAAATAAACATCATCTTGTACAAAACTATGTTGCATCAACAATTCTAAGTTATTATTTGTTAAATAACAACTATATAATATATTATAATATATGCTGGGGATATAAATAATTATTAAATACCTCCAGATTTAAGAACAATTACTTAAATTAAAATAAACAGTAAACTGTAAAATACTCAAATTGAAATACTTCACGATTTTTTTGTTTGCTTGTCTGTTTTAATATTGATGATTACAGCTTATCGCTCATGAAAATTTAAATCTAGTATCTCAACTTATTAGAATATCTCCTAATGAAATGTCCAACTTCTTAAAAAGTGTGTTTATTTATGTAGTCCATAATTGGTCAGCATTCCTTTAGCATGAACTACTGTAATGAATCTAGAATGAGAGGTTTTGAATTTATTAAATAAAAAAAAATATATATATAAAAATAAATAAATAAATAAAAAAGCATAGATATATTTATTTTA
>JAQMYL010000011.1:8548111-8564097 GCA_030014365.1 Clarias pachynema | reverse complement strand
GGAGATAAAGTCAGAGAGGCCAGATTGAGGTGGTTTGGACATGTTCAGAGGAGAGATTGTGAATATATCGGTAGAATAATGCTTAAGTTGGAACTGCCAGGCAGGAGGTCTAGAGGAAGAACAAAGAGGAGATTTATGGATGCAGTGAGAGAGGACATGAAGTTAGTTGGTGGGAGAGAAGAGGATGCAGAGGACAGGGTTAGCTGGAGGCAGATTATTCGCTGTGGCGACCCCTGAAGAGGAACAGCCGAAAGACAAAGAAAGAAATTGGCAAATAATATGCTGTTATTATATAAAATAATAAGAGAAGAATGAGAATTTTGGGGTGGTAACATTAACCCCAGTCAAACTACTTAATACCACTCATGTTTGCTGTTTATTATTTTCCTATTATAGCAGTCCTGATCCCTATTCCTTTCTTACATAATTCTGTTATTTATAATAATTTGGACACTAATCTCATAAGAAGTTTGCTGCTTAACAATAAATATCTAAAATTAAAATGCAAATGAATGCATACAGTACTTAAAGCATGGAGTGTACCTGTTGGTCTCATATATACAGTGTGCAGCAGTGACAAGCCAGAGAGGGCTGATTAGCGAGGCTCCACACACATGAGCTCTACCCATCAGGTGAAGGCTAACCTGCCAGGGCCAATTACCTTCAATGGCTGCCTCACCACCCATGATCATAGAGGACTGGTATGGGCTCATTCCACATTCTGTAAAGGAATCCGTGCAAACACAGTTCACACAGTGATGTACCATTTAAAATGATGTCAATATTCCTAATTTGTGTTCTGGTGGGTTCTTGATTTATATTGATTATTTTCAGTCAGTGTCAATTAGTCTCAGTGTTTTGTACATTAACAGCCACCGAAAGTGGTAGTCAGGTGACTTTCTTTGTAAAACAACCAGTATACATGCTGTATGTTTTTTTTGCCTTGCCTTACCTTTTCAATAGAGAAAATGCTGCTGAGGGAATGGTTGTTTAATTCATATCATAAACTAACTTGTTCTGTGGACCTTCCACAACATTAGATGTAAATATGAGAATAAAAATGATGTGTCATTTTCTCTACAAATATACAATATCAGATCAATATCAAAGAGAAGGAAAGGAAATATACTGTATGTTGATAAAACCAGGTACAGTAAATTATCATATCTAGTGCCAGCATCAGTCAGCACACCCAACCCATCTATTAGCATGATATGGGAAATGGGAGGAAATCTGGGAACGTAGAGAAAGCCCATGCAGACACAGCAGGAATCTAGATAAACATTAACATAATATTCATGGAGCTGCTTATTTATAGTATTTGGCAGGCTATTTATTGCCCTTACGTTTGAGGCATTTGATTATGCTAACGAGAGAATCTGTGTTTAACTCCAATTTCCAGGAAACAACACAGCCTGCAAGACCAGAACTGACTGCAGAACATTACCTTCACAGACACACTCACATTCAAGTTCACCAGACGTCTGAGTTCATGTACATGGACTTACTACCTCCACATAGTATTTAAGAACTCTAAGCACAATTACATACTACATATGTGTTTTGATACTCGTTATTGCAAAGGCTTGTTTCTGAGTCATTTTAGTTCTGATCTTGTTTCTGGTTTTCCCTGTTTTCATCTTGTTTGCCCTACCCTATATTGTTTGCACTTTGCCTGAGCCTAGAATGTACTGATCTTGAGTTTGTTTGACATATTTGATTTGTTGGCTATGTATAATAAAATCTTTGATGTGTTCAGACTGGCCTCCCAGACACATTTTATACAGTATACTGTATGTATAACATTACCTTTTCCTTGGCCACAAATGCTGGCACTGGAGAAGCCGTGAATTATGAAGTAGTTTAATAAAGTGCCGTGCAGAAGGCCTGGGTTTGACTACCACCCAATGCCGGAAGGGCATCCGGCGTAAAACCAGTGCCAAAGCTGTTGTGCGGATCAGATGGTCCGCTGTGGTGACCCCTCGACGGGAGAAAAGACTGACAATAAACTGATTAAACTAAGCTTACCACAGCCTTCTTCATCTGAACCATCCTCACAATCTTTGTTTCCATCACATTCTGGGTTCTGCTTGCTGATGCACATGCTGTTCTTACACTTGAAGGTAAACTCGGTGCAGTTGGGGACTGTGGCTAAACACATCAGACAACAGGTCAAACCAGCTCCTTATTAATTACATGTACACTCAATTTGTGAGACATGCATGACAGAATATACAGTATTTACACTGTCTTAAAAATAAACCAGCGATCTCCGGATGATAGGGCGAGCACTTTACCACTGCGCCACTCGGAGGCCTTAGATTTCTAAATTACAGCAACATATGTGTGATTAACAAGAGCACTAATTGAAGGATAGAAAAAAAAAGAAATTTTGTTTGCCTAAACATGTTCGTTCATTCATTCATTCATTCATTCATTCTAGGGCTGTACACACACACACACACACACACACGCACAAACACCATGCACAAGCACAGCGCAAGCATCTCAAAAGAAAACATCTTTGTTCTCTTTGTCTGACCTCAAAACATGGAGACAGCAGCCTAAGTGTGTATTAGGATAAGTTTCGTCTAAATGCCTACGAGTCGAGATGCTTTAGAAAAGATGCCATGCTCCTTTCCAACACATTGGAAAGTTGTAACCAGTCTAAGAGGAATGCAGTTGATATTATTGATGTATTTATATGGTAAAATGTCACTGATTTTATTTTATGGGTCTCATGAAAAGGATTTAATTGATTTGTTTCTTAATAATAAATTTTTTTCTATATGAATTGTCACTTTATGTGCATTTTACTATTTTGTTGGAGGAAGGTTATTGAATAAAGGGATAAAAGATTAAAACTAAAAGTTTTGGCTATTATTTATGGGCAAGTTCATAAAAGGATTAATCATCCAACCAGAAGATTAACAATTAACTAAAAAATAATTGTTTGGTGCAGCTCTTAAAAATAAACATTATAATATAATAATAGATTAATCGATTAAAAACAATGTTAAATAGGGGGTTGTGTTGAAAACTATATTCCCTGCCACAGATTCTAGCTGGTCCTGGTTAATAGTTCTTCCAAAGCCAACTGTGAAACATAACCAAATGGTCCTGGAACTACCCTGGGGTTTGCCTTAAGTTGGGTGTGCCTATTTTACAACCAACCAGGGAGCATACTTTAAAGATGCCTGAATCACCGCCACTGACTTCTCTAAAAAGAAGGAGCAGCTCTACTCCAAATCTCCCCTGGAGCTCCTCAACCCATGACAGACAACAAGCCCTCCAGCAAAAAAAAAAAAATTTCTATTGCCTTTTCACTTTGCATGGTTAAAAGAACAATTCATCATCTGCATCACATGTTCTTTAGTCCCCCAAATAAATGCGTTCATGAATTCCCCAGTAAACGCACCCAAAAAAAAAAGGAAAAAAAAAGAGATTGACAAATTGTTTACATTGTTTTGGGTTGGCTTACATTTAGTGCACTCGGATTCATCTGTACCATCCTCACAGTCATGAAGGCCATCACACATTTTGTGCTCAGAGATACAGAGGCCATTTTGACAGGTGACTTCCCCAGCTTTACAGTATCCTGCAGATGGAACGCATACTATACATTATTATCAAACTTTAAGGCTTTATATCTAATAAATGTTTCAGTTCCATTCTTACCACAGTTCTCCTCGTCTGTATTGTCACCACAGTCATTCACTCTGTCACAGAGCCAGTATTTGGGCTTGCAGAAGCCATTGTTACATTTGATGTAAGATTCATTACAGGCTGTTTAGATGCAAGAAGACCATCATCACTCAGCAACGTTTGGCCCATAATCTGTTAATTACTAATACCCCTATCTCATCTACACGGTTTCGTGCGGTGGTGGTAAGTACAGTTCATCATGATTCACTGTGGGCTTTTTTTCGCTGTAATTAGGTTTCCATCTTTCCGCATGTCGGTCCTCGCATAGTCAAACCGCATAGGTGAGAAGGGGGGCGGGTTACAGCAGGGGGGCGGGTTATCGGAGGCGGAGCTTGTAGGATGACTTGCACACACACACACACACACACACACAATAACGGATTGGGAATGACTGCTGTCTGACTCACGGATTACAAAAAAAAGTAATCCAAGTACTCTAACGTGTTACTTTGTAACACGTTACACCCAACACTGAACGCCAACAAATCACAACCTTCAGAAATACTTAATAATGTCAAGCTGATTTATGCATTTGTAGCCTATAAAATACTGTAAAAGAAATTCAGCCTCAAAGCTTCTGTGCTAAACTAAAGAAACAAACTTTAAATAATACATTAATGAGCATTTAATATTTTTGGGCTCAAACGTTTACTTAGGTTAGTCAAAATTTTGAATGTGAACAGACCACAGTTCTTCTCATCGCTCAGATCTCCACAATCATCATAGCCATCACATCTCAGCTTCTGATTAATGCAGGCATCATTTTCACAGTGGAATTTATCAGGACAACCTACATATTAAAAAAAATCAATCATATTATGCAACTACATTAGCATGTTCATATGTTTATCTCAGTGCATGTTATGAAGTATAATAATTCAGATAAAAGTACACATTTACAAAAAGGAGTGAACATACGATCAGTGGGATAGATGACTTCAAATTCCGCAGAGAAACCCTCCTCTACAAAGGACATGTCAGAGATGAATCTGATATCTGTCTTATGGGTCTTGATGATGAGGGGTATGTTTTCTAATTTTTTCCCACACATCCTTAAACACAGGAAATTAAATATATTGTGTATATATATATAGCTTAATGGCTCTAGTGTGGTAACTTGGCAGAACTGAGGCTTGAAACCCTGCCCTTACAAACAGGAACCCAGTAACCTACAGCATTAACCACTGCTGAATCAACCCACCCAAACCAAACAAATCAGTAAGAAAATTAAATCCACCTAAATTAACAATTTTGTTGATAATTGGCAAAAATGAGAACTTAAACTAAAAATCTAATTTCAACATTTACACCTCAGTTGAGGAAATTTAATTATATTTAGTAACAGGAATATGTTAGTTTGTGGACTATTGGCTAGCACGTGGCACTCCACCTATGAACCCCATGCATTCCTAGTGCCGGATCCAATGGGCAGCCACTTGAAATATGTGGATCCACTTTGTTGACTCTCAAATAAATTCTTTCTTCCCGTATTCTAGCTTGGGGGCTGGGGTCAGAGCGCATGGTCAGCCATGATATAGCGCCCCAGGGGGCGACAGGGATAAGGACTTGGCTCAAGAGCCAAAAATAACAGTCTGGTGCTAGGGCTTAAACTGCCAAACTTCTGATCAGTAACCCCAAGCCTAAACCCTCTTGGCTACCACTGCAATAGTGAAGCTTTAGGTTCACTCTATAACTCTTTTAAGTCTTCAAATCAGATGGCTTTGCATTTTGCGTCTGCCAAATGTCTAAATGTAAATGTAAATGCTAAGCCATAACATGAAACAAAAGTGTTTTACAAAAATTTGACAAGATTGATAAAATGCATAATCTGTTTTTAGTTAAATATATTAAAATCGCTAGTGTTGGCAAACAGCTGTGGAATAAGAAAAATCTCTCAAATAAACACATAAAATGCATGCCCTGCTCTTATTGGTACATCTCCTTACTGTGATAATGTGCCACATCACACAACCCCATCAGGCACCGCAATTTTAACTTTGTTTACTTACGTTCATTAATGCTGAAGTTTCTGCTTTTGTTCATGTTAACTAATGCAGTTAATAATGCTCACTCACTTAATACATTAATTAACCTATTTAAAATACAGTAACTATGTTTACAAACCTGTTACCATTAATCTCCAGATAATCATTGGTACAGTTGTTTGGGCTTGGTCCTTGTTCAGTCAGTGCAAACTTCTTGAAATTGATTATGATGTGCTTTCCCTCAGGAACCTGAAAGAGAGCATACAGATGAATTAACAGGAAAAAGTGTGAGAAAGAAAAAATTATATGTCTGTGTGTGCTATCCAAGGACTCAGCACAATATGCATGTCCAGTTTAAGAACTTGATTTGTTACATTAATATTCCAAACACACTGGATCTGGGGAGGATAACTGGAGGGAAAGCCTGGAGATGTAAAGGTGCCATTCATCCCAGTTAGTTTCCCACCACAGCCTGAAAGATGAGATGTAAGACTTTATACATTGTTAGGACTTTGAAATATAATCCAAAGGCTCTACAGAGTTATTCCTCTAACATCACCTCGTAAATGTACCTTTGATTTCTGCAGGCACCTGAGAGTAATTTGCACTGAAGCCAGGGAAATGATTCTCTCCATTTGTGACCAGAGTAACTAACATGACATTCCCAGATGAAAGGAAAACCTTCCTTTTATATTTCTGTTCATAGGCATAGTATCCACAATTCCTGCATGCATACATAAGTATGGATTGGTGACATCTGTGTTTCACATAATTATAGTAATGATTATAGCAGAATGAGTATAGCAGCCATAAGCAAAATTCCAACAAATGAAAAAAGCAACATGACAATCTGATACATAAAAATGTGTTTTGCAATACATTCCTCCACTTGTGAGGATGTGAACTTTTCAACAATTCCTTTCAAATTCACTTAGCAGACAACAAAAGGACTTAAATGACAAACCACGCCATTATCTGACTGGGAAAAAATTTGGGGAATGTAAAAGTTTCCATTCAGTACCTATTAATACTGTATCCTTTGAAAGCAGAAAGCATTCTAAATTTTTTGCTTCAATTTTTGCCACTATTCCAATGAACGCTGAATGATCACTTACTCAGCAATGACCTGATTCTCACTAGGGACAAGAGAATCATACAATCTAATGAAGTCATTTTGGCAGTCATTCTCCAGGTCTATCACTGTAAATTCCAGCTGAATTCTATAGTTGTGGTCGGCACGGAGCTGCCACTCAATGTAGGTGTTGGCGGTGTACGAAGAATTAGGAAAACCTGGAGACTGGATGATGCCTGTCTCACCCACATGAGAGTGGAATTGCTTGGATTGACCTGATGTGAGTAAGAACATTAGCAGGTACCAGAAAATGACTTTTTATTTATTTTAGTTTTTTAAAACAATAAGGTATATTACCTTTCAGATTTGAAGTAACCAAGCGAGGATCTACAGCTGTGACAATGGATTTAACCAGTTAATTAAAAACAAAAACACCTCTATGTATTTGTACACATGGCAAACCCACAACACATCTAATAATTTTACAGACAAAGCTTTTGTGCAGTGATCTGGAAAAACCCACTGGATATGGCTACATGTTAAAACAGACAAAAACTGGGACCAAGTGTAAGGAGTGATAACTCATTTCCCAGTGTAACCTAAAAAACAAAAACCCAAATCATTCTTATGCATAGATTAGGTACTAAATGTTTCATTAAAATAGAAATGACATTTAATCTCCTTGCATTTTTTGCCATGTTCTGGTTGAGATTGTCTCCACTTTAAGTACTGGAACAACAAGGCCAATCCTTTTGCTATTGCTATATGCTAAAAGAAATATAGGTTTTAGATAAAAAGATGAATATGAGATGACATTAGAATCTTTGCTTTCATTTGTAGACCTTCTGAAATTCTCATTTACTTTAGAATGATCTGTTTCAATACTTATGCTCTCTTATCAATAAATATTGGAACAGGAACTGTACTGTTTGTGCACAAGAAAATTTGGATTTAATTCAGGGAATGCCTGTAGAAATGTATGTACTAAAAATTTTTGAGCATGTGATGGGTTTACCCAGGAAACCACATGGAATGAAAGTAAATTACATATTATTCATACCAGTCTTACTTACTTGCAGAGATCACATTGTAGATAAGCAGATTCTTGGTCTGCTTGAGGCTCAGTCTCCGTGTGTCTCCTGGCCCATTGGTATGCATAGACTCAATGGCTTCATCCACAGCAGATACCTGAGCCTCTGGCACACTGAACTCAGACATGTAGTAGGCTTTAACACTGTCATCACTGAACTCACTAAAATAAAGTAACATGTGGTTGTTAATTTGCGTTTCAGTGTTTGCTTCTAACAAATGTTTTTCACTTTGTGTCTAAACAACATAACTTGCCCAATTTCTTTTTTCCATTTTTGTTTGCTCCATTGTACCAGATGACTGACAGTTTTCACTTCAGTTTGTACTATGGTTATATTGATTTTTTCATAATTTTCATTTTTCCAATACAATTACAATACACACAAGACAGATATGATAAATATATTTCAGGTGGGGGAAGAACTACTTTCTAAAATTTGAAATTGTGAATGATCATCACATCTTGGAACACATTTAAACATTACAAACTGCATTTTTATTATGCACTGTATATGTTTAAATCTGTTTATTAAATTAAATGTTTAAATAAAACCCGTAATATAGTATAAGAAAAGATGTTTGTTCATTTTAGTAAATTACAAATGAACTCAAAAAACTATGATCTAGCAAGTAATAAGTATGATGAACTGAAAATAATTGTAATTTTATTGAATTTAATTGTCATTTTCATACCTGAAGGCTTGAATACTGGAGCTGACATGATACTTGGACAGTAATGGCACACGCCTGTAATTTTTTTTAATCTAAAAGACACAAATATACAGTAGCTTAAAGCAACTTAATGATGATGCAGTGGGTAGTGAGACAGCCTCACAATTCAAGGATGCCTGGTTCGAGGCTGACCTTGAGTTATTGTCTGTGTAGTGTCATACAAGCCTGTAAGATATACAGTACATAATTGCATGTTTCCTCACACCTCCAAACCACATGTCCACCTCATACCCAGAGACTCATAGCTGCTTAACTGTTAAAATAAAAAGATCGGGATAAAATGTCATGCATGACTCACTTCCTTGGAGAGTTGAGATGCTAGTTCAGTAAACTGAGCACTGCTCCTGTCCTCGTAAGCGTCTATGAATCTCCGATTGGCAACCATCAGAGAACCTCCAAAGACCTTTTTTATTTTTCCCTCTATTCTCACTGTATGAGACAGAGAGACCAACTTCAGAAACATCTAATTAAATTAGTGTTTTTGTTTGGATCTGCAAATTGCTGAAAATAAATACTTACAATGAAAGTTCCGCACTCTAAATCCTACTATTAGTATTACGACAGTTGCCAGTATGGTCAGCATGATTATTAAGATGGCTCTTAGCAATTTCTTCTTCTTCTTCTTCTTAGCATGAGATGCAGGGAGAAATTGCATTGATGGGTCCAAGCCATCATCCTACAAAAGATAAGAAAAATAAAGAAGGAAAGTAAAATATCTATCTATCTATCTATCTATCTATCTATCTATCTATCTATCTAAATTATGACAGAACAAATACGCAGTTATGTAGTCAAGAAAAATGTCTTAAATAACCCAGAAAAGATTTTCCATTCCTTAAAGTAGTTTTTCTTTAATGACAGCTTTGCACCCTCTTGGGTTTCCAACAACCTTGTAGAAGTTCCCAGGGGTGTTGAGTACTTGTTGGCTGCTTTTTCTTACCTTTCTGGTCCAACTCATCCTTTTGTGGAGGTCACGTCTTCTGATGCAGCACTCTATTACTCTCCTTCTTGGACAAATAGCTTTTACATAACCTAGAGGTATGTTTGGAGTGATTGTTCTGTTCTGGAAAACAAATGATGATTCCACCAAATGGGATGGTATGTTGTTGCAAAATGCTGTGGTATCCATGCTGGTTAAGTATGCCCTCAATTTTGACTAAGTCACCAAAATGCCACCAGCAAAGTAACCCCACACCATTATACCATCTCCTTCATGCTTCATCCGAACATTCAGCAACCATCTATTCACCACATTTGGACTCATCAGCCACCGAAGGACAGTTTTCCACTGATATAATGCCCATACTTTGTGTTTCTTGGTCAGTCTAATAAACTTATCCTGTGCACCAGAGGTATCTCTTGGTCTTCTTTTCCAGGGAAGGAGCAACTTTTTTCCATAGTGTTTGATGGCTTTGGAAACTGCACTTCAAGTTTAGTGTATGGATTGACTGACCTTCATTTCTTAAAGTAAACTGTCTTTTCTGTTTACTTAACTAAGTGAGCATAATATGGATTTGGACAATAGTTGTAGTAACACTGCTGCTATTGTGCTACTCTGTAGCCTCGACGCCTCTGCACGAGACAACAACTAAAAGATATTTGCAGTATTAGTTAATAATTATATTCAAAGCAACTATAATCCTTTGCAAGACAGTCTGTCATGTGGAAACAAAATTAGCTGAATTAGCCATGTTTGAACAGAACAATCACCAAACTGTCCTTGACACCTGAACTCCAGGACCTGCTATATACGGTATTCATGCTGAAATGATATCCATGATATCCATATATCAAATGCTCGGTCACAAACTGTATTATTTTTAATTATTATATTTTAATGGTAGAAAACAAGATAGAAGTTGTAAGTTGACGAAACAAAATTCACAGCTCAAATCAGTGCTGGAAGAAAATATTAACACTTGGAATAAAGTGTAAAAAAAAAAAAAAAAATCTTCAAAAGGTTGAAAAGTCACAACATATGCATTAGGTGCATAAGGCAAAGATTACTGTTTTAATGTTAACTGTTTTCTTCTCTGAAAAAGCTGTAATAATAATAATAAAAGCTGTATCTTTTCTGTGCACCGGGGTGGCACTCTCAAGGGGAAATATTTTGTATGTTTTACTTGTAAAAGTCCACATAGAGTATGCCATTTAAAATATTTATAATATAATTAACAGTTAATTTAAGATACATGAAATGTCCCCAGGGTCCAATTATGTACCATATAATAGTTCATTATTATTATTATTTATTTATTTATTTATTTTTACAGTGACTCATTACATATACACCAGAGATATGTATACAAGATGTACCCTACTACTGTAACCCACTGACAAGGAATGGTAAAACTTAGTTAATGCCTAAAACTAGAAAGCTTTTAACCTTATATATACAGTATATACAGTATAATATATATATATATATATATATAATAAAATTTGTGAATGAACACAAATATGAAAGGGCCGGTCATTATCATAAAAAAATGATTTTGTTTATTCCAATATTAAACGAATTATGTGCGAGTGTGTGAAGCACAAACCATGAGCTTTGGGCTGTCCTCCAATCCACTCCCGAGAGACTCCATGGTATTCTCTGGATGAAGGTGGACTTTATCTGAAGTCCTCACTTTTAAGTGTTATAACTTCAGATATTTCATACAGGCCACGCAGAAAACACAAGGTGTTATCAGAGCCTTCAACGTAGGCTACTACTTTGGTGCACTATGTAGAAGGCTAAATTGCGGTTTGAGTTTATCCGGGTCTGTCGCTCCGACTTACTGAGAGCAGGGGCCTGGAGTCAGCGCGGTAACCAAGTCGAAGCCCGATGAGAATCCAATACGACTTACTTACAAGTACAAAGCCGTCAGTTTAAAGCCAAAGGAATGACAAGATCGAGTAAAACAATGAAGTTCCTACACAGGTCTACGGTACTTCCCTGCTGCTATGTAATGAACCCGTTCAGCAGGTGAAGGCGTTATACAGTAGCTCTGCTGTACCTGTTTTCACCTGAACATGAACCTGTAGAGCGGTGTACAGGCGGGGCAACATGACCTGCCCTAAAACACATTCTACCCTAAACTGCACATTTACACGGTTATTTTAAATTTATTTCATTAACTTCCTTAGCTATTGTTAAAATATTTACTTGGCTCATACAGAAGGGCCCGTATACACACTCCAACAGTTCTTATCTATGCTGAAGCATTAAGATAGACTTCAATGGGGATGAGGGGCCTGATTGAAACACCTTGATTCAATAATTAACAGGTTCGGCCAAATGCTTTTTTCCCATATAGAATAAATGTGCTTAAAAACCCTTAAAGATTGTAATATACAAAAAGGGCATGTATAGTCACTTGACAGCATATCCTTTTTATAGGTGACAAGGAGTTGAAAAGAAAGAGCCACAAGCAAATAGGTTCTGCAAAGATCATGAGAGTTTCACGCACTTCATATTGTGCATAAATGTGCATTGTGCATAAAACTTCGGGTCCGTGCAATATATACCGGCATCATATGTATGTCATTTCTTTACTTTTAGTCTCTCTGAAAAAGGACATTATTAAAATTATTATCTGTTGTAATTACTCCATTTGCCTACAGATATGGCATGGGGTTGTAAAAATTGTTTCAGTATTCCTTTAAGGAGTTATTGCATTGGCAAATTTTATATGAATGCATGTTTAATTATGTGTTTATCGATCATAAGAATCAGCATTTATTTTAGAGTGTCTATTTGTCAATCCGCCACCACCCTCTCCTGAAGAACGTCTGACCGGTTCTAGATTAAATGAAACGAAATTAGACTAAATTTTGTTTACCACCACTAGAGGGCGGTGTTTAACACTTTTCTTTTTGCCCACTGCCTCTCTCACACAAGTCCATCTCTGTTAAAAAAAAAGAAAAGAAAAGAACGTTGCATAAGAAAATGGCCCGGGTATGCATGAGCTTTGAGATGAACGGATGATAAACTGCTGATTGCAAAACGTTTCTGTTTGAAAATGTTAATATATTAGTTATACTAGTTTATTAGCACTCACATAAAAACATGCAATGTCAGTTGTATAATCCAACATAGTAATATTTTTTCAAATCTGTCAGATTTCTTTCTGGCTTGAAAGAGACTACTGCAGCATACATGACTAAAAAAACTCCCGTACAATATGAGAACCTTCCCTACATCTAGGCATTTGGCAGACACTCATATCCAATGCGACTTACATTTTTAAAATCTCATTACACATTTGAGCAGTTGAGGGTTAAGGGCCTTGCTCAAGGGCCCACCAGTGGCAACTTGGTGGTTGTGGGGTTTGAACGTGGGATCTTCTAAACCATAGTCTAATGCATTAACCACTGAGCTACTACTTCTCTCCTTCACTGTTTTTGGAGAAAGGCCATTCATCAGCCAGGCCATTCATCTCACTCCAAGCTTTTCTGAAAAGTTGGCAGCTATGGGTTGGCCAAATACTTTTGTACATACAGTATAATGTACAACAAACATACATATCTTTTTCACTAACTGAAACTAACAATGCACTGATGCATGAAGCTTTTGGCTTTAGCAAGAGTCTCACAGGTGAGGTCCTGTTTAAAAAACTCTACATATATCTCACATCAACACACATTACCTGTAATAAATTGCAGTTTGTGTTTTTTTTAATGTACATGATTACAAAGAAATGTAGTGATGTTTGAAGAATTTGTGTAACTAGTGGCAGATCTTCTGAACTGTAGTGACCAAAAGTTCAAAGTATTAGGTGAAAGAAAAAAATACTAAAATCCAAACTAATGTACAACACCTATAGGCTATCTACAGGTTTATCTAGGCCAGACCTTCATGATCCCTATGATCACTTTTAAAGAAATGAGCATATAGCCCTAATACCAAGTAACTGCTGCTAATTAACAGTTAAGATAACTCAATTTACTGGATTTTCTTATTTCATCATCATTTTGGGTGGCCATTTCCCAGTATTCAGTTGTGTAAAATGAGTACTTGCTACTCTGCTATTTCTGTATATCTCTGCTAAATATGTAGTGTTATATTACCCTTTTCTAACTACCATCTTCCATGTACATAAATTAAGAGATGACCATGACACTCAGAATAAGGGTCTCTCAGTTGTGAATGTTCTAGCTCAAGAGCAAAACTGTGTCATCTGAAAAACCTGTCATTTACGCTAAAGGAAAAAAAAAAGAAAGATTAATTCACTAGTTTACCCTTCCCAATAGGCAGCAACTTTGAAAAAGCTCTAATGGATAGGTCTAAGCTCATGGGTATAGATGCATCAACAATCTCTCAAATCCCAGCACTTCCCTCGTGCCTTCATTACCACATCCATGAATTATTTATCATAAACTGTCTATCATGTGTGTTATCCTGTCATATTTATGAAAAACACTCTGTCTCCTGTGTCACGAACTAGGGTGTATTAAGACCCTAAGGACAGCAACTTTGAAACTACAGAGCAATACCTTTATCATCATTTAAATAGGCAAAACCAATGGAACACAATGTTCTGATTCATAAATACTAAACGTAGCTAGACCCAAATTTGAAACAAATTTGAGACAAAATGCCACACAACACCAGCTTGGTAAACTTTTCTATTCTGTGCTATTCCGTTAAGTTTAATCATTTTCAAAGAGCATGATGGAACCAGTCTCCAGGGCATTGTCTTTGTCTTCCCATAGAGGAATCTTGTTTATCAGCTGGATGATGCAGGTTCCATAAATTGCTGTAAGACAGTGTATGAATAATTAATGCATTAAATATTATGCTTTGGGATGATTTTAAAAGCTCCCTGCTGTATTTCACTCACCTATGCTTGACAAACAAAAATATTTACGCCACAGAAGTGTGTCATGAGTTACCACCAAAGAGTATCAAATTAGAGATGAATGAGGAATGTCAGAGGCCTAAAATGCAGGTACTCCAGGTCAGGGAATGGTATGAAACTGGAAACATGACAGGGCTTAGCAAGTCAGTAATGGCTTATGACCTTTACATTTTTAATAACGTACTTATGAATGTTGTGCACTAGCAAGCTCACAACATTGTGATCCCACAGTTATTCCTAAATTGTATAGTACTGTACTGAAATGGAGCTGCACATTAGTGGTGCTGCCATGTCACATCAAGATCCCTGGTTCAGTTCTGAGCACTGATGAAAAGTTTTGATGCATTTTCTGCCTATGTCTGAAGTATTGAGTTTAAATTTGCAGACAATCTAAAGTTTATAAGATTGATCTCTTCTTTCTTTTTTTCCTCATCAGTCAACTAAACTGTGAATTGAAATGTTGACTGCACACCATGCCTCCTGTTTCATCAACAGAGCCAAACTTACTTGCTCTTGTGTTTAAACGAATACATGTCACGCCACGTCAAGCCACAGCCTCGCCATGATCACCGGAGCACTCCCGTTCCTTTCTCCCAACCACTCCTTCCAACTCACCACCTCACCTTCCGCTCTCTACACACCTGTATCTTATCAGTAATTACCTCTCATGCTCATTTAAGCCACGCGCTGACACCACCACATCGCCAGTTTATTGTGTGCCTTCTCAGCCTCACTTTACCAGCGTTATCTCTCGTCTCAGCCTGCCAAGTATCGACCTCGCTTCGCCTTTTGACTACGACTTCGCCTCTCGTTTTGGATTAAACACATTTGGAGATTTCCCATTATTGACCTGCTTCCCGGCACCTCTCCACCCAAGGGGCGACTCTACTCACTCTCTCGCCCAGAGAGAGAGGCCATGAACCATTACATTAATGAGTCACTCGCAGCAGGCATTATCCGTCCGTCATCTTCCCCGGCGGGAGCTGGGTTTTTCTTTGTAGAAAAGAAGGACAAGTCCCTCAGAACTAAAGAACCGTTACCCCCTCCCGCTGATGACGTCCGCCTTCAAACTTCTTCAGGATGCCCATGTGTTTACCAAGCTTGACTTAAGAAATGCCTACCACCTTGTCAGGCTCTGTAAGGGAACACAAACGCCATGTACGCCAGGTCTTGCAACGGCTATTAGAAAACAAGCTCTACGTTAAGGCAGAAAAATGTGAGTTCCACTGCACCTCCACTTCCTTTTTGGGTCACTCCATCTCCCCGGTAGGCATCCAGATGGACCCGGCAAAGGTCAAAGCAGTCACTGAATGGCCATCACCCTCCTCGAGACGTGAACTTCAACGGTTCCTGGGGTACTTTTATCATCGCTTCATCCGAAGTTATAGCACGGTGGCGGCCCACTTACGGCACTAATCTCTTCCAAAACGCCATTCCGATGGAACTCACGGGCCGAGGAAGCTTTTAAGGAACTCAAGCGCCGTCCTCATTTTTCCTGACCCCGCCCTCCAGTTTGTCCTGGAGGTAGATGCATCAGAGACCGGAGTAGGAGCTATC
>JAQMYL010000011.1:8536449-8548011 GCA_030014365.1 Clarias pachynema | reverse complement strand
CTTGCCCACTGTCTACACCCCCCAACCCCCTCCACCCCCCCGACTCATAGACGGGGGTATAGCCTTCACTGTCCACAGACTCCTCAAGTCTCGCCGCCGTGGGCGTGGTCTCCAGTACTTAGTGGACTGGGAGGGTTACGGTCCTGAAGAGAGAAGCTGGGTACCTGCAAGATTCATCCTAGACCGTTCTCTGATCACTGATTTTCACAGACTCCACCCTGAGGCACCTGTTAGAACGCCTGGAGGCGTTCGTAGGCGGGAGGGTACTGTCAGGCCACGTCAAGCCACAGCCTCGCCATGATCACTGGAGCACTCCCGTTCCTTTCTCCCAACCACTCCTTCCAACTCACCACCTCACCTTCCACTCTCTAATTACCTCTCATGCTCATTTAAGTCATGCGCTGACACCACCACATCGCCAGTTTATTGTCTGCCTTCTCAGCCTCAATTTACCAGCGTTATCTCTCGTCTCAGCCTGCCAAGTATCGACCTCGCTTCGCTTTTGACTACGACTTCGCCTTTCGTTTTGGATTAAACACATTTGCAGAGGGCCTCCAAGTGGCGCAGTGGTAAAGTGCTCGCCCTATCATCCGGAGATCGCTGGTTTGAACCCTGGGTGATGCTGTTGCCTCTCACAGCCGGAGACCTAGAGAGAGCTGATTGGCTGAGCTCCCTCAGGGGGGAGGGATGAGAGGTACTTCGCGCTCCCACATTAACGACGGCTCTACAAGCCAGTCAGGGGCGTTTGTGAGCTCGTGTAAGCAGAGGGAGCGGATAGCGCTGTTCCTCCGAGTGTGTTACGCCGCCCCCAACGGTGCGTGAGCAAGCAGTTAAAAAAAAATGGTCAGTGACGTCACGTGGGTCGGACGAAACGCGTGGGCGGTCTGCGGCCCTCCCGACTGAGTGGCAGTAAGAGCTTAATGTGGGAGCCCTCTAGTGACTGGGAGGAATTGGACACGACAAAATTAGGAGAGAAAATCTGGAAAAATCTGGGAAAAAATGAATGAAAAAAAAAAAAAACAGATTTGGAGATTTCCCGTTACTGACTGCTTACCTGCCATCGACCACGAATTTGGATCACGAACTTCTTCTCTTTTCTCCGGCTTCGACCCTCGCCCGCTTCACGACCACGATTTATCTCCGCTCCTCGCCGAGCTCACGCCGCCGTTATTCAACCGGCTCAAGCTCCTCCATCCCACATCGGCCTGTTTCACGGAGCTCTTGCTGTATACATTTCCTCGCCGGCTCTGCTTGCTCCTGCCTCCCCGCAAGACTCAGGTTTTCATACCATCATAAAGCTTGGATTACGTGCCTGCTCTGCGCGCTTCCGCGTTCCTGCGAGCCAAGCATCATACACACCGCCCCCCCCCACCTCGGCATGCTCGTGCCGGCATTCCGCGCTTCCGCATTCCAGCGGGTTTATCCATAATCACATCTCTACGCGGAATTAGCGTCAAAGCATTAAACTACCACGTTGTCACAAGCACTCAAACTCCATTTTCTATCCGTAGTCGACTGTCTTATCTGCGCTTGGATCCACCACGCCCCCTACCGACCCTGACAACACAACCATATTCCAAAATCTAGAAAAGAGCATTTCCAGAAGTGTGGCAGTTATTATAATGGCAAAAGGGGACTAATTCTGAGTTAATGGCCCTTGTTGTGGGTGTGACTGTCAGATGTCCAAATATTTTTGGTCATTTTTATTTCATAGGGGTTAGCCCCATCTGAGATGACAATATATGATTTTTTGCTGACAGTGATTGCGGTCAGCTCTTAAATGAACAACAGGTTTAAAAGTAACGCCAATGATCATTTACCAGTTCAGGACGTCACCTGTATGTTTACAAGTTTTTGGAAAATTTTATAAGAAAACTCATAGTCGTTTATTCCACTTGTCTGCAGCCTATGGCCACAATCAACATCACAGATGCCAAGCTGTCATTCACCTATGAGCAGGTCTACAAGGTGGACTTTGATGCTACCACTTCTGATATCTCTTTTTTTGTCAATATAACCTGCAAGTGCTTTTTGTTTTAGGGAGTAAAGCCATGTTTCATGAATCACCACAATACATTCTGTTTCTGAGAAAGAAACTTTTTGTGGCCAAGTGGCAGGCTAATAAGTCTCAAGGATTTACTATTCTCTATTTTGTGTCAGTCACTGTGATCATCCTTTTTACTTATATCAGAATTATGATCACAGCCAGGTCTGTTTTCTCTAATAAATAATTTGCTACAAAAGATCACAAGACTGTGCTGTTGCATCTTATTCAGCTGAGCCTGTGCCTCACTTCTTTTCTATATGCCACCATAGAAAAAACACTTTATATGATGATTGGAAGCAACAGCTCCCTTTTCATTCACTTGCGCTATCTAAACTTTCTCATCGTTTTGATCTTGCCCCACTGCCTGAGCCCACTCATATATGGTCTCAGAGATGATGCGGTGCATCTTGAATAATTAGAATTTTTTTTTTTCAAATTTAATTTATGTAATGTATTTTTTTTCTTCGTTTAATTAAATGTTGATTTTAAAATTGCAAGCCATATTTGTTTTCATTTTGATTATTACAGCTTGCAGCACATAAAAATTCAAAAAAATCCAATATGTGGGTCTTTAAAAATATTTAAACTTTTTACAAAGCCATGTCAAACTAAATATAAGGCTTACAAGTCCCTCATGGCTTTCCAGATCCTGTATGAGATGGAAGATGTCAGATAAAATCCCAAGAAATTATCTCACTGAAAGAAAAACTCTTCCATTTAATGTCTACATTTCTTTAATTATTTACTATTCATTAGCGCATGTAATATTTAATGACAGTATTACACAGAATATGGCTCATGGGTACCCAGAAAGGCATGTTTGTGTATTAGTATTTTCCTTTATTATTTAAAAAATATATAAATTTTACGATAGCTAAAAAACAAAAATGATTTTGACTCGATGACACTTATACGCATGTGCATGCACTTGTTCTTCTTTATTGCATTCCCACAAGGAATGATGAATGGTTCTAATGATTCTACATAAGTCCAGAAATGCAAGGCTCCCTTCTATTTGGTGGAAGACGTGCAGCTGGAGCAAATGTGATGTTGATAGCGGTATTTTTTTTTATCCTAAAAGCCAGGTTGGTATCTCACAAACAGATCATTATTTATAATTTTTTTTATATATATATATATATATATATTTTTTTTTTACATTATATCTAGGAAAATATTACTCAGGAATTTCTCAAATAATCATTCAAAATAATGTTATCCCATTTACTTTAGATGACAATCTCTGTCTCTCTTTCTCAGTTGATTACACTGACTATCAGTTCTTAAATGAGTAATATGGCTGAAAGTAATAGCACAGAGTCTCTTTTTTATGTTAAAAGCAAATACACCAAAGGTGGTAAAGGAGAATTTGTGCTTTTATTAAATGGTGTATTTAAAGAAACTATTAAAGTTTTTAAATTAGTAATTTATTTTAAATATGTAGTATAGCTCAAAGGATTATACTTTGTAACCTCATCAGTTATTATTGAATTGTACTGTTGACATGCCTTCTAAGTCAACATTAGGTGCTAACCTTATTAATGCTCTTATGGCTAAATAAACAACCATATTCCAAAATATAGAAAATAGAATTTCCAACAGTGTAGAGGTTGTTATAAGGAAGATAGACACACACACAGGCTATTTCTATGTTAATGCCCATTGTTGTGACTGTCAGATGTCCACATATTTTTGGTCATGGTCATTTCCATATATACAATATATATATATATATTTTTTAAAGGTCTCTTTGCTGACAGTGACTGCGATCAGCTCTTAAATGAGCAACAGGGTTAAAAGTAACATTATTCATTTATTTATTTATTTATTTAATAAGGCACAGAAAGTGTTGTACAGTAGATTTACCTAAAAGATGCTTATACTGTAAATAGGATGTTGTGAAGGACAACCTGTTTAAAATGTTTTAACATACATATTTACATATATAGCATACATATTTGTTAAATATAAGATCAGTTGGACCTGTATGTCTAAGTTTTTGGACGATTTAATATGAAATCTCATAATCCTTTTTTCCACTTGTCTGCAGCCTATGGCGACAATCAACATCACAGATGCCAAGCTCTCATTCACCTATGAGCAGGTCTACAAGGTGGACTTTGATGCTACCACTTTGACAAAAATTGTGGTCGCAGTCCTGATGTCTCTGTTTTTTGTCTATATAAACTGCACCATGCTTTTTGCTTTAGGGAGTAAAACCCTGTTTCATGAATCACCACGATACATTCTGTTTGCACACATGCTTCTCAATGATTCAATCCTCCTTCTGGTCACAACTGTAATGTATGCCATGTCTCTTGCCCTTGCCAATGTAGCCAGAGCTCTATGTTCTCTTTTAGTCTTCATCTCCACTTGTACATTCCAGAATGCTCCTTTGACCCTAGCCCTGATGTCACTGGAGCGCTATGTGGCTATTTGCTTCCCTCTGAGGCACTGCACTATTGCCACACGGAAAAGCACAGGCATTGCACTTGGAATTGTTTGGTTCATCAGTTCACTTGAAATTATGACAGACATCATGTTTGACTTAATTACTGATCCAAGCCAGTTACTTAAGATCACATTTTGCACGAGAGAGAAACTTTTTGTGGCCAAGTGGCAGGCTGATAAGTCTCAAGGGTTTACTATTCTCTATTTTGTGTCAGTCACTGTGATCATCCTTTTTACTTATGTCAGCATTATGATAACAGCCAGGTCTATTTCCTCTAATAAAGAATCTGCTACAAAAGCTCACAAGACTGTGCTGCTGCATCTCATTCAATTGGGCCTGTGCCTCACTTCTTTTCTATATGCCACCATAGAAAAAACACTTTATATGATGACTGGAAGCAACAGCTCCCTTTTCATTCACTTGCGCTATCTGAACTTTCTCATCGTTTTGATTTTGCCCCGCTGCCTGAGCCCACTCATCTATGGTCTCAGGGATGATGCGGTACGACCTTTATTTAAATATTATTTTTGTTATAGAACTTACAAAATAAAGCCTGTAGTGAATGTCATTTGAGTAGAAGGACAAAGTTGTATGACTTACTGTATAAGCTAGTGAATCACTCATCCAATGACCATCAGCCTGCATTGAAGTAAGAAGGCATTCAGTAAAGAACGTGTATTTATTTAATGTGTCAAAAGTGAAGCTGTTCCATATTCAGATTATGCTCATGTGTCCAAATATGTCAAGTCTCACTGGGAGAATCATGTATGGCAATTTCCCTAAATAGTAAAGAAAGAGCAGCAATTTAAGTTAAATTATGCCACACACGTGAATCAACCTTTTTTTTTTTTAATAACATTGTAAAACATTTATGATTTTTTTTATTTAGGCATACAATATATTTAATGGGTTATAAGTATGGGTTATAATGTATATAATATCATTGTCAAAATTCAAAGGCATTAAAATTGTTGTGTAAGACAATCTAAGAAATGGTATGGTGCTTTTCCATGTATGTGCATTACCATTCAAATAAAATCATAAAAGTCATATATGAAGAAAAGCAAGGAAAATAATGTACAGACTTAAATTCAGTTTCGTTTTATTTTTAGAAGTAGTTATTGGCCCCAAGAAACTGGCACTGGGCATTTTTCTATTAAGTACATAATAGAAGTGAGCAACATTGATTGAACAGTTCAACACACAACACTTTTCAAAGAATTGTTTCAAAGACGCTTCTTATTCTGAATCCTTCTAATGTGGTATGGTGGTATATTTGCAGTGCCTTGCTTCTATACATTAGCATGTGCTTATAGATGTCACCCCAATATGTCACCCCAAAGGCCCTTTTGTCACATTTCCATGATCCTTCCGTAAACTGCTGTCATCCCTTTTTTCCTCACGTCTATCATATCTCTCCACACGTGATTATGTTTTCCCATGCTGTCATGCTTTTTCCCACACCCACGCACCACCTCTCCATCATACCGTTATCCTATTCACAACTAATTTCTCCCAGCATTTGAGGAAGCGCTATGGGCTGTCTTGCTGCTGGATTATAGTGTGCCCCCCAAGTCCAGTATTCTCGCTATTTCTTTTCCGTTTTTTTCCGATCTCGACCTCACCTGTTTTGATTCTCGTTTCTAGTCATGTGGTTTGGATCTCGTTTTTTGAATTGTGGACTTGGCTTTGATCTCCTGCTTTGTCTAATGATTAAGTCTTTGCTTAACCCGTTTGGATTTCTGCACAGCTGGCTGATTTACTGGCACTGATCTCCCGCTTCGTCTCACGATGATGAAAGTGTTTTCTTCTCTCTTTGACCTTCGCATGATGCACTTTGTTTTATGGACATGAGACTGTTTGATCAAGTCAAACGCGTGAATACCTGAATACATCTACACCCCTTCTACCTGCTCCAATATCCTATGATGACAATCCTGGCACCTGCCGGTCTTTCTTGTCCCAATACTCCCTAGTTCTAGAGCTGCAAGCTTTGTCCTTTCCCCTGAGAGCACCAAGATGGCCTATGCAGCTAAATACTCAAGCTGCGCTAGGGATCTCATTCCACGTATGATTATGCGATTGAGTTTTGCACATTGACTGCCTCCTGTGGTTGGGACGAGTACGCTTTGTGCAATGCCTTCATTAATGGCCTGGCACAGGAGTCAGCAACCTTATACTCAAAGAGACATTTGGACCTGTTTCCCACAGAAAAGAAAACACCGGAAGCCACAAAAATGACGTCTAAAATGAAGATAACTTGTTCTGCAAGTAACTTGAAGTGTAAGTTGGTCTGTGAGTGAAAAGAAAAGAGACATAAAAAAAGAGAGAAAAAAGAAAAGTGAAAAGAACAGAAAAGTGAAAAGATAAAACTGAAAAGTTCACGTTTGTGTTTTAGTTTGTTTAGTTTTATTAATAGTTTTATTTAGTTTTATTAAAAAACCAACGTTATCTCTGAACACTGCAAGCACTGACAAAAGATTACCAAGAACAACAAAGTAGTGCTACCTGGGTAAAATTAAGGCTAGACATATTTGAGATATTTGCTTTAACACCTGATTAGTGTTTGCAGGGTGGGATAAAGGAACCTGGCGTATTTGGGTTGGGATCACATTAGGTAAACACTTATTTCTGTTATTCCTTGTTATCCACTATATTTCAATCATCATTTTAAAAGTATTTATATATGTATTATACAGTAACATTTGCATAAAACGTTTGTTAATATATATAATATCAGAAGTATATCAGAAGTTTCTTTTCAAAGCCTAAACCTTTGATACATGCTGTACTAGACAGGTGTAATAGGGTCATGTTTGTTATTTCCACTGAGAGTTGTGTCATCATCAATCCATGTGCCCCACGTGATGATCATTATAAAGATCCATTCGAATTGTTGTTCATATTCAAAGCTGAGCTTGCATATGAAAGTAGGGTTCTGTGCAGGACATTAAAAATCTGTACATGCACATCATTTTTAAAAATCAGGACCTGTAGGAAGGTGGCGTTTTTTTTAGAGGCTTACATGTGTTGCTGTTTTTCTGTATATATTGTGTGATTATATACAGTACTGTACTATATTATGTTGGTTGCTAATGAGAGCAATGGTGAGATTTTATTTCTGCAACAAATATTCCAGGTTGTGCTGTCTGAGGGAGAAATAATGAAAATTATTTTGCCAATGTTCCTTTCTTCATTTTTTATCTATTTAAATATCATCATGGTCTACACTCTTTGGAGTAAGCCTGTTTTTAAAGAGACTCCTCGCTATATTCTGTTTGTCCACATGCTTCTCAATGACTCAATTCAACTTCTCTTTTCCTCCCTGTTACTCATCTTCAGTCTGTCTTTACTAAAGATAGTCACTGCTGCTTGTGCTTTTATAGTTTTTGTTTCAGGTACAACTTCCTGCAACGCACCTTTTAACCTGGCAGTGATGTCACTAGAGCGTTATTTGGCCATATGCTTTCCTCTAAAACATGTTCAAATAGCCACTCAGAGAAGGACTTATGTTGCTATTGGAATCATTTGGTTTATTAGTTCTGTAAACTTTATAATTGACATATTTTACATAATAGTAATAGATCCTAAATATCTAACCTCACAATACATTTGTAGAAGAGTAACACTTTTTGTTACACAATGGCAAAATGATGTTCATCATAAACTTGGCATAATTTTCTTTGTTTTAGTCTCTATGATCATCCTTTTCACTTATATCAGCATTTTGATCACAGCAAGGTCTATTTCCTGCAATAAGGACTCAGCCATAAAAGCACACAAGACAGTGCTGCTGCATCTCATTCAGTTGGGTCTGTGCCTCACCTCTTATCTTTACAACGTTATTGAGCAAGCTGCTTCAAAGGTTGGCAACAGCGAACTTTTTGCAGACCTGCGTTACTTAAATTATTTGTTAGTCCTGGTCTTGCCACGTTGTCTAAGTCCACTTATTTATGGACTGAGAGATGATTCTCTACGTCCCTTATTCATGTACTACTTTTTTTGTGCCACAGGAAAACACAAGCCTACTGTAAATGTTCACTAAATTAACTATATCAGTTGCTTAAATTTTAGTGTGTTGGAAAATATCATTGAACTGCTTATGCATTCCTTGTAACCCCACTTTCCTGTAAAACACAGTTGCTGCTTCTCTCCCATTAGCTCTGTTTAAAGTTCCATTCACTGCATGATACTGTGGACACTCAAATAGCAGTTGGTTTTCATTTACCATGAAAACACTTCTCTGTTTAAGTAATTACAGTATGTTCTGTCTATATTCTACTGAACAGCTACAACTTAGTTACAGCTAAGTTTACAACTTAACTTAGGTCAATTACTTTATTTTATGGATTATTATTATTATTATTATTATTATTATTTTTATTAAAATGCTTCAATAAAACTCAGATTACCCAGATTTAAAAACTTCCCATTCTCTTCTTGGGATTATAAACTATTACACTCCTATAAATGCCACCCCATATTAAATGTTTTGAGAGGATGTTTATCATGAGCAATATAGCCTGTGTATAAAGAGTGTCAAACAAACTCAAATTCTATTGTCATTGTGTTGCACAGGCGGTCTTCCACATAATCTCCCGAGTTGGAATCCTGAAAGAGATTCTGACTGATCAAGGCACTACAGTATGTTCATGTCACACAGTATGTAAGCTCTATGAACTATTGGGTATTAATTCAATTTGTACCAGAATTTACAATACACAAATGGATGGTCTGGTTGAAAGATTTAATAAAATACTTATAAACACATGATTTGTAAATTGATTCACAAGGAATTGGGACAAATGAATAGAACACCTGTTATTTGCGGTGTGAGATGTCTAGCAAGCCTCCACGAGTTTTTCTTTCCAGGTGAATTAGTGTATGGATGCAAGCCTCATTCCATTATAGACATAATTTGGAAAAATTGGGAGGAGGAACCTTCTTCAAGCAAAAATGTTATTCAATATGTTCTTGACCTGAAAGCAAAACTCCACACACTGAGTCAATTAACACAGTAGAATTTGTAACAGCCTCAAGTCTAAAAAGAGCAGCCCAATTCACCCCAGTCTCCTGTGGAGAGCAAAAAACATTGGGCAGTTTGCTGGAGAAATTTTCCATTCACTTACCCTCATAGAGCACCATATGGAGATGCCTCTCAAGTGTGGTTGCGCACAGCTAAACATAAAGGCTACAGGAGCAGAAGAAAAATGTGTTTCGTGATGAACTTAAGACAATGCTCAATGTAGGGTAATTGAGGAGTCTAACAATGAGCTCAAGAGAAGTGAGAATCACATGACCAAACAATGCAGACGAGATGAAGGCTGCTATCTACTGTAAGTAATGTGGTCTTCAGTAAAGCCCTAGCAGTGCCACACGCTGATCGCCTCCACGCCATCTCATACTGATGCAGTAATTCATGCTAAAGGATCCCCAACCAGGTATTGAGTCTATAAAATAACATCATTTTCAGAATTTCTGTACAGATAATTTTTTTTTAATTGATCTTGGGAAATATTATAATATTTTGAGATACAGGAAATTTAAACCTATCCCAGGAGACACACAAGGTGGGGTACACCCTGGATAAGATGCCAATCCATCTCAAGGCACACAAGGGTTCTGTATATATGTTTAGGCGCTTCATGGCAACAGCGCAGTATGTATATGACACGCTGGTACTATAATATAGCTAAAGTAACAGGAGTGTTATTTTATCCACTCATTAATTGGTTGGCACTCCTTTAGCATGAATTACTGCATCAGTGCGAGATGGCGTGGAGACGATCAGCCTGTGGCACTGCTAAAGCTGAAGACCACGTTGCTTTGATAGCAGCCTTCATCTCGTCTGCATTCTTGGGTCAGGTGATTCTCACTTCTCTTGACAATACCTCATAGATTCCCCGTGGGGTTCAGGTCAAGTGCAAAGTGTAAAATTGAGGCCATTTTTTAAAAATTTATTATTTTGTAACTATGACATTTGCTATAACAGATGATTTGTGTTTGCAGGGTGGGAGAAAGGAACCTCGGGTATTTGGGTTGAGATTATATCAGTTATAAAACACTTATCCAGTAGACTGTAATTTCTTATAACTGCTATGGTACTGTATGTAATGACTGTTAATAAAAAGTTTTCTTATTTGATTGTTATCCACCATATTAACATTTCAGTCACCACTGAAAATGTTATTGTATAAGTTTATTAAATATACAGTAACATTTGGGCTAAGTTTTAAGTAGTCACGAGCAAGCTGTTCTTTTCCCATTTACTTTAAAGCCCAAACATTTGCATATAAATATGCTATATGCTTAAATACTAGACAGGTGTGTTTAGGTCATTTCTGTTGTTTCCACAGAGAGGTATGTCATCATCTATCCCTGTGGCCCACATGATGTCCATTATAAAGATCCATTCACACTGGTGCATCATATTCAGAGCTGAGCTCACATAGGAAAGTGGGATTTTGCACAGGACATAAATCTTTACATGTGCATCATTTAAAATACAATGCATCATTTTTTACTCTGTTTATACTGTAAGTTTAAAGAACTGACCTGTAGGGAGGTGGTTTTCCTTTAGGATGACTTATTTGTTTATTTCTTTATATCTGTAAATATTGTGTGATTATATTTTATACTGTATTATGTCAGTTACTAATGAGAGCAGCGGTGGGATTTTGTTTGCACAACAAATATTTCAAGTTGTGATGTCTGAGGGAGCAATAATGAAAATGATTTTTTCAACATTCCTGTCTTTATTCTTTATCTATTTAAATATCATCATGATATACACTCTTTGGAGTAAGCCTGTTTTTAAAGAGACTTCACGTTACATTCTGTTTGCCCACATGCTTCTCAATGACTCAATTCATCTTCTAACCTCCTTGTTACTTGTCTTCAGTTTGTCTTTTTTCAAGTTAGTCACTGCTGCTTGTGTTTTTATAGTTTGTGTTTCGGGTACATCTTTTCGTAATGCACCTTTAAATCTGGCAGTGATGTCACTAGAGCGTTATGTGGCCATATGCTTTCCTCTTAAACATGTTCAAATAGCCACTCAGAGAAG
>JAQMYL010000011.1:8505730-8517350 GCA_030014365.1 Clarias pachynema | reverse complement strand
GCAGCAGGAAAGATTTAACACGTTAATATCAAATCTATGAGGAAGAGAGCAAGAGAGTAGAAATAACTCCTTTATATATAAAATAATTCTAACACTATAATTCTAACACAAACGTTATGTCACTAACACTTTGTTGTTGTCTTGTGTCAAAATTCACTGTAAAGATGTTTTCATGTCTTTTTTATGAATTTGTTTCAATGTGAGGTCGCTATGTTTGAAAAATGAATCAAATTGGTACCAACCAGATCCGATTACAAATCGAGAGACATTGGGAGAGGTCGGTAGTAAATTTGGCTGTGTAGTATGCAAGTATAGTGTTTATACCATTATACTATAAAATTATGGGCATGAGGCCCAAAATGCAGAATGTCCAGTTTTACAGAAAGGATCTCAGAATCAAGTGATTTGTCTCAGTTTAATGGCTTGGTAATTTTATATAGAAAGGTTTGGGTTTTAAAATAAACGCTACTGAGTGTCGCGCGGGCGTGGATCATGGACTGTGAAGATGGACCCAGCTGTGGTGCCGCTGTAGTGAGAGCGGAGGCATTGGAGCAGAGCTGTGAGATCCGCAGCGTCGCATCGGTGCCGGGACGTGAGATAGAGCCATGGTCGTGAAAGCGGAAGCGTTAGATCGGAGCCGTGAAATCCGTCCACGATGTCGTTGAGCCAAAACGTGAAGCCGAGCCGTAATCAAGGAAGTAAGAGCGAGAGTTCGAAGCCGTGTTATCCGTCAGCGAGGGCGTCAAGCCAAAACAAACGCGAAGCAGAGCCGTAGTCGAGAAAGCGATAGTTCAAAGCCTTTAATTCAGATTGTGGTGACAAATCCAAATCGTGAGACGAGAGGCAAAAACGAGAAACAAAGCGAAATCGGCAACGTGAAAAAACCATGAACCGAAACGCGAGAAAACTGCGGCGAAACAACAATAAGCCGGAAGAAATCAGCGCCAGATGAGAAACTGGTTTGCCGGCGGGAGGTCCAAGCGCGTGTTAGGAGCGATGACAGTGTGGGAAAATGGAGGACAATTTACGATGCATCGTAGCTGGGACACGTGGAAGGTGGGGGGAATGCGTCGCATGGACAAGGGAAGTAAAAGTCGGACGGCGCACGGGTTGATTAACTTGGTTATTGTAAATGGGCCGATGAAACGTGGAGAGATCTTGCGTCAAAATGTCTTTAGGGGGATGTCCCTGGTGGCGAGCATGACTCCTATGTGATACCTGGGGGTCTTGGAGCGATGGCGGTCTGCCTGTCTCTTGTACGACCTGGATGCTTGCAGCAGGGATTGTCAGGCTCGTAACCATGAACGTTTGCAGCGGCGGACAAAATGTTGTGCCGAGGGGACCTCTACCTCCTCCTCTTGAGTTGGGAACAGTGGTGGTTGGTAGCCCAGACAGCACTGGAACGGAGAGAGCCCTGTGGAAGCAGATGGTATGGAGTTGTGAGCATACTCGACCCACGGGAGAAACTTACTCCAGGTGGTAACATTACGAGTGGTCATACACCGGAGGGCGACTTCCATTGCTTGGTTCTTTCGTTCCGTTTGGCCGTTGGATTGGGGATGAAAGCCAGAAGACAGGCTAGGAGAGGCTCAGATGAGTTTACAAAAGGCCCTCCAGAAGTGTGAGGTGAATTGAGGGCCACGATCTGAAACTATGTCAGTGGGGAGGCTGTGAAGACGAAAAACATGGAGGATCAACTGCTCTGCAGTCTCTTTGGCGAAAGGAAGCTTGGGGAGCGGAACCAGGTGGACGGACTTAGAGAAGCGGTCAACGATGGTCATGATACAAGTATTCCCATCAGGTGAGGGTAGACCTGTTACGAAAGCCAGCGAGATGTGCGACCAGGGACGGTGAGGTATGGGTAAGCGTCTGAGGAGGCCAGCTGGAGGGCGGTTGTTGGGTTTACAGCGGGTGCAGATGTCGCAGGCTGCCACAAAGCTGGAAACATCCCTCCCCATCGTGGGCCACCAGAAGCACTATTGAATGATAAAGAGTGTTCGGGCGGAGCCTGGTTGACAGGACAGCTTGGATCCATGACCCCACTCCAGGAACTGTGAGCGCAGACAGAGGCGAACAAAGAGACGATCTGGAGGAACATTGCTTGGGCCGGGCTCAATGCCTGCTTGACTTTGGTCTCGATGTCTAGCTCTAAGGCGGCAACGAGACAGCGAGATGGCAGAATGGAGTTGTATGGTGTGGGATCCTGGTGGGGGGAGAACTGACGCGAGAGGGCATCGGGCTTAGTGTTCTTAGAACCTGGGCGGTAGGACAGGGTGAAATTGAACCTAACGACCACCGAGCACCGAGCTTGACGGGCATTGAGTCTTTTAGGCACTTGAGGTTCCTATGATCGGTCCACACTATGAAGGGGAGCTCGGTCCCCTCCAGCCGAAGTCTCCAATCTTCCAGCGCTAACTTGATGGCTAGGAGCTCTCGGTCGCCTAGATCAATTCTTCTCGGCCGGAGATAGACGGCGGGAATAGAATGAGAAGGGGTGCAGCTTGTTGTCTCGTGGGGATCTTTGGGAGAGGATTCCCCCAAGGCCAGTGTTGGAGGCGTCCACTTCTACCACAAACTGGCAAGATGGGTCGGGTATGGTGAGAATGGGGGCTGAGGTGAACCGTCTCTTGAGGTCCGCGAAAGCCTTGTCTGCCTCCTCGTTCCAGTAGAACCGCGTCTTGGAGTAGGTCAGGGACAGGGGGGCGGCGACGGAACTGTAACCCCGAATGAAGCGGCGATAGAATGGTTCGAACTGATAAAAAGGCATCAATAACTCAAATAACTTCTCATTACAATTGAGGTATGCCGAAGAACATCTCTGAATGCACAACACTTTGAACTTTGAAGCAGATGGGCTTCAGCAGCAGAAGACCTCACTGGATGCCACTTCTGACATCTAAGAACCTGAAATGGAGGCTACAATTCACATGGGCTCATTAAAATTGGGCAATAGAAGATTGGAAAAATGTTGCCTGGTCTGATGAGTCTTCATTTCTGCTGAGACATTCAGATGGTAGGGTCAAAATTTAAAGTAAACAGCAAAAAAAGCATGAATTCATCCAGCATGGATATTTTACTGGCACACTTTAGGGCTCCTTAGGAAGAATTAAGCACTGTTTTAATGTCACAGCCTACTGTACCTTTGTATGATTGCTGATCCTTTCTCTGTTCCTTTATGAACATAGGATAAGATCCCATTTTAATTCAATTTAATAAAATTTTATTTATATAGCACTTTTAACAATTGTCATTGTCGCAATTAAAATCAAATTAAATAATGGAAGGTTGTATGAAATGTGAATGTGTATGAATCAAAATTATTAGATAGTCCCTGATGAGCAAGCCGGGGGCGACGGTGATGATGGCAAGGAAAAACACCCTGAGATGGCAATAGAAAGAAACCTTGAGAGGAACCAGACTCAGCAGGACTCCAGGACTCAATCTGCAGTCATACTGTGTGTTAGACAGCTGGCAGTTCAATATAACAGTTGATGTTTTTAAGTTATTATGGAGTCCAGTTTGTTATTGGAGGCTCAGGTAGACGTGTAGGAAATTCCAGTCCTGAACTATCGAGCGACTACACTCGCAATTCCTCGGAGAACAGCTGTCAGCATCAGCCGGGGCTAGCACCATCTTCGTGGTACAGTGGAACTGTCTCCAGTCACCACATGCATCCCAGACAGACCACATGGGGCATCCAGATCTCTAACCAGAAGCAGGGCACCAGGACGAACCATAGGGCAGAGGGGGTCTGGATCACTGTCAGCTCAGGAATGACACGTATAGCTCGCCAGAGAGACACAAGGACCCAGACAGACCACATGTAAGAGAGAGAGAGATAGGAGAAGAGAGAGAAGAGAAGAGGAGAGAACAGACAAGAAGGAGAGATAGCAGTTAGGTATGGTAATAGTCACATAATGTATATAGTGCAGAGTGCAAGCAGGGACTCCGGCAGGACAAACTGTGGCAGCATAACTAAAAGGGAGAGCCAGAAGGAACACAGACAGGAGGGCTCCCTGAGATGTAAAGCAAGCAATCACTTCACCGTCAACAAACCTGAGTAATCAATAAGAGTGGGGACGACAGCATTAACATACCAGTTCACCATAATACTCTACGTCCATGAGTATCCATGACATCTGCTGAGGGACTCATGGACGTAGCAAATCTATTTTTGAAAATTCTTGGCTAAATAAATAGGCTTTTAGCCTAGACTTAAACACTGAGACTGTGTCTGAGTCCCAAACATTCATTGGAAGGCTATTCAATAACCTTGGGGCTTTGTAAGAAAAGCTCTTCCCCAGCTGTAGTTTTCATAATACGTGTTACTGACAAGCAGCCTGCATCCTTTGATCGCAGTAGGCATGGCAGATCGTAAGACACTAGCAGTTCACTCAGATACTGTGAAAGAGAATACTATGATCAGTGGTGTCAAAAGCTGCACTGAGGTTAAGTAACACAAGCACAGTGATGCAACACTGATCAGAGGCCAATAGAAGGTCATTTACTACTTTAACAAGTGCTGTCTCTGTACTATGATGAGGCCTAAATACTGAATGATACAGTTTATGCTATTTCTATGTAGATATGAACATAGTTGAACATTATCTTACAGATAAAGGGAAGGTTTGACATTGGCCTATAATTGGACAGCTGACAGGGGTCATGGTCAGGTTTCTTAATTAGTGGTCTAATTTAAAAGATCTTGGAACATACCCACTGTTGAGTGAAAAAGTAATTATTTTTAACAGGGATTCCGTTATTGCTGGTACTATCTGCTTGAGAAAATGTGTCGGTATGTGTTGGTATAGGATCTAATACACAGGTTGATGATTTTGCAGAAGAGATGACTCCTCACTACTGTTTGTTGTTGTTGTGGAGATTTCTGTAGTGGTTTTATTTCCAGTTAATTTTGCTACATTATTAAATAAAAATCTAGGATTATTTTTGTTAGTTTCTATAAAAGTGAATAAAAGAAATACATGGATCTAGCAGCAAGAACTTTTTTGTAGTTCAGGATGCTCTCCTTCCATGCTATTTGAAGCACTAACATTTTTCCAAAGCTAAACTCAACTCAAAGTGTCTTTTTGAACATCACAATGAGTTCTGAAGAAAAACACCATCCAACCCAGTACCAGCAAGATGTACCAAGCAAGTGGCCATGAGTGTATATGGTTACATACTAGACAGGTGTAATTGGGTCATTTCTGTTGTTTCCACTGAGAGATGTGTCATCATCTCTCCCTGTGGGCGACATGATGCCCATTATAAAGATCTGTTCTCACTGGTCTTCATATTCAGAGCTGTGTTCACGTACTGTATGAAAGTGAGATTGTGTCCAAGACTTAACAAAGCTGAATATGCATATAATTTTAAATAGTTGTCTTTGAAAATCTGACCTGTAGGGAGGTGGTTTTCCCTAGTAGTGGCTTATTATTATAATTTTTTAATATAAAAAAATATATTTTTTCTTTTTTATTATTATTATTATTTAATATCTGTAAATATTGTGTGATTATATTTTGTACTGTATTATGTCAGGTTCAAATAAGAGCAGTGGTGAGATTTTGTCTGCACAACAAATATTTCAGGTGGTGCTGTCTGAGGGAGCAATAATCAAAATTACTTTTGCAACATTCCTGTCTATATTCTTTATCTATGTAAATATCATCATGGTCTACACTCTTTGGAGTAAGCCTGTTTTTAAAGAGACTCCACGCTATATTCTGTTTGCCCACATGCTTCTCAATGACTCAATTCAACTTCTCTTTTCCTCCCTGTTACTCATCTTCAGTCTGTCTTTACTCAAGTTAGTCACTGCTGCTTGTGCTCTTATAGTTTGTGTTACGGGTACAACTTCCCGTAATGCACCGTTAAACCTGGCAGTGATGTCACTAGAGCGTTATGTAGCCATATGCTTTCCTCTAAAACATGTTGAAATAGCCACTCAGAGAAGGACTCATGTTGCTATTGTAATCATTTGGCTTATTGGTTCCATAAACTATGTAATTGATGTGTTTTATATAATAGTAGTTGATTATAACTATTTTACCTCACAAATATTTTGTAGAAGAGAAACACTTTTTGTCAAACAATGGCAAACTGATGTTCATCAGGGATTTAACATAATCTACTTTGTGTCTGTTTCTATGATCATCCTTTTCAATTATATCAGCATTTTGATCACAGCAAGGTCTATTTCCTGCAACAAGGACTCTGCCATAAAAGCCCACAAGACCGTGCTGCTGCATCTCATTCAGCTGGGTCTGTGCCTCACCTCTTTTCTTTTTAGCATTATTGAGCAAGCTGCATCAAAGGTTGGCGACATTAAACTCTATATAGACCTGCGTTACATAAATTATTTGTTTGTGCTGGTCTTGCCACGCTGTCTAAGTCCACTTATTTATGGACTGAGAGATGATGCTGTGCGGCCCTTATTTGTGTATTACTTTCTTTGTTCCACAGGTAAACACAAGCCTACTGTAAATGTTCACTAAATTAAAGATATAAGTTGCTTCTATTTGTTAAATCTCATGTTTTATTGTGTTGGAAAATGTAGTTGAAATGCTTATATACATTGTAACCCCACAACCCATTTAAAATTATGTAAAACACCATTGATACTCCTCTCCCATCTGCTCAGTTTAAAGTTACATTCAATGCATGATAATGTGCAGTCCCTTAAATGGCACTGGTCTTGTTTTACAATTTAAAGATTCTCTGTTTAAGTAATTATGTTACTGTATGTCTGTGTTCTGTTGAACGGCTAAATCAAAATACATAAATCTAAACATAATATTGCCCCTTTATGTAAGGGTGAACCCCTAGAGGGCGCCAAGGCGCCCACTGATTAGGTGTGTTGAGTTTCTATTTATTTTAGTTAAACTTCATTTCCCATAAGACACCTCGGTCAGGTGACGTGAACGTACACCTGAAACGAGGTAAGCTAATTGAGTTGACCATTATAAATAGCCTGACTGAAGTTCAGTCAGGCGTCGAGTATTAATCGTCATTTTGTTTGTTATCGTGTAGGTTTTGTTTGAAGAAAAGTGAGATAAATGATTACTAGGTGCTCTCACAGAAGAGCTTGTTATTTTTGTTGTATGTTAAGTGAAATAAAAGATGACATCTAAATCTGCTTCTTCTGCATTTATGCCAAACCGGCTGCCTACACCTACAGATCGTGACAGAATACTCGACCATCACAATGGCATAGCAGAGGTATCCCCCCTAGATGATTTTTGGGGGGGGGCTGAGAGAAGAACTTCGCCGGGGTAAGCAGACGTGGGGAGCGGCCTGCTGGCCACCCAGCGCACATTCCTGAGGGCACGCAGGAGGCTCTGGGAGGAAAACGAGCGAGGGATGCGGCAGACCTGGGAGGACGAGCGGATGGAGAACGATTATGTGCGGCGAGCACAAGAGAGTATCAAATGCATACAGAGTGTGCGGAGGCAAGTGGAGGAGCTTCAGGGGCGATTCACGCAACTTGGTCTTCGGGAGAACCACGATGCGGGCGCTGAGCTTCGGGAGAGCCACGCTGCGGGCTCCGAGCTTTCGAGAGAGCCAAGATGTGGGCTCTGAGCTTCGGGGGAGCCACGCTGCGGACTCTGAGCTCTCTCCTCCACCTCCTCCGATCTTCAACGCAGAGGATACTCCGCTTCCGGAGTCGCCGTCAGACAGTGAGGACGACGCATTCCCTCCTTCACCTCCTCCGATCTTCAACGCAGAGGATACTCCGCTTCCGGGGTCGTCGTCAGACAGTGAGGACGACGCATTCCCTCCTCCGCATCCTCCAATCTTCTACGCAGAGGATACTGCACTTCTGGAGTCGTCGTCGGACAGTGAGGACGACACATTCCCTCCTCCGCCTCCTCCGATCTTCTGCGCAGAGGATAATGCGGTTCCTGCGTCCTCACTGGACAGCAAAGACGAGGTGTGCTCTCCTCAGCGTCCTCAGCTCTGCGACACGAAAGATCGTGCGCTTCCGGCACCACTGCTTGACAAAAAAGACGAGGAGGAGTGGAACGAATGGGGGAATATCATATTACCCCCTCCTCATGAATTTGTTGACATCAAACCAGCTGGACAGCCTCCACGCCCCACGGACGTCGTGCTAGCCCCTCAGCAGTCAAGCAGCACAGCAAACTTCGTTCCAGCGCCGCCGCAGCCAAGCCTCGCATCAGCTCCACATCTGCCGAGCCTCGCATCAGCTCCGCAGCCGCCGAGCCTCGCATCAGCTCCACATCCGCCGAGCCTCGCATCAGCTCCACATCCGCCGAGTCTCGCATCAGCTCCACATCCGCCGACCCTCGCATCAGCTCCGCAGCCGGCGAGCCTCAGGATAAGGAGGCAGAAGTTTGAACAATGGGGTGGGAGTCCTGGACCTCCAGTTATGCTCCGGAGGAGCGTTTTTTAGGGGGGGTACTGTAAGGGTGAACCCCTAGAGGGCGCCAAGGCGTCCACTGATTAGGTGTGTTGAGTTTCTATTTATTTTAGTTAAACTTCATTTCCCATAAGACGCCTCGGTCAGGTAACGTGAACGTACACCTGAAACGAGGTAAGCTAATTGAGTTGACCATCATAAATAGCCTGACTGAAGTTCAGTCAGGCGTCGAGTATTAATCGTCATTTTGTTTGTTATCGTGTAGGTTTTGTTTGAAGAAAAGTGAGATAAATGATTACTAGGTGCTCTCACAGAAGAGCTTGTTATTTTTGTTGTATGTTAAGTGAAATAAAAGATGACATCTAAATCTGCTTCCTCTGCATTTATGCCAAACCGGCTGCCTACACCTACAGTTCGTGACACTTTATGGTTATAGTATTTATTTTATGGTGTGTGGGAAGTTTTGCTAAGTTGAGACAAACTTGAAATATAAAAATATGTTAGATAATAAACACAAATTGAAGATAAAAACACTGTAGTTAATATATAAGATAGTACTCATGAAACAAAAAAAACAAACAAACATAGATATGAATGGGAGGTACACTATTTTGTGGAGTTTATTATTATTTTTATTACTTAAATCAGACTGGGTATGTCATGATGTTCATGTGTACTCACTGATTTTAGGGTCATTCCAATTAATAAGATGTTATATGTGTCCCACACTTACTGAGATTTATAAATATGTGCCTAAAATTAAGATAGAACACAACTGAATCATTCTGTTTTTGCCTGTCCTAGCCCACTATAATTGGATTTTACCGTGAAATATAATTATTAATATACAAACAAACAAACAAACAAATATATGTGCAAGCAGTGTCATATACAGTATGACTCTAAAGATATTGAAATATTCTCAGGCTCCAAACAGAGCAAAAATCATGACAAATGGGTGAAAAAGTGGAAAAGGCCATCTCAGTAGGAAACCTACTGTAGATATAATTAAATATGCCGTCCACTCAAAACACAACATCAGGACATTGTCGTTGCAAGTTAGAATGACTTTGATAAAATTATCTTGCGATAATGTTGGAGGAAAATAAACAGAATACATGGCAGAAGGCAGAAATATGACATGAGTTTGTCATCATTGGTCATGGGTTCTTGTGGAGGAAAGATTGTACTATCCTCTCTGCACTCCTTCAGCTCACTGTCATTAAATAGCTGGGCATCTACTGTACATATGTCTCACTTCTCCAATGCCTATACTGTAGGTCGATGGTATGAGGTCATTATCATATCGTCAACATCTCGGTAATAGTTCGTAATAGTCGGTAGTGTTGTTATAATTTTGCTTCATGTTGGTAGAGGCAGTACAGTTTCATTATCAATTCTCTAGGACACAGCATAACGTTCTTAATTTCCTTAATAGCTTGCTATTGAAACGTTATCATGTCACTAATACTTTGTTATTGTCTTGTGTCAAAATTCACTGTAGAGATGTTTTCATGTTTCAATTGTTTCAATGTGGGGTCGCTATGTTTGAAAAACTAACCAAATTGGTACCAACCAGATCCGATTACAAATCGAGAGGTTGTTGGGAGAGGTCGGTAGTAAATTGTGTAGTGTAGTATGCAAGTATAGTGTTTATACCATTATACTATAAAATTATGGGCATGAGGCCCAAAATGCAGAATGCCCAGTTTTACAGAAAGGATCTCAGAATCAAGTGATTTTTTTCAGTTTAATGGCTTGGTAATTTTATATAGAAAGGTTTGGGCTTTAAAGTAAACGCTACTGAGTGTGTATACACGGTAGTACAGTATATATACACGGCAGTGTAGTTGTATTTCTGCTTTATCTTTGTAGCAGTGGTACAGTTTCATTATCATTCTTTAGGACTCTGTATAACATTGTTAATTTTCTTACCAGCTTGCTATTGAAACGTCATTAAACCTTTAACCCCAAACTTTTCATTTGGCCATTTCATGGTTGATTTAAGTGACTTTAAACATGGCATGGTTGTAGCTGTAGATATTTCAGAATGAAATCTGTGAGATCTACTGGGATTTGTACTTGTAGCCATTTCTAGGATTTACAGAGAATGATCTGGAAAAGATCAAATATACTCTTTTTGTTGTGTTTTGCATTGTTGATTTCAGAGGAGAATGGCCAGACTGGTTTGAACTGATAGAAAGGCATCAATAACTCAAATAACTTCTCGTTACAAATGAGGTATGCCGAAGAACATCTCTGAAGTGCACAACACTTTGAACTTTGAAGCAGATGGGCTTCAGCAGCAGAAGACCTCACCGAATGACACAGACGCGCGGTTGGCAGCCAACACCGCCATAAGGCAATCAGCCTGGACACGCCACACCTGGTGGCGTGTTTATTTAAGGGTCCTGATACTGCCGCACTTCATGCGATCATTTAGGTAGCACCGGTTAGGTATCATGGCCTAACAAAAGAAAGAAAGAGAAGGAAAGAAAGAAAGAAAGAGAAGAAAGACGCAGAAAGTCGAGAGACAGAGGCAAAGACCCAGCCCCTGCCTCCCTAGGCGAGAGAGAGAGAGAGCGACATGCATCAGTTTAGCGTGGGCTCTCAGGTTAAAGTGTAAAAAACACAAAACTCTCTCTCTCTCTCTTATAAATCCTCGTTAAGGCGAACAGTCTGAGAGGATATAGTTTTTATTTTTAGTTACTAGAGCCCCGTCCATTCTCACGAAGACGGCGGAGCTCTGTTTGTTTTTTATTTTTCAGTTTTCTTTTGTTTCCATTTTTAGTTTCTAACTAATAATCACATGCCATCTCTAAACAGGGAGGTCTTCCTGTGCGTATCATAAGCACTCTCCCTACTCCTATTTCATTCACCCCCTCAAAAGCCCTGCGTTAGGGCTTTTACAAACATTATTACATCTCGTGGTGCGGCTCTCCATACCTCACCATATGACAGTAAGAACAGGAAACTGAGGCTACAATTCACATGGGCTGACCAAAATTTGACAAATACTGGTCAGCCCATTGGTTTAGTCCACTAAATGATCGCACAAAGTGCGGCGGTATCAGGACCCTTAAATAAACACGCCGCCAGGTGTGGCGTGTCCAAGTTGATTGCCTTATGGCAGTGTTGCCTGCCAACTGCCATATTTTATATTTGCCAGGCCACAGTTGTAAATAAGAAACCTGTTCTTAATCTGTCTTGCCTGGTTAAATAAAGGTAAATAAAAAA
>JAQMYL010000011.1:8390266-8401273 GCA_030014365.1 Clarias pachynema | reverse complement strand
TTTATTTATTTCATGTCCTATTTATTTATTTCATGTCCTATTTATTTATTTCATTTTGAACACTTTGGAGTTCCATATGTCATGGGCTCTACTCCACAGTCAGTTATTTTGGGTTGTTTGCAAAATGCACCCAAAGGAATTTGATACACTCTTCCTAGGGAATTTACACAATGACCTATTTGATCTCAAGACATTGAGGATGCAAAATTGCAGAGAGATTTTTTATATTTCACATGGGTCAATTGGTCAGCCATGACGATGCCTTAAACTTGTGCTAAAAATTGGTTAATAACTTTCTGTGAGACATTATATTGAGTGACATCATATTGAATGACAAGTAACATGAAAGTGTAATGCTTTTTTTCAGCATCCGTTGCTTTTTGGAGGTCTTAACATAAGATTCCCCCTATTCTACATAGTCATACATCACAAATACTATGTTAATACTCACATCTCACACACACAAGCATACTAACATGTATGTATAACTAACAAAAGCGGTAATGACAACAGTGAGTGAGTGTGAGTGAGTGATTTGTGCATGTTAGCCAAAAGAGATTTTCCACTATTTTTGAAATAACAAATTAAACATATGATGCATCAGTGTCATAAATTTAAACAGCAAACAAGCAAGGAACTAGAGTTGGAAATGCATACTGTATAAACAAATAAAAAACTTAAAAGGAAAATTAGAATAGGACACAGCTCAGAGCTACCACAACTGTGGTAGAGAGTGGCCATCAGAGAACCTAGGCACCAGCTCATATACCTTTCCCATTCAGCTGAAGGCACAGAAAGATTAGGCTGGAATATGATCATGCCATTAAGAAAAAAATAGATAATACATTTTTAAAAATCAATTGATAGGATTTTCTGGATATTCTGTACATTCACAAGGTCAGCAGCATTTTTTCTTGCCACATAATGTTGATGAGACTTTTCCAACTGAAGCAACCCCAAAGGCCACTATGCATGATGGGTTCATTGCTTATTGCCCTTCCGCCCATACACCAAACTATATGCTGTTTAGAAAACTGAAGCCTTACTACCTGGTGAGAGGCCATCTGCATTGCCATGCTGTGCCCAATCCTGTGCCCCACAGTGAGAGGAACCAGTGATGCAAGGGTTAGTGTATTTAGCCCTTGCCATCCACTGCAGGCAAGCGTAGCATTATAACTCCACTCCAACCTACTTAATAGTAAGGGCCTCACTCTCAGGCATGAGTTTCCTACTCACATACAGGACAGGATGTTCTTCTCTATCAAACTCTGGGGAAAAAGATAGCTTCAAGCTTGGTTTCCAAGGTGTTTCTGTGTACCACAAGGGGACGGTTGAAATCAGCGATACAGAGAATGGGGAAGCTGGTGAGATGTCTTTTCAGTCAGGGTTGATGGCCTGAACAATCCTGTCTGTAGTAGCTTTAATTTCATGTCTCACATGGAGTAAGTCCTGATTTGGTATTATTTGACTGAGATAAATCTTCTCCTTGCGGCACTAGGTCATGACCCTCTGCTTCTGCTATCCACTGCACTTATTTACTGTATGCTATGGTGTTGAAGTTGGGCACAAAGTGCCAATAATAACTCAATACTCCCAAAAATGGCACATACCTGTTTCTTTTTGTGTGTTTGAGGAGACTGCTTCCACCTTTTCTCCTGGGATTTTAAGTAGTTCACGCCTGATCTGATAATCCAGGTACTGTGCATTGTCAGCCCCAGGAGACATTTATTTTGGTTTGCCATGAACCAAGCTTTCTAGAGCTCCTTGAGAACCTTTTGGAGGTGGTAGAGGTGATCTTCCCAGCTGCATGAATGGATGATTACATCATTGAGATGATGATGGCGGAGCATGATGTCCATGAGGAAAGTGGCTGGGGAGTTGTGAAGACCAAATGGGAGGACTGCCAATGGCCTTTCTCAGTGCTGAAAGAGTGGCACTTGCCAGTATCCCTTTGTCAAATTTAGTGTGGTGATGAAATAGGCCTTCACCAGCTACTCGATAAGGTTGTCCACTCAGTGGGCAGTGGGTATGTGTCAAACTCTGAAATTTGGTTCATGATGGAAGACGTTACAAAACCTTATCAAACCATCAGGTTTGGGCACTACAACGATAGGGCTGGACCAGGGGCTGAATGATCCTGCCTGTAGAAGCTTTAATATAATGTCGCACATGGTAATTGAGCCCCAGTTTGGTATCCTGTAACGGCGATAAATCTTCTCCGCACAGCACTAGGCCATGCCCCTATGCTTCGGGAGAAAGAGTAGCAAGAGCTGAAATACGTCAATAAACTAACATGATACAGAGGAGCATTTTTCCTCTTACACAGCTTTTGCAGTCTGTAGTTCACTGGTCCTACTCATTCCACTATAGTGAAGGATCCTTGCCATCAAGCCAGGAACTTATACTTAGCACTGGGCAGAAGGAGGAGCACTTGGTTGCCTGGTTGAATTCGCAGGGCTGTGCTGGCCAAGCACATGTTTCACACTGCTTAGCTTGTGATCACTCCATATGTTCCTAAAATGTGGAGAGTACATCCTGGTTATACTACACCACAAAATGGAATGGGGAGAGCTGTTCTTCCCAGGTTTCATTTGTCACATCAAGCAGACAGCAAAGGTTCCGTCCAAACAGCAGCTCAAAAGGAGTGAAGTCAGTAGACGCTTGAGGAATTTCCCTGATGGCAAAGAGGATGTACAAGAGCAGCTGATCTTAGTTTCAGCCTCATTCATCCACTATGTGCCACAGCATCCTTTTTTAATTTTTCTGGCTTGAGGAAAAGTGTATTTCAGCACATCCACCACACAGGCCTCAACGTCATACACACAGAACATATGACTCACTGGACAGACCTTAGAGGGTCCTTTTGTAGGGGACTGATGACACCAGGACAGTGAATATTAATTTAACCGTGGGTGCAGCGGAGCTGGCCAAGGTGCTAAATGCACGTTGCAATCTCTGTTCCTTGGTTAAGCAATGGGCGATGGTACTGTAAGAGGTAAGAAGAGCTTCCGCATGACCTCACTCACCTCTTGGACATTTCACTTTACATGGAATCATATGTTTAAGGCCTCCAAATGTTATCATCCCAACACTTCCTATACTTTGGTAAATAACCTCATGGGAATATATGGGTTTTTTTCTGTATTATCTTGGTATGAGTAAAGTATCAGTGAAATAATTTTTTTAAATATAGCATATACCTATTTTATACCTATTACAATTTTATGTTATGTTGTTATCTATTGTTGTTGTTGTTGGTCTTTCGGCTGCTCCCGGCAAGGGGTCGCCACAGCGGAATATCCAGTACGCACAAACTTGGCACAGATTTTACGTCGGATGCCCTTCCTGATGCAACCCTCCCATTTTATCTGGGCTTGGGACCGGCATGTTGTTATCTATTCTTATGTGAATAAACATTTGTGTAACATGAGATTATCAGAGATGCATAATCATAACAAGACATCATTTCTCTCTGGGATCACTATGTTATCCATTATAAAGGTCAGTTCTTTCCAGTCCTACTCTTCAGGGCTGGGCTCACATTTTCCTGAATGCCCTTCATCTAAATTCTCCAGCACTGCACATTTATTCATGTACATAATTTGTTTAAAAAAAATTTTATTCTCTTTGCATTTTAGAAAAGTCTTGTATGTGAAATTTAAATGGTAATTTAAAGTCACTAAAATAATTTTTGTCAGTATTATCACTGCATGCTCATGCTTGTACAGGATTATGGCATTCAGTAATGATAGCACAGCTGAGATTTTGTTTATACATCAACAAATGTTTCGGGTTGCACTGACTGAGGGACCGATCTCAAAAGTTAGTGTTGCAATAATAATGTCACTGTTCTTTCTTTATTTAAATGCCATCATGATCTATACTGTTTGGAGTAAGCCTGTTTTTAAAGTGACTCCACGCTACATTCTGTTTACCCATATGCTTCTCAATGACTCGATTCAGCTCATTGTTACCTCCATGTTGTACATTTTTAGTATGTTAGTTTTCAAACTAGTCACTGTTGCTTGTACTTTTCTGGTTTTTGTTTCAACTACAACATTTAATAATGCACCTTTAAACCTGGCTGTGATGTCGCTAGAGCGTTATGTGGCCATATGTTTTCCTTTAAGACATGCTGAAATAGCCACTCAGAAAAGAACTCATTTTGCCATTGCAGTCATTTGGTTTATTGGTTCTATAAACTTCATAATTGATTTGTTATATGGCATAGTAATGGATTCTAACTTTTTATCCTCACAAATATTTTGCACAAGAGAGAGGTTTTTCAAGAAACCATGGCAAGTAGATGTTTTGCATGGCTTTAATATTTTCTACTTTGTGTCAGTCACCATGATCATCCTTTTCACTTATATCAACATTTTAATCACAGCCAGGTCTGTTACCTCTGATAAAGACTCTGCTTCAAAAGCCCACAAGACCGTGTTGCTACATCTCATTCAGCTGGGCCTCTGTCTTATGTCCTTTCTTTACATCATTATAGAGCAAGCTGCAGCAATGGCCAGCAGCAGCAGCCTCTTCATGGACTTGCGTTATCTAAACTATTTATTTGTGCTGATCTTGCCACGCTGCTTAAGCCCACTCATCTATGGACTGAGAGATAATGCTGTATGGCCTTTATTTATGTACTATTTCCGCTGTGCCAGAGGCAAAGGAAAGTCTATTGTCAATGTACACTGAATTAAAGCCATTGCTTCAAGTATACCATTATACCATTTACAGTGGCATGTCATGTGCTTAATTATATAAATATAGTAGATGTATTTATAGATACAGTATGTATTTATAGATACAATACTGTATGTATTTATTATTAAGGAAACCTATGGATATTCAAAAGATATTTAAAGTGCAACTAAACTACCAACCTAATATTAACTGCTTTCTCCAGTGCACTGGTTCCCAGCATACAGCCTACTATACTATACAAATACTAGCTAATTTCACATGTTGTGGAATAGAGCTCCCTACGTATAACACTGCACAACAATTTTTAAGACTTTGCTTCAGAGAGGAAAGAGATTAAATATAATGTATTTTGATGAGCTGAATTAAAACACAACAATAAAACTATTTATTGGCTACAGTTTTCAACATAGTTGGTTTTTCATTTACAGTATTTAAAAAATGGTAAATTTCCTATGAGACACACAAAGAGGTGCACATTAGATACTGAATAAGAATTTATCTTTTCTCTTCTGTTTTATCATTTACAAAACATTCTGCATATTTGCATAAATAAATCCATATACAGATATGTTGAAGGCAAGTGTCAGTAAGTCAGAAGACCTTATGTTTACAATTTCTTATTAAAACTGTATTATTTTTACTGTATTATAATTATTCAGAGTAGAAAGTATAGGACCTGGTTGACTGCTTTTTGAGGTGGTGTGTAGAGGATTACTTACTGTACAGCTGAACTGAAGAAATGGTGGTGGACTTTAGCAGAAATATTTTACTCCACTCCCTAGGTGTGGAGTTTGTGACATGGTATAAGAATCTACTAGACAATAGGTTGGAATGGTCTTTTAATACTGATGGTCTTTAATTCTATACAAGTATAGAAGGTCCCAATCCGGCTTTACTTCCTGAGGAGACTCAGGTCCTTCAATGTTTGCAAAAAGCCGCTCCAGATGTTTCTGTCGTGGCAAGTACCATCTTTTTTTTTTTTAGCTGTGTTGTGTTGGAGTGCAGGCATCAAAACAAAGGATGCCAACTTACTAAACAAACTCACAAAAAATGCTGGGTCTGTTGGGCAATTTATGGGGTAGATCTAAGTTTGTATCTTAGTTTTATGTATTTAGCTGCTGCAGGGATCAACAAAGTTATCTTATATCAGCTTAGCTTATACTGTACACCAATCAGACATAACATTATGGCCACACATCTAATATTGAGTACAATCTTGCTTTTTACCACTAAAACAGTAATACTGTACACTGTGTTCTGACAACTTTATATCAGAACCAGCATCAACCTTTTCAGCAATTCTTCTATAATAGCTTCAGTAGAGCTAATATATCTATCAGATTACACTTGCTAACCTTCACTCCCCACATGCATCAGTGAGCCTTTGGCCAACATTGGTTACTGGACTTTTTATATGCCTGCACATACACACGCAGTTCCTTGCACATTATGTTAACGAACAGAGGTGACTGAATGTACTATGCAGCTCCCCGCAACTACATACAAAACTGTGACAACACAGATGGCGGCTTTGGAATAAACTCGGTCAAACTGTTAATGACGTTTCGCGGCTTCTGATTGGCCCCCTGTTAATAAGGCATGCTCCTGACTGCACTTAACGATGCGATTTGTGTTTTCATGTGGACAAAGACATTTTTTAACATGTAGGTCATGTGGACAGAAAAAAATACAAGTAGAAAAATCTCAGTTTTTTTTTATATCCAGCTATGTGTGGACATGGCATTAGATGCCCATGATCCTGTCAACAGTTCAATGTCTTGAAAGATCTGCCTGAAAATGCATCAAAATCTAGTAGAAATACATATATGACTCTACTTATGTGTTTTAGCTGTTTATTTACTGTTTAGCTGTTTAAAGCTGCTTTGCGACAATGACAATTGTTAAAAGCGCTATACAAAATAAAATTGAAATTTAATTTAAACCCTGTTTTCCTTGAACACTCAATTTCAGGCATTCCCATCAGGTTCGTTAATATTGGAACCGTAGCATATCTTGAAAATTAGAGCAAACTGACAATTTAAAGCATTGTTTTTATTTTTCATTAAAAGTAAATAAATAAACAAGGTAAATTTTTGTTTCAAAACATTTTGATTGTACACCAGTGAGACCAGAGCACTTTTCAACAGGCTTAAAACATGTTGAAAACTATGCAACTGTGTTCTCACCCATTTATTCTGCTCTGATAGTCTAATGAGTTACTGATCTATAACATCTTCTAAAAAATCTATACTCTTCTCATCAGTAGTCATCACTAGTACTGTATATCCAGTATTATCCATAAGTTTACACAGAAAACATAACTTATTGTTTATTTGAAATCCTAATAACTGGCTTCTCAAGTTTGTATAGCTAATAGAGTGTTATACTTCAACACCTCAAGGAGTGAATGAAATACACAAATCCTGTACTTAAACTAGAAATATCCTAGGTACGATAAAACTTTTTTTGTTTTTAATGTACTCAAGTATCAAATGCAAAAATACTGTGCTTTATTATGTGTCATGTAATTAGACTAGTCTTTCTTAAATCACTCACTATTTGAGAAGGCTTTAATATCATTTGGGCATACAGATCTGTTAATATATTGTTACATTAATCTGATATCAATTAACATTATGAAGAGCACTCAACATGGAGCTAAATAATGAGGGAGATCTAAGTGGGTAGGAAACAAAAACAGATTTGAGAACAATTAAAGAGACTTTGCTTGTACAGTAACAAAGCTTTTTCCTTTTAAGAAAACTCCATGCCTTCTCTGGAAACAATGAAAAATCTCAAACATTTAATCAAATACTCAAGATATCCTCTCTTTCTTAGATGAATACAAATTAGTGTTTCATGTGTTTGGAGTGCAATAAATGTACCTTAGGGTTGTCTGATTGTTGACTAGTCAACAAACGTTTTATTTACCCAAATACAAGTTTTGACGTTCAGTTCAAAGTTCAAGTTCAATGTTTATGTGTTAATGTTTAGCATCTGACAATATGACAAAAAATTATTATTAAAAAAAAAAAAAGTAATTTAGCATATAAGATCTTCCAACACTACAAACTAAGGCAATGCAGCTAGCTAGCTAATGGAAGTGGAGCATAAAACTTAAATTGATGAGTTTCAGCTTGCCTTGTGTTTGTCTGCTTTTGGTTGCTTGAGAGCTAGCAATTACTTGGCTAACTAATTAGCCATACACAAAGCATAATCATGGTCATTTCTTACATTTAAACATAATTAAATATTTTGCTTCTGCATGCTAACATAAGATGCCAGTAAAGAAACTGACCACTAGAACAAAAAACCTTACCTCTACATGTTTGCTCTGATTAGAGGAAGAATTTATGTAAGAAGACATTATGTGGGAATGAGGCAGGCAGAAAAGCTACTTAAAAATTAACAACTTGTGCAAATAGAAAAATTCCCATGTGTGTTGAAGTGGCAAGGTTTAAGGCTTTTTTTTTTGTCAGGCTCTTGTGCTAATCTTGTATCAACATTCTGTGATCACTAGGTAAATGCATCTAATATGTTTAACTAACAGGTCAAAACAAGCCAAAATGAAGGCTTGGTTGCTGTACTTAATTTTTATTTTTGTCTTTCATAAGTAGGAATGAACAACACATGATGCAGAATATAGGGGAGTAGAAAGTGTAAAATTTTGCTTTGAAATGGAATAAAGTAATGCCATAAAAAATAAAATACAGAAATAATTATTTTAGTACAGTAATGTTACATTTATATTTTTATATCCACTAATGACTACAACATGTCCCAAATTGTAATACAATTACTGATTCATAATTCATATCAGATAAACACAAAGTTTATGGATTAACAAAAGTGGAAGGTAACGAAGTACAGTATATTTACTTAATTACTGTACTTTACTTGGTTTAGGATTTTTTTATTTTACTTTTACCCCACTTTCTACTTCACATTTAGACTTCACAATTACATAACCAGAGAGGCATGTGGTTATTTGAATCAACAATATGCATAATCGCATGATTTGTTTTTCTTCCGAGAAATTTCTTAATCATGTAGCAGGTGTTTGAAATCAGAAATGGAGATGATTATAGACAGACGAAACATCACATCTACAATCAGGAAGCACAGCACAAGAGAGAGAAACTTACTTTGGCTTAAAGGCTACTGTGAGATAAGACAAGCAACAGTACCTTTAATACTTGATTAAAAGTCCTTATATTCCAATTTAACCAAGTCAGTTGTAAATGGAGGACTTTTGCTTTTACTTAATTACAGTTAAACCTTGGATTGCAAGCATAATTAATTTAGGAAACTTGCTTGTAATCCAAAACATTTGCATATCAAAGCAAATTTTCCCATAACAAAATAATGGAAACTCAGATGATGATTCTATAACCCCAAAATATTCATATAAAATGATTAATACAAAATACAAAGTTAAAAATAAAACTAATTATTGAAAAGAATTATGGCTGGTGTGAAGGAAAGGAGAGGAGAGGGGGAAGATACGGTGTAGGATAGCTTTCGCTAACATAATCACTATACAAGTAAGGCATGCATTCTGGGACAGAGCATGGGAGAGAGAGAAGAACCATTGGCTAATGAGCATGTACGTACTACTTGCATTGCAAGACCTTGCTCGTTTGTCAAGTAAAAATAGATTTTTAAAAAATTAGCTCGTCTTGCAAAACACAGACAATGCAAGGTTTTACTGTAATATTTTACGTATGGTATCTTTACTTTTACTGAAGTACAGGATTTATGTACTTGGCCCATCTCTGAGGATTAAATATGAAACTGAGAATAAATCAAACTATGAAATTCTTAGTTTTAAACAATATCACTTGTTAAGGTTGCACGTTAATGTTTTCATCGGACATCCTAAAGTAAAAATTCTCAAATATTTTGAAAGTATTAGTAGGGTGATTTTCTTAACGTGCACTTGAACATGTTGATACTGTAAATGCCAGTAAATTACCCAGCCTGAAGTACATTTTAACTTTTATTTACAAATACAGTTGTTCTTGTCCAGCTAAATAATTACGACTCAGTGCAAGTTGATGTGTACAACATTCTACAATCTTTTTTTGTACATGAGCAATTTGTGCACATGTGACAAAATTCCTGAAATTTCACAGAAAAGACAAGTTTGTTCAAACATCTTTTTTTATTTTTCCCATCTTGAAAATTGACAATGAATAATACATAGAACACATGAAGCAGTCATACTAATCTTAACAACAAACAAGCAAGGCATTGGATGAAATGCAAATGAAGGAAATACTTATAAAGAAAAATTAGAATAAATAAACTCTGTAATTCTCAGTGATCTTACCATACAGGTGCAAGATCTACGCATCCTGCCAACACAGTTATGGTCATCTTAACAAAAGCAATTATACCTAATTACATAAGAATGACAAAAAATAAAAAATAATAAGTGAAGTGCTAAGAAGGATTTGCAGCAGTGATAGTTGCATGTTGGTGGTAGTACTGTAGTTTCCGATGATGAGGGACATAGACGAGGAGGATGGATTTCGTCACTTTCATTGCACTAAGCTGACGGATGAAGGCTAGAAGACACCGTACATTGTCTACAGCACAAACACAAAGGAAAAAGAACAATCCCACTTAATTAAACAAATTACTAAACTTATTGAAATCAAACTTTTTTTCTGGAAAAAAGGCCATCCATTATGGCATTATTTAATCATGTAATGCTGTAAAGGTACAGAAATGATGGTTACTGAATTCATTTCTTGCCATTTACACATCAATTAATTACTTTGAAAGGTATACTAGCCATTTCTGAGATACATATGATATTAAAAATAAACAGTAAAACTACACTTTACAAATTATACAATAAACAAAAATGCATTTATATGTGGAGTTTACAGAATGTTATTTGCTCAACTCACTAACTGCAAGCGGAATTATGACAGCAACTATGAAAGTGGAAGAAAACTACTATGTGACTGAAAGGTGTACTGCAATCATAAATTGCAACATTGGTAACCCACCTAGCCATCATCACTTACCAGGGGAAGTCTTCCTTGAATTCAGTGAACTTATGCCGCACCATAAAGGTTGCTAAAGCATCAGCTACCTATTGAAAAATAATGAAAGCACTAAGAGTTGGTAATCAAATATAAACAAAAGACACTTTAAAATGATTCAAAATGGGATTCATTTATTAAAGTTGTGTCCTCGTGTTTTCTTAGGACTAGGGGTGGGCGATATAACCAAAATCTTCTATCACAGTAGAAGCAATTTTCTACCTCGATAACGATATATATCACA
>JAQMYL010000011.1:8341051-8360744 GCA_030014365.1 Clarias pachynema | reverse complement strand
TTGTCTCACTCCCATTTCTTCTTGTTGCATGTTGAAGCTCTACTTGGAACCTTGTTAAGATCCAACCATGCAAAATAAGATTTTTTTGCCATTTTTCAAGTGGTCTTAAACTTTTGAACTTTTGTATTTTTAACTCTATGCTATTCTACCCCCTTTTTGTAACACATTTTCACAATGGGGACATTATATGGTATATCCTGCAGGAGCATGCTGTATTTGAGTCTGTGCGAGGTTTACTAAGCAATCCTGTAGCGGTTTTGCAGGTGCAATGAATTCATCATCATATTGGAAAAAAGCAATGTGTTAGGAGGGGTAAGGCAAATGCATATATATCAGGATAGGTATATGTACATGCATCAGGATTTTAAAGGTTACAAAGTTAGTTTACAACTTGTGAGACTTGACATGCTGCTCTTATTGACATTGAAAAATAATGTAAAGTAAAATAGAGATGACATAATAGCTCATACTGTGAACATGTCACAAGCATTACTCTGGTTACAAAAATGGTTACTAAAACTACTCTAGTAACATCGGGCAGCATCGTCACCAACTTTTATATAACTAAGGACTTTATTAGCCACATTTAAGCTTAAGGCCTTGCCACACCTGAACAAATTGGGATGACAAAATTCCCTTTAAAATAAAAAAACCTCTGAAAAGCCCTGAATGATTGAAAAAAAAAGAAAAAAATCCTTAGATGAGCAAGAGGTCCCTCCACACACAATGCGGTCATAGCGCTTGGGACCTAATGATGGCTTTTAATGTCTTTGGCACTTGAACAAACCAAACCTGGTATGCATGAACTTATTCTGGTCATTCTTTTTAAACATAAAAAACATGCATAGCAACACACTGAGGAAGTAGCAAATATTTCCTTTAAAATATGTATCAATCAGAAAATTGGAGACTTTTTTTTTTTATTTTCAGCCTTTATGATGAAGGGGCAAACGATAAGTTTAAACAATACTTTTTCTATGATAATTTATTCACCTGATACACAAAAATGTCCTATATATAGCGTGTTTACACATTTTTATTTATATATTTTCTTTCCTTGAACATAGATCCCAGCAGCAAGACCGACTGCGGCATGTAGTAAAACTGACAAGAATACTGCATTCTCAGTAAATCAGACGCGCATAAGATTCCCCACGATGATTTTGCTTTGCAAATGATCCTGGCGATTCACGAAAAAAGAATTACTGCCTGAAGTCATCAGGTAACTTCAACAGACTTATTTTCTTCCGGTATGTGTTATCTCTTTTCCTTTGAGACAGCTTGACAAACAACACGAATAACTTCCTCTATTCCAAAGCTTTCGTTTGCATCACTGCCCAAAAACCCAAATTAGCTATGACGTCATAAAGGCCGTTTAAGCGCAGCACAATTCGCTTTATTAGGGCCCAAACATTATGACATCAACGTGTACGAAGGGACCTCTTGTTTTATTGGTTTTTCGGTTTTAAAGACAGCTGTAGCAGATGTGCGTGATGATGATGATGATTAAAACGTATGCCATGCGTAGGTGCCAGGATCCTAGATGCACAAAGACGCGGATATTAAAGCAGATTAACAGGAATGGATTGAATGACTGATTAAATCCAGGAGATTTTACATGACAGTGAGCGCTATCATCTGATTATGTAACCATGTCGCGTACACGTGCTTAATATAGCAATTATACCCAAATATAGACTCCTGCTAGCAGGACGCTAGTCACTTTACAGTCTGTATTACCTATATTATATGACGAAATGTTGCAGCTAAATGCAAAATAGCACAGAATTTGCAAACGTATAAATGTGATATGATCCAGTTTCGCTTGGTGAGCGTGTGTTTTTGTATTGAGAAGAGAGCTAGCCTTAGCACGCATGCTACCTTCCTAAGGTCAACCATCCTACGGTCATCAATACAGCATGTTTAACCATTTTAACCGAACATATATTATAGCGGGTTTATGTCCCAGTTATACAGTTCATGTTATACCCCACGACAAACCGGCGCTGCGGCTAGCCGTTACTGAAACAATACACCGGCTTGGCGAGTGGAAAAGAGGCCCGTGTTTGTGCTGCGCAGCTCCGTGCCGCCGCCGCCGCCTCCTCCTCTTCACCATTCATTTCATCTCATGTCGCTACTTACCTGGTGCAGAGAGCTTGAAGTCGAGGGTGTAATGTCGCACTGCCATGATGGGACAAGGCCGTCTGCCATGCCTGGAGAAGGCGGCCGGTATGGAAAAGGGACGAGTGTGTAGCGGTATTTAAACACGAGCAAGTGTAGCTGTGGTGCTCTCCGCAGTAGAGCTAGGGAAGTAGGCGGAGGGGGGCAGGTCCCTCTACACACTGCGGGACGTGGGCTGGGGAGGAGGAGGAGGAGTGCACTGGTGTTCACATTTGGCAGGCACAGGTGTCACACACAATCTGCATGCGCCAAGGACGGCGAATAGTGCTGCTGTCTTGTCTTACAGTGGCACGTTTGTTTGAGTTGATTTCGTCTGTGTGGTGATTCACTAGTTATTAATACACCGATCAGCCATAACATACTGACCATCCACTTAATATTAAGTAGGTCCTCATTTTGCCACCACAATGGTACTGCGCTGTGTGTTCTGACACCATTCTACTAGAACCAGCATCACATGTTTCGAACTACAGTAGCTCATCTATCAGTCCAGACTGCATGCCCCAGCCTTGGACTACATGGACCAACCTCCCCATGTGCATCAGTGAGCCTTGGCCACACATTACATTGTTGCTGGTTTACCAGATTTTCTTTCCTTGGATCACTTCTGGTATGTGTTGACCACTGCAGACATGGAAATGTTTTGGAGTTGCTCTAGCCCAGTTGTCTAATCACAATCTAACTATTACAATTTATCCTTGTCAAAGTCACTAAAATCCCTAAGCTTGCCCATTTTTTCACATTAGCATCAGGGGAAAACAGGTTCACTTGCTGCCTGATATATCCCACTCATTTCCATTTCCTGCTACTAAATTAGGGCCAAAATTGTGATGGTGATATGACTGAATAAGAGCAACTCCAAAACAGCAGCTCTTCTGGGATGTTCCCGGTCTGCAGTGGTTAGGACCTACCAAAAGTGATCCAAGGAAAACCGGTTAACCTGCGACGGGGTCATGAGCGGCCAAGGCTAGCCAAGATGCAAGTTCGGAGCAGAAGGTGACCCGTGTAGTCTTATCTAGTGGAAGAGCTGCTGTAGTTCAAATTGAGGCAAAGGTTAATACTGTTTCTGAAAGAAATGGTGAGAACACACACACAACACATTACTCTCTCAACACTTTCATTTCACACTCCATGATCACCCATACTGCTGCTGTTCGCATATTGCACACATTGCACATTTCATATACTTTATACAGTTTATTTATACAGTGTATACTTTTACATTTTTACATATGTTATACTTTATTTTATTTGTAGATTTTCTTTATTTTACACTATTTTCTATTTGGCAGTTTGCCTCTTATTTTCCTTTCCCTTTTAGGTCACAAAGAGTCGTGTAAGCATTTCACTGCATATCATACTGCGTATGGTTGTGTATGTAATGAAAAACAAATTGAATTTGAAATATTGATGTTTTGGTGGCAGGAGAAAAACCACCAAGCACAGTGAGAACATGCAAACTCCATGCAAATAGACCCCGGGGCAGGAATCCCAGACCATGGAGAGGCAAGGCGACAGTGCTAACCACTTATCCACCGTGCTGCCAGTAGATCAATTGTCTACATTAATTGCACCCTATTTCTGAATTCATTCATTCATTCATTCATTCATTCATTCATTTATCTTCATCAGGATGACAGTGGTCCAAAGGGCACATGGTATGGGCACGAATGCACCATGGATGGGATGCCAGTCCGTCACAGGAGACCATTTTTAAACAAATCCACTCTTAGGCCATGTTCACACTTGCCATTATCATGCATCCTGGTACAGATGTAACTAGGGTCAAATTAAGGTCATCACCTTTAAATAATAATAATAATAATAACACAAAACTGACTGACTGGCAGTCCAAAATACTGACATATTTAACATATTTTTCATTTTAATTTTATGAGATATCTGGGTTTACATAGGCCTGTAGTCTCTTTGTGTGTTTACACTTTTGTTTTATTTTTTTTACAATGCTTATTGATAGTAGCTGTGATGATTGGTATATGCTGTGGTACACTGGTATCAATTTGTCTACCGCAGTTTTATCCTCCTCAGTTTAACCTTTCTTGAATTAAAGTAGGAAGTCTGGTACTTCCACCATCCTGTTCCTCTGACTCACCTTCAAAATGTAAGTTTTTATTGTTGAATAGGTACACAATGTTAGCGATGTTAGCAACTAACCAAAATGACTAAATAATTATTGCTGTTTAGTATTTCTTCTAAACAGAATGATGATTATAACTGTTCATCATGAGTAACAAACAGCTGCCTGCTAGAATACTGCAGCACACCAGTGTTGTGTTTATCGCCATCTAGTGGGGCACGATCAGGACGGCCCCATGCTGATAGCAGCTGATAAAATATAATGCTAATCGATGAACACTCACCATCTTTAACACCCTGTGACACTATAAAAGGCAGCAAGAGCATCAAGTTGGTGCCATTGCCAAGTGCCAGTGTTAATGGAGTGGATTGTTCACTTCGAGATATGGGGAATGTGATTACCTTCGCTCACCCACATACTGTATTATCAAGGAGGATACGCAACTGTGTGAACCTCTCCAGATCACATGTGTGCATGGAGATGTGCAGCAGGTGCCGTGGCTTGCGTCATGCTGGGTGATTGGAGAGGGAAGTGGATGATCATCATTGGTCCTATTCCTGACTTTCATGTGCTTATTTGTTCTGGGGTGGCCAGGCTTCTGGTAGGAAAAAAAAATATGTTTCCCACACTGGCCAAATGGCCCTGACGACAACTGTGGCAAGCCATGAAACCTCCAGCCCATTTGCTTCCAAGCTGCCTGGCACAAGCTCTGGAGGACAGTGGAGATGCTGAGGCATAAGGTGAGAGAAATATTTCCTCTAACCCTGTTATATCCTTGTCTGAGCAGGTGACTTACTAGGGCAACTTCAGGAACAAAAAGAGAAAACCTGCCTAAAGTACTGCTGGAAACAGGTGTTTGAAATGAAGTCCAAGTCAGGAGCTGTCCAAGATTTGTTTCATACTTCGTGATAAAGGATGGGCTGCTGTACTTATGAAGTATGAAGTGCCAGACCTTGAAGTGGAACTCAACATCTTTTGCCAGTTGTGACATAAATCCTAATCCACTTGTCCATACTAAGTGGATTTGATCTCTTCGGGCCATGTTGTAGCTTCTTCGCAGCACTAACCGCAAGATCCTGCCCCAGTGTCAGGGACCCTGTCATTGAATGACTGCAACAGCAGGATAAGCAGTGCTGAGCTATATAATATTAGCTTACTGAAAAAGTGTAATGAACCACTGTCGGCTGTCTCTGTTCTTGTTAATGTAACTGCAAATGTACTGGAGCGGGAACAGGTCCAGCACAGTGAGGGTGTCACTCCGTCCCAGCACTCAAGTCCTGGTGACCCATGGTTATGCCATCAAATCAGAGCTGGCCAAAATGTTCCATAATGGCACCATACAGGAGTCCACCGGCCCCTGGTCTAGCCCTATCCTGATGGTACCTATACCTAATGGGTCAATCCACCTATGCAATAATTTCAGGTGCCAGAACAAAATCTCAGAGTTTGATGCCTACCCAGAAAGTGGATGATGTCATCAAACAGCCCGTAAGGGCAACCCTGGATTTAATTAAGGGATATTGGCAGGGAGAAGTGAAGGAGAAAAAACAGTGCCTGTTTTCTGACAAAAGGGATATGTTCAACTCCTACATTTCTTGTTAAAGTCTTGTTAAACCACAATGATTCCAGTTAACTATCTAAATAAAACTGATGCAGACAACTAGTGGTTTGACACCTGCACTGCAAATGTCACTCAACTGGGCCATGCCCCAATTATACATAATATTAGGGCTTGATATAATTTTTTACTTAATTAAGCTTAATATAATTTTATACAGTTATAATGAATGGAAAATCTTTTGTACTTGACTGCAAATATTGATTTCTGTGTGAAGGTTTATTTATTTATTTATTTTTAGCATTTTAACATGTGAGTCTATGGCGATTGACTCACTTTGATGCCAGCTCCCATTAGACATTAGAGAAAATGCACGTTTTGACACTTTCACATTGGCTTCATTTGTCAGAACCAAAGGTTGCCCCTTGGTTTCACCTGATTGCCTACATGGTGGCATTGCTTAGCAACCAGAATTGCTGTTGTCCGCAAATCTGCCTGAGGTGGTATCCTTGGCATTACAGCAATGTTTTTGTAATACAGTTTAAATTAAGACTAAAAGTCTACACTTCAAATCCATTGTGCGAGGTTACAGATACAAAATTACGCAAATTGTGTCCTTGTCCAAAAAATTATAAATGTGGCTGTATATACCTGTATAAAAGCTTTCTTACATGTATATTTTTTCTTTATCACATGTTAAGCTAAATGAACATGTTCTCCTAACACTTCAGAGGTGTTAATGAAAAATGCATAATTCATAAATCATGCTGTTAAATTTCAGTCATATCAGACCTTGAGCTCTCTCTCTCTCTCTCTCTCTCACACACACACACACACAAACAACAGACCAAACCTGCCATTGTCTAAGGCACTGGAGTCCTGGAATATGGGATAACTTGGGCATCCAGTGCATTCAGGTCATCAGGTGACTTTATTTTATTGCCACATAACATTGCTCAGCCTGATGCACCTATTGCTTTGGAATAGGGACAATCTGTTGCCTCCTAGAAAACTCCACCATATAAAAAATTATGTTTTTCTTTGTTAAACAGCAACACAAGATAACTTATTCGAACAAATATATTAACATAAACCTGTGATTTTCTTTGCAGTAGGAAGTGCCATTTGTATACATTTAATCAACATCTTCTCATGAGTCATAATCCAGTATTGGACAGTGCTATGGTATGAGAAACATTTAGCAAAACATCAAACTGTTTATTGTTAAAATTATTTTCATTTCAGAGATACAGTACAACAGGATAATTGCTTATAGGTTTCATCCTGCCAAAGGGATCAACACCATCAGTTATCTTCAGTTAACACACATCTCAGAATATAAAACCACGTACAAACCGGTGGATAAATATCATGCTTACAAAAATAGACAGCGTTTCACTGGTTAACCATTTTAGTTTAGCACTGTTGTGTATTTAACACTGAAGCCTTAAATGTTTAACACAATACTATGGGTTGATTCCAGAGTCAAAAGTCATAAGCCACATAGAAGACAGCCAGATGAAAGCAAGGACAAGGATGACATGTTAGATATACAACCATCGTCCTCTCGTTGTTTTACAACAATTACACATAGTCATTCCATATGTTATAGTAATTGACATACACAGTTTTACAGCTATAAAAGTTAAAGAAAATTCCATTTCCAGTTAAGAACTTAAAGCAAAAACACAAAAATCATAACTTTGACTGTGGCCATGCAAAGTAAAATAACACAATCAGTAGTAGAGAAACATCTATACCAGCAGTTTCATGTTTCTTCTTCAGTCAGTGTACAAGAGCAAAGCTCAAAAGGATGTGCAGTCATTTGGCATCTCGAAGGCCAATATGTGTTAAACAATACATAAACTTCAAAGGTTTCAACAGACCATAATTTACCAATATACCAATATACAAAATAATGCCTTCATATCCACATATTCACATTGTGCAATTACAGAAACAAATCAGAAAAAAGAAAAGAAGGAAGATGACAAAAAAAATTAGCAAGTTAAAAGGGAATAGTGATAAAGATCAAATAAAGATCTAATAAAAACACTGTCAGTCAAAAGTTTTTAAGCAATGTATATCAACATTTTTGGTGGCACATTAGCATGTGTTGAAGGGTCCCTGTTTCAAATCTGTGCTTGGGTTAATATACGGTACCAGTCAAAAGTTTGGACACACCTTCTAATTCAAAGTTTTGTTTTTATTATTATTTAAGTAAAAAAAAAATTAACAAAAATGTGTTAAGTAATATATGTCTTCAATTCTTTGAAATAGGCGCATTTTGCTTAAATAACAGGTTCAAGACGTATTCACCTGGAATGTTGAGTACTTGTTGGCTGCTTTTCCTTCACTGTCAGTTCCAACTCATCCTAAACCATCTCAACTGGATTTAGATTGGGCATGCTGGTTAAATGCCAGTTAAATGCCCTCAGTTTTGACCACTAACAGTGTCACCAGCAAAGCACCATCACACCTCACAACCACACATTTAGGAACTATCTGTTCACTCTCTCTATGTCTAACAAAAACATGGCAAAAATCTTAAATTTGTACTCAACAGACGAAAGGACAGTTTCCACTCATCTAATGTCTATTTCTTGGGTTTCTTGGCCCAAGCAAGTCACTTCAGCCCGTTGTTCTTTGATTTCTTTGCCACACAATCGACAATGACGGCCTGACTCCCGCAGTCTCCTCTGAACGGTGCATGTTGAAATATGTCTGCCTCTTGAACTCTTAAATGCATTTATGTGGGCTGTAATCTGAGGTGTTGTAAATCAGTGGGTTCTAGGCTGGTCATTCTAAAAAACTTATCCTCTGCAGCAGAGTTAGCTCTTGGTCTTCCTTTCCAATGACGGTCCTCAAGAGAGCCAGTTTCATCATATTTTTGGGGATTTACTGACCTTCATTTCTTAAAGTAGTGATGGACTGTCTTTTCTCTTTACTTAACTGAGTGTTTGTTGCCATTATATAGATTTGTACAGTAGTTGTAGTTGCATTAAAAGAGCAATTAACTCTGTACCCACCCTTCCTGTGCACAGATTGTCTAAATCACATAAAGACGGCAAGAAATGTCAAAGATGGCATCTTGACATACACGCCTCTGGATTGAAAACCACTCCAGATGACTACCTCATGAATCTGATGAGAGAATACCATGAGTGTTCCAGGCTGTCATCAAAGCTAAATGTAGCTACTTTGCACAATCTAAAATCTAAAACATATTCAGGATTGTTTCACACTTTTTTGTTTAATACATAATTCTATACATGTCCTTCATAGTTGGGATGTATTCATTATTAAGGTACGATGTTGAAAATAATAATAATAATAATAATAATAATAATAATAATAAAAAGGAAAAAACATTGAATTAGAAGTTGTGTCAAAACTTTTGACTGGAAGTGTATGTTCATTTGGATTCGTTTCTTCCTGTGTTTATGTGGGTTTCTTCTGGATTCTCTGGTCTACAGCCACCTGTCAGAACATGTGTGTGTGCATGGTGCCCTGTGATGGAGTGGCAGACCATCCATGTTTTTCTGCCACATGCCTAAATTTTCCACAACTCCACCCTGGCCAGAGTAAAAGTAGTTACTGAAAATGGATGAATTACTTCCTATATTACATTTGTTGGGCTTTATACAATGTTATAATTTAAAATACATATGAAGAGAATGGGTACAAGTGAACTTAGAAAGGTTTCTGTCTTTTTACTTTAATAAAAGCGAGCACTCCTATACAGTATGCACTTAACATACTGTATGTCAATTTAGATTCCAGTTGATAATCATTTACTCATGCATCACAGGGCACACGCACACACATGCACACAAACATTTGCCTGCAAAAGCACACCCAAGCACATCCATGGTAAATTAAGAACCCCTTGTAGACGTGGTCAGCAGAGGGGAAGCTCTATACATAGATTACTCTCTAATGTAGGACATGAAATAACGAAATGTGGGTTACAGATAATATTACCACTGTCTAATAATTAGTTTTACCTACTAAGGCCTTAGATGGGAAACATGCTTAATATATTCTTCAAAAACCGTTGACTGGTAGTGTACATGTAAATCAACCTCCACAAGAAAGCAGAGATGAAGGGAATAAAACTGGAGCAGAGGTAACGCTCGTCCCACATTAATATACAGAATCTTTATGTACAGATGTGAAGACTACGGTTTACTAGGCTACTCTCCTGATTGCCACTGGCCTTCCTTACACATCCCGATGAATGATCTTTGTCTCAGCCTCTTTGAGCGGAACATCCTGTGGGAAGATAATTTGCATTCATTTGTTAATGTAAGGTAATCATATCAGAGAGAATGCAGTCCAGACTTTATTTATATATGGTATAAATGGAATATTAATTTCTAGACATGCTTGAAGATAGGCATACTCCAATCTGAAGAAGGGAGCAAATAAAACTCATAATAATGGCAACAAATTTTGGTTCATACATTTTATCATAAAACTATGGGTGTCTACTTCGTTCTTGTATGCCTGTGTGGTAATACTGTTTACTGTTTGAACTTGGCGCGTAAAATTGGTGTGTAAAATTGTAGTACTTATTTATTCTTAAAAAAGAAAATGATAATATCAAAATAAACTTAAAATAAGACAAATCATATGTTTCTGTTATAATTTCAAGATGTCATTGTAGCCAATATTGTGATTCAGGTGCTGCTGTCCGGACTAAGAGTTTTCCTTTACAGTTTATTCCAGGTGATATTGCAGTTTAAAGTAATGCTGAATACTTACTTGGGCCTCTTCTTATTGAACAGTACTTTAAACAAATAGGAATGTAATTATAGAGCTATATGTTTTTTCCGTAGTCTTTCGGCTGCTCCCACTGAGGGGTCGCCACAGCGGACCACATCTGATCCGGACACAACTTGACACAGGTTTTAAGCCAGATGACCTTCCTGTCGCAACACTACAATTATACCCAAACTTGGGACCAGCACTGCATCTAGTGGCTGGGGTTTGAGGGCATTGGGTGAGAAATCAACCCAGCAGGCGAGAAACCTGACACTGAGCCACTTTACATTTACAGTACAAAAGTTACAGTAGAGCATCTAAACATATAATAGTGAATCCATTCAACATAATAACCCATGCGCTTAGATCCACTCATATTTTATTCCTGTTAAGACATCCCTTTATAAGAATTTTTAAATCATTTAGCTTTCAACCTAAAACAGTATCTTAAGTCGATGACTTTTGGCTTAAGAAAACGTAAAACTATGTTACATCATCTTACCTTAATATTTTGAGTATTTATAGCAAATGTGTGCATGATGCAGTATTTGAAGAAACTGAGAACTGTTTTGTGTGTGTGCAAGTGTGTGCATATTTAGAAAGGTCATTTATAGATACAGTATTATTTGACTCCCTCATGTTAAATGATAGCCCTTTTTGTCTCTCAACAGGGACGCCTGGGGAAGAGGGAAAAAACTGCTGTCTAATGTGAATATGCAGCTGGATAGTTAGAAAAGGATGTAATAATACAGTATAATCTATATAAATAAAAGAATAGTTTTGTCTGTACATTGGTCAAAACTTTGCATGTTATACATTGGAGGACCAGAAACCAGTCTCAGAAAAATTTCTGTCTGAATGTCTGTCCAGCAGATTTTGTCACAGCGTCACGCAAAACTGGCTAGACAGAATTTAACAAACCTTTGCCAGTCCTTCGGTATTTTCATGTTCAAAATGTTGAGTAGAAAGGATGTTATGAGCAGTTTTGTGCCAGATTATGTCACAGCAGTCAGCGTTTTTTTTTTTTTTTTGGACAAATATAGCGCTTTTGCTCTAGAAGTGGGCGTGGCTAAATTACATGCTAAAATAAAATTGTTGAGTAAAAGTGATGTTATAAACAATCATGTTCCGGACTTAATAATCTGCTTTAAATAGGGAGTGTATTTGGCTGATGATGAAAGAAGGCATACAAGGCATAACAAGGCATAAGACACTCAACCTTACAAAATTTTATTTCTTTATATTAATAAATTAGGCAAAAGAGTTCTGTCGTACAGAAAGACAGACAGACATGTACCTGAAATAATAATATCACTGATTACATTAAAGCTGATCAGCTTATTTTTAGCTTCAGCGTTTTAACTACTGTATTTGTAAAAACTTTTTATCCGTTAACGACGGGTACAAACGCTCCTATCTTATATTAATCGCTAACATATCCAAATATTTGAATTACCTTGAATGTGTTCTGAAGAATGCGCAGGCGGTGCAGCTTCTCATTGAGCAAGGGATCGTTACCACGCCGGACAAATGAGCGCTTGTACTCCAGGCGGTTGCTGGGCATATGCTCATTCACAGGGGATAGACTGGCCCTTTCTAGAGCCCGATACAGGTCGCACAGTGAATCAGCCTGTTGCCTGCGTTCCCGCTCCATACCTGTATTGGACACCACAGAGGAAAGGTAATGAGCCATCGGTGCTGAGCACTGTCTGCCAAAGTGAGAGGTATAAAGTAGTGGGACTTTATTTATATTCCAGCATTAAAAAAAACTGGACACATACATGTCAGAATGGTTCATGTGTGTAAGTCATGTTTCCCTGTGCGTCAATGTGAGGATGAGTCAAAAACTGTCCCCATTCAGGCTGTAGAATTTATTGTAATAGAATTTTACAAAAGACAAATACATGTGCCCACAGCGTGTGCAGATGTGCATCGTCATGCAAGATCATAACCCTCTTAGATAGCAGTCCTCTGTGTTTAATCCGAAGTTGGTTGACTTTTGAACCAGTAATTGAGGATGTTTCTGTTCCGCACTCTGCCGTTTACTCTCAGGCTTGTACTGATAAATCCATGTCTCGCCACCAGTAATGATTCTCTTGAAGAAACTTTCACCTTTCTTAAAGTATCGATTTTCTTTTTTTACAGATACCCAAACGCTTCGGTTGGCGCTCTTCTCTGAGTTGTTTCGGCAGCAGGTACATCCTCAGACCACAAAAACTGCTCTCCTTTTGTGCGAATCAAAAAGGAGAATCTATTTCTGCTCACAGTGGAGTTACAAATTAAACTGTGGAGACAAAGTGCTACCGGAATCCGTATATTTTTTAACTCACCCTTGCAACAATACACACTAATAATACACAAACTAATAACGCACATATAAAAAAAGATCCAGCCAGTGGGTCTGTGGAACGTTAGCTAAGATCTTGAAAAGTTTTCATAATCAAGCTAAATCTGTCTTGACCAACACAAAAACAAATATAAAATTAGTCCAAACATGATGAATAAACTACTTTTCAAAATAGGTTGTTATCGCATTTGCCGAAACATTGAGTAAGCAACTGTTAAACCAAGCAATACTTGTTATTATTGCTATTATTATTATAATGATAATAATCTAATTTTGAGAATTCTACATTTTGCAATGTCATTCCCCAAAACTGCACTTTATAAAAGTAATGATACCTTTGGTTCTACCTGACATATCCGAAAACCCAAATGTACAGTTTAATGTCTGATGCCTGCCCGCACACTGGCAAGGCTTCCATATATTGTAAGCACATATATATATATATATATATATTTTTTTTTATCGTCAGTGAGTTGTGCTGTGTTGCCGGCACAGATCTGTGCCGATTGGGTTTTAACAGATTTGTTAAGCAAAGACTCTCTAAGTCACCAAGCAATAATAAAGCAGAAAATTCAACTGTATAAAATAATGTTCAAATAGCACAGATAGCTATAAATACATATAAATGATATATGATAAGAAATTATAATCATTTTATGTAATAATTTTCACAGGACTAATAAAATCAATTATTTGTTTCACTGTCTGACAAGTAACATAACCTAGACATTAATAAGTGTTTTGGTGCCTATTAAATTATCAATTATCTAAGGACATATCTATTATTATTGTCACTTTTCTAACACTCAGTGCTTGATATAATGACAAAAATTAAAGCAAACTCAGACAGTGAAATATGTACTGTACCATATACAGTATAACAAATGTGATAAAAATAGCGATAATAAAAGAAAAGCACCCTATGTCAACCCCATGCTTGGCCAAATATAAAGGCTTTACTTCCATTACTTCCACTGAGTAAAGAATACTTTTTAATATATAGTTTTATGCCCATATTTTTGTCACTATTTATTTCAAACCTCTGGACAGGGTTTCTGGTAGTCAGGACAATTCTCAGAACAATCACATGAACCTACCACTAGGGGACAGTATTACATTTCTGAGTGACATCTGTTACATCACAGAACACAGTGAATATGCAACATGATCACTAACATGCTTACATTGTTTCATTCACACAATAAGGCATGATCCACCCTAGCGTACTGTTAGAGATTTAGGGAAATGAATAATGCCACTAGAAGAATCGTCAGAAGTTGCTGTTTAGAAAAACAAAGAGAAGGTAGAGAGATGGAGATGAAAAGACATATACAAGCCCTGAAGGGGGCATAAAAATATATTAACAGAGGCTTGAAGCATTTCCTCGTGTGCTCTGTGGCACAGTGTTTTCTCTGACAATGTGTATGGGGATGCGTGTTTTGGTGGGGGTGAGCACACAAGCAAGTTAGTATGGACCATATTTTTATATAGAGATGTTTATGAGACTTACCGAAATGTGTGACTATAAAAATATACAACTGTGAATCGTGAGATGTCTCATAATACTCAGAATTTGTAGGGGGGAAATACAGGCTCTTCTAAATCACTAGGAAAGTGATAATTTCCATGTGATCAGGTCAGGAGGTTAGAAAAAAATATCAGTAAACTCAATAATAGTCAAATCCTTAGTATTATGTACAGATTATGTATTTGTGCTTTGAGGAACGCTTAAGTTTAAGTGTGGAATTGATTACCAGAAGGTTTTATTTTGGAAGGTGGTGTTAAGGGGAAGAGCTCCATGCATCAGTGACTAACATGGCACACTTGAGCCATATCTTCGATCATCCATCCATCTATCCATCCATCCATCTGGTATCAATACATACAGTATCTGTCTTTTAGGTTCGCTTTTAGGTTCCCTTGAAGGTGCAAGGAGACAGTGCAAGCCACTAAGCCACCCATACTGTATTAATGTGATCTCTATTTCTATCTGTCTCCCCCCTCAGCTGGGAGTTAAGATACTGTAGTGTGTGAGCTGTGCAAAGGAAAAATTCTAAGCAAGCTGCAAAGCTTCCAAGTTATTTGTGTTCCTTTACATTATTAAAACCCTACCATGCCAGAGGCACCTATTGAGTCTAAATCACAATGGAACTGATGTGCTGGTTCATTTGCTTTGCCCTTCACATAATTCACTAAACATGTAAGCAGAAAAAAATGTCTTAGGGGTATATGCTCTATTTCTGAGCATTGTAATGCCAACATTGTCACAAGCTCTTTTCTCAGTTACATCATTAAACTCATCAGAGCTACACACAAGTCAAAATGTTGCTAACACATTCTAAATAAGATGCCTGGCATAGAGCTGGGTGATGCGTGGTAGCTGAGCGCTGAATTCACTTGGAAATAACAGGTATACTTTCTCTTTTTTCTTATATTAGGTAAAAAAGGGGTGTTTTTTTCTTAAGGAGGATGCATTGAATAAATCTTATTCAATGTCTGAGGCGGTGGTCTAAATAATAATAGGCCAGATTAACGCATTTATGCATATGCATATGCATAATTTTCTCTCACATTGTAGTCCTTTATGGTTCCCAAATTACAAAACAATATAATTTCTAAATATGGTGTTTATCTCATTGCCTGTCAAATGAAATAAAATCAATCAATCAGTCAATCTTTCACACTTAATGGATTCAACTCCAAATGTTTTTTCACTATTCTACACATAATACTTCACAATTGCAAAGTAAAAACAGGTGCTTGAAGAGTTTTGTCACCTTGGAAAAAAGAAAATAAAGACAGCTGGGAGTGCAGTGGTAAATCATAAAAAGTCTTGCTCATGCTGTCCAAAAAGACTGGTTTACTGAGTTGTGAATAAACAGTGAGCAAACAGTGCCAATAATGTAAAAATAAAAATAAAAAACCTTTAAATCTACCCTATTTAACAGAAGAAGATGTCTTACACAGCCCCCAAAAAAGTAAAAGCAAGAGCCCCATGTGTTACATTTTACTGAATGTTAAAAAAAAAATAAAAAATTGTTAATGTTTTTAAAGGTGAATTGTGTAAAAACATAATACATATCATCTGATCATAGTGGGTCTTAGTATTCGGCAAATACAACCTCAGAAAAACTGTTATTTATTTAACAACCCCGTATTGCTTCAATGGAGTAAGTTGCAGTCAGGTGCTGCTAATCATCGGCCCTCAATGACCTCTATAAAAGCAGACGTGTTGTCAGTTTGCTGCTCTGAAGCATCCTGGTGTGTTTTAACACAATGCCAAGAGGGAAAAACATATTCAATGATCTTAGAGAAGCAATTTTCCATCAATCTGGAAAGGGTTATAAAACCTTTTCTGAACATTCTACAGTGAGAAAGCTTATTCACAAGTGAAAAGCATTCAAGACAGCTGCCAATCTTACATGGAGTGGACATCCATGCATATTTACCCCTACAGTATATATATAAGTTTTATGCAAAAGTTTAGGCACCCCTTGATAAATAACAGATTTTGGTGATTTTTTAAATTGAAAATATGTTAACACAGTCTCTCTTGAAATTTGAATAAATGCACAGCATTTTCTGCAAACATTGATGCATAGTTGCATAGTTACTTCTTATGTCATAAATTGAACAAAAATAAAAAAAATTAAAACGCTATTGTGGCACTGTGCAAAAGCTTGGGCACCCTACATAATCAGTACTTAGTAACACCCCCTCTGGCAGATATCACAGCTTGCAAATGCTTTTTATAGCCAGTTAAAAGTCTTTCAGTTCTTGTACTTGGGATTTTTTCCCATTCTTCCTTGCACAAGGCTTCTAGTTCTGTAATATTCTTTGGTCATCTTATAGCTCTTTTAATATCTACCCCCAAATTTTCAATGATGTTTAAATCAGAGGACTGTGATGGCCATTCCAAAACCTTCAGCTTGCATGTCTTGAGGTATTCCATAGTGGATTTCGATGTATGTTTAGGGACACTGTCCTGTTGTGGAAGCCATCGGAATTTGCCGGTATTTAATGGAATCCATTCTTCCCTCCACCTGTGCAGTGTTTCCTGTGCAACTGGCTGCAACACCCATGCTTAATAGTTGGCAGGGTGTTGTTTTCAAGAAATGATGCTCCATTTTTTCTCCAAACATACCATTGCTGATTGTGGCCAAAGAGTCCTATTTTAACTTCATCAGTCCACAACGTTACATTACGTGGATACATTTTCCAAAACGCATCAGGCTTCTGTAGATGTTCTGATAAAGATCTGAAACCTTGTAAGAATCTGAGACTCTGGAACTCTCGGGGTGCCCAAACTTTTGCACAATGCCATAATAATGTTTTTATTTTTTATTTTTGTTCAATTTATGGCATCAATGTTAGCTGAACATATTGTGCATTTTTTCATTTCCAAGAGAGACTGTGTTAACATCTTTTGAATAAAAAAAATCAACAAAATCTGTTATTTATCAAGGGGTGCCCAAACTTTTGCATAAGACTGTGAACCAGAGCTACATCTTCCAGGCTTTAGTGAGCATGTTAAATGTTAAAGTCCATGACAGAAAAAAAAAATTGTGTTTAAATGGCTCAGTTGTTCATCTGACTTCAACTCAATTAAGCATGCTTTCAATTTACTGAAGGTGAATCTAAAGGTAGAAAGACCCAAATCAGCAGCAACTTAAGGCAGCTGCAGTAAAGACCTGGCAAAACAGCTCAAGAAAGAAAAAGAACAATTTGTCCATGGTTTCCAGAATTCAGACAGCCATTGACCGCAAATAATTTTCATCCAAGTATTAAAAATTATTTTAATATCTTTATCATCTTTATATCTTTATTATAAATAAAATGTTAGTTTGTCCAATTATTATTTTGTTAGTTTGTCCAATTATTTTTGAGTTTCTGAAAGTGGAGGAACTATGTATTTTGGCTAATTCTATAGATGAATGATGGCTTTACTACACACACACACACACACACACACACACACACACTACTACTAAAGAATTTACTAAAAATGTAATCACAATTGCATTTATAACCAATCACAAAACAGGGATAATGACATGGGTGAACAAAAAAAATTTAAGCACATTGGATCTGTCACTATGGTAACCACAATGCAAAGGGGCAATCTGTGACATCAGGCAATTTGCTATACATACTTCAAAAGCCAGTCAATTTATGGCCCTTCCCTATCCAAATATGCTATCAAATATCACTTCGACATATGTCACACTGTTGGAACATGCATTTGCATGTCTTTAAAATATTTTAAAACCAAAATAATATTTTAGGAAAACCAAATATGTGCTCCCTGAGGTCCTTGCCTCATTTGCATTTCAGATTATTACCTGTATCTCTGTACACCTGGCCCAGATGGTGCTGCTGGACATCTCTGTGTTCAGATGGCCCTGCAGTGGCTGCTAGTATGGCGTGCAGGCCACTGTCACGTGGCAGAGTAAAGCTGCGGTGCTTTACTTCCCTTCCTATACGGGCTGCGGGAGGTAGTGGGCTGGGGGTCAGTGGTGCGTGACGTTCAGACAGTTGGCATCGCTGAGGTGGCAGTGTGGCCTGCCGCCGAAGTTCCACAGGCATAGCTCCATTGGGTTCCAGGAATACAGCATCCTCCAGAGGCAGAGACTGCAAGTAGTGTAAACCCGAACTGGTGAGGGGCGTCTCAATCAGGTCCTGCCATGACCGTCGCTGGCTGGATGACTTTCGTGCAGGAGAGCTGGAGCCACTCATGCTGGAACGCTGGTTCTCACTCTGGAAATCATCATGGGGAGACCGGGGCTGCACAGTCTCTGTGGATGGAGGCCGAATGTGTTTGGGCTCAGGATAGGGACTTAACTGCTGTAGTGAAAAGAAAATTCTCAATGTAGGTTATGCTGAACACATTCAGTGGGCATATTATAAAGAAGACCACTGAGATAATGTTAGCACTATAACTTGCTAGCTGCTAGTATTTGGGCTCACATTTGCCATTTAGTCTTTTTTTTTTTTTTTTTGCATTAGCATTTTAAGTTGCATCATCATTTTTATAGCAATTTAGAGTGCAATGTGAATTTACTATAATAGCCTATTTTTAATTGCTGGGATTACATAAATTAGCAAAATGACTATCTTAGCATATATACAGTAGTAGGTTGCATGGGTAAACTGTGTTGTGCTTGCTAGAAAGGCCTGCTTTGACTGACCCCTGGGCAAAAAGACTAACAATCCCCTAAAGTGGTTGTGCTTATTGTAACCACATATGGATAGCTTTTGTGATAATTATGCAATATATAAACAGTATGCATAAAATCTAGCTGAATATAAAACCATATAAAAAAGAAATCACATAATGTGTCATAGGAAACTTTTTTTTTTTCTGGGACATGTTGTAAAGAAAAAAGGACAATCCTGGGAAAACCGGTACAGATGGCACCCCTATTGCTAGACCATGTACATGAAGTTTAACCAGGTTTGTAATAGCCTTTTGTGAGGGTTGCCCACTAGAGGGCAGTGTTTTGAGTTTGTAGTTTTTGGTTGTAGACCCAGTTTCCCAGAAGGCACCTCGGTCAGCTGACGCGGATGCCCAGCTGAACCGGGGAAGCTCATTAGTGTTAGTATAAATACCTGTTTGTTCTGGGAAACTGGGTCGAGCATTAATTTCAGTCCTGTTATGTGGGTTCTGTTTTGTCTGGTTCTGTTTTAGTTTGTTTAATTATAGTTGGCCTTTTTGGTTTCAGGAGCGCTTTAAGTTAAGATT
>JAQMYL010000011.1:8325719-8340951 GCA_030014365.1 Clarias pachynema | reverse complement strand
TAGTAGGCCTAGCCAAGCCTGTCTTGTGTGTTTATCCCCTGCATGTATAGTCCCTTGTGTTTAGTCCGCTAGTCTGTTTAGTGTGTCTTGTCTCGTCTGTATTGTATATTAGGTTATGTAATCCCTTGTCTGTGTATTCATTGATTGTTTTAGTTTATATTATGCTCCAAAGTTCAAGCCAACTTCCTTTGTTCATGTTTTGTTTGTTTGGTTTATTATTAAAAGACTTTGTTTGCCACCTTATCCCCTCTGCGTCTATGCCGCAACTCTTGCCCACAGTCCTACATCTAACAGTACGTGACACCTTTCAGTGTAATTATTACCTATTTTAATTTTACAATGTTGTGAACACCAAGCTAGCTCGATATTTAACCATTTATTCACTTAGTGTAAAACCCTAACCAGATGCAATACATAATACCTTGTTTCATAATGATGTTAGTAAGATAGCTATTTTTTTTAAATCAGGAAATGCATGGTCATAAGATATGCAGAACAAATGCATGGTTCTCATTAATTTCTATAAACTGACAAATTTCAGGTGGAAACAACAGAAAATGTAGATTTTGTTCTTCAAAAAGTAAATTAACATTCAGAAACAGTGTGGGTTTAGAAACAAATTCATCCTAAACCTTTCTTTCATATGTTAGAGAACTTTTGGTCCAATCTTGTTTACAACATTGCTTTAATTTATTGATGTTGACAGTATTCTCTATGCACAGCTCTCTTCCTGTCACAGGTTTTCAATAGGATTGATGTCCGGACTTGGCCTTTCGAACACCTTGAATTATTTCTTCTTTAGCCATTTAGATGTCAATTTGCTTGTGTGCTTAGGATCATTGTCCTCACTAATGACCCAATGTCGGCCCAGTCCTAGCAGCTGGACAGATAGCCTTTACGTTTGAATAAAGTGGAGCTAATTGTTTTTCCATGATTGCAAACTTCCATGTCCTGTGGCTGCAAAACAAACCCATCTCTTTCAACATCGTATTTGACAGTTGGTATGAGGTGTTATGTTTGCTTTGCCAAACAAGACACTGTGCATGATGATCCAAATTCTCCACCCTGGTCTCTTCAGTAGACAAGATATTGTTCCACAAAATTTGCAGTTTGTTCAGATTATATTGTGCGAACCTACATCATGCTGCCATATTATTTTCTGGAAAGGTTGTTTTCCTTGCCACCCTTCAGTGAAAACCCTACTTGTTTGGCCTTTTTCTGATTGTTCTGATGTGAATTTACTGTAAATATATAATTTACTTGCAAAGGCCTATAGACCTTGGGTGGATTTGCTTGGAGATGGCTTTAAACAAAAACGATTTGTCACATGTACCTTACAGCACAGTGAAATGATTTCTTTGCATATTACAATTAGGAAGCTAGGTCAGTGGGCAAGGTCAGCCAGCTTCCCTGGCCTTCGTGGCATGAAGTAGACGTGTACTGACTGTTCCAAAACACCAAAGTTCCAACAGTCCTTTGCTGATAGTGGTAGTCAGGATCCGGCTTTGATTCCCGCCTTGGGGTCTGTGGGTGTGGAGTTTGCATGTTCTCCCCATGCTTGATGGGTTTCCTCCAGGTACTCCAGTTTCCTTCCAAAGACCTACAGATTAGGCTAAATGGGGTTCTCAAATTGGCTATAATGTGTGAATGCTGACCAGAGGTCCTATCACGGTCGTGAAAATTGGAGTAAATGGTCACTACTGGCCTCGACAATCCCTAGTTGGACTACAGAGGTTCCTAGATGATTTAATTAATCATCTCTTGTTAATTTCGTCAACAAAAATAATGTCGAAGAATATTCGTTGACGACCTTTTCTCCTGTAACGATGACGAGACGTCACGGATATCAAAGAATAGTGACAGTAATGAAAACAACATGCAATATTGTTGTTGAAAAAAGACAAGACTAAATTGTGGTTTAAAAAAATAAAAACTAATAAAACATCTGTATTTATCAATACTGTATATAATTTTTGTCACAATCCGCTGCAATACGGTGTTTATTCATTATGGCATGAGCAGCAGTGTTTACCGGGTAACGGCACGCGGTAAATCAGGAGTAGGTTGCGCGAAGTGATGGGATGTTCCCAGCTCAGTTATCTTTAAATCTTTGTCATCACAGCAGTATTATTTGGGCGAAAGAAAAAAGCCGATATTTGGGCCCATTTTCTTCATATTGAACCGGAGGAAAAAAGTTGATGTGTCGTAGGGGAAACAGTGTGAGCACACAATTGCTGGGAAAAATACCACAAACCTGAAGAGATGCATCAAGGCATACCATAAAAATCACCCAGTTTTACAGCGTCTTTGTGGTAATTATGTTACCACATGTTAACATAATTATGCTGTATTTTATTTTATTTCTTAGTTAAACCATTGCCAAACACATCAATCTAATATGTTAGGAAATTATTGTAAAGTGCAGGTTATTTTGTTTTATTTTTACTTCATATTTTGTATTAATTATTTTTACATGAATAGTTTTGGGTTGTGGAATGAACCATCAGAGTTTCCATTATTTCTAATGGGAAGATTCGCTTTGATATACAAGTGTTTTGATATATAAGTGCGCAATTATGCTCGCGATCCAAGGTTTAACTGTATTTATTTTTGCCCACCTAATTTATGAACATTGGTTTACTTTTTGGGAAAATCCAATGACTATATATTAAAATACATTGTGCAGGTTTTTTTAGTCATCTGATGTTTTTTGTTGTTTATTGAAATTTATATGGACAACACAACTGTGATTTAGTCCCTGTCAAAAAAAAAGTGTGTACAGTATATTGTGTATTTTTTTTCCTTGACTGCATATCTATTGCTATGAAAGCTCTTCTCTTTAAAGCGCGATAGCCCAAGTACACAGTTTGCTAATTTTAGTAATAAAAACATTATTCCATTTCCATTTTAAAGTCAAGTAAAGTTGGAACTCTGAGTGCTTTTGAGTAATTTGAGATTTTCTTTCTTATAGTTTTACATTTTATTTCATTCTGTTGAATGAAAGTGGTTGAAATGGCGTGATAAAAAGGAAATAGAGGACACTAGCAGCATTGAAAGAAATGTAGCTTGCCTCTGTGGTGCCTCAGAGCTGTCACCACCTATTAGTCTTTGAATTTGAAACAGGAACACACACTCACAAACACACAGAGAGAGAGAGAGAGAATGCTTTTCTCCATGGTCTTATAAGTTGTCTGTTTTGTGTTTCCCTCAATAAGATTAGCAGGGTCTGCTACCACAGGATCTTATTTTAAAAAGCCTCTTCTGCCTCAAAATCTATAGCCAACAAGCTGGTCTTCTGGGCTTTAATAATTAATAAGTACTTCATCTGTCTTCCTCTTTCATGCTTCATTTTTCATCTTTCATTTCTCCTCTGCTCCCCTCTCCATTTCATCTTCCCTTCCCATCTGTTCACTTATATCCCTGGTACCTTCAGGTCTAAAACCTTTATCTTTACCAGATCTTCAATGGAGATAACAGAATTTAAAATGATTGTCATTTATAATAATAATAATAATAATAATAATAATGTGTGCCCTTATTATAAGTGTTCTTCCCTTTTAACATTAGGAAAAAAAATCTGACTTCTGGTACTGTATTCCTCACAAAGGAAGGTTGTGTGACATACTAAGGCAGGGTAGGTGTCGTATGGTGGTGGAGGGCTGTTCTGTTTAGAAGACAGGTTCTCGACGTCTTCGTGGTCACTCTCACTCCAGTAGTCTGAGAGAGGACGAGAGACAGAAGAGAAAACAAAAACATTTTAGCCTCCAATGACTGGAACAGTAGATTACTTCAACACTGCAGAGGTAGGTAGGACCTCATGTACCTGGTTTCTAATGATACTTTATATAGTGGGTAATACTTTCTTTTCACCAATTCTAGTGAAAGCTCATGACAGCTCGCTTAAATGAAAGGACAAGCATGTAACAAAAAAGACTGTAGGTTAAAAATGTTAGTATCACTAAATACACAAATAAAATAGAATATAGTCATTGTTCCTGCCAGCAGGATTTTCTGTTTAATGGTTGTATTTTATTGTTGCTTTTGCTGAAACACGATTTTTTTTATGTTAAGAGTATCTGGCATGTGATGTCCCAAATAGTTAGCCTTGTTACATCAGGAGCACCTGCAGGATATAAACCAGACATATCTGTTTAATTATTGAGTGCTCCAAAACTAAGAGACAGAGATAGCTAAAATTTAATATGCAGGTAGACGCAAAATAATTTATAACTTGAAACGTGATATGCATTTTTAAAAAATATCATTGTTAGCTGCTTTGTAAAACTCAGACTATTCATGGCAGTGTCTACACCATAAGGAGACTTGTAAGGTTTTGTAATATGATGTGTACTACCCCATGCCCATAAAACAACCCCATCATTGTGCTTCCTAATTCATTATATCCTAACACATCCTATACATGTTCAGACAGCTTGTGTCCGCTGGATCCTGTTTGTTTAACCGGAAAATGTAATGTATTTCCTATCACGTCTCTTTCTCCCCATCTCTCTATGATTTATATCTTAAATACTGGTTCTTTTGATGTACCTGTCCAAATTGCTTAAATATGCTCTCTTTGCTGATAATAAACAGAGATCTTCAGACACATCATGCATGCGTGTATGTTTGTCCCTCTCTCCCAGTTCGGAACCAGTCCAGTAAGTGTATCGAGCAATAATTCTTCTTCTTTTAATTAATCCCAAAACATAAGAGTTTGGTCACTCATCTTAAACCTAATAAGACCTGAACAAACAATCTATAAACTTAGCTATTATTCAGGTCTTTATTTTTAATTATATTGAATATATATAATGTAACAAATATGTTCAAAAGGAAATATAAAACTAAAAATACTCAAGTTTATGTGAATTTCTACACCGTTTAGTCAAGACCACAGAGAAACTGATATGATCAGTGAAGTGTGAAGGCATCCTCTCACCATGATCCTGCCGAATCCTCTCCTGCTCCGAGTGAGCTGCTGCTGCCATGTTTAATCGACTCAGCCATCTGTGTATCGACAGAAAGAAAAACAGCAGTCACATACAAAGCTGCTAAATGCTACCAAACTGTCACATTATGGAACCACTGATGGGCAGTTATATTGAGTGGGATTTATATTATACAAGTACATACACACACACACAAACACACACACACAAAACCATTTTTATTCCAAAACAAAAAAATACAGAATAGCAATTAAATAAGGCAGGCATAAGGAATGAGGGCAAACCAGTTTTTAGATAAAAAAAACTAATAAAACGCACTAATGTTCACTTTAAAACATAATTATGCGATGTGACTCAGTGATTAATTTAGGTGATTTTGGCCGTTACCAATTAGATTAGATCCAGAGTGTTGCAATCAAGTAAAGTCATTTCTATTTCTATTAACCGAAACAAAACAATAAAAACAGGTTTAATCTCATTACAACTTTAGCCTGTTAAAAAATTAAACAGTTCCAGTGATTTTCTACCTGTTCATGTCATCCACATTATCTGCTGCAAAGTAGAAACTCTTGATCTTAGGATGACATGCCTTAAAAGCACTTTAATACCAAAGAAAAACAAGTCAGCACCTTGCGGGATATGCCAGTATTATTAATGACTTATAATTATTAGTCTGAAGACAAATAATAAAATATACGTACAACTTCTTACGGCATTCGTTTGCTTGGTCAATTTTGAAATCAGGAAGACTGACGAAGCCTTCGGCCTTCTCGTCCTGCAAAAAAAAAAAAACACTTAAAAAACAGAGACTTCTTTGCTGAGATCCCAGTACATGTTCATAGCAGTCAAAGGAGTGTGCAAACAGGCATGTCTTTGGGTTCATATGTACAAATGAATGCAGCTGTTACTGGGTGTTTTCAAGTGTGTCATGGCGAACACACGGAAGTTCTCCTGTTTAAAAGAAGCGTCCTACTGTAATTAGCATCAAAGACGATAAAACTTTAATTTTCTTCTTAAATACTCGCCTCCTCATTGATGTACCAATACAGGCAAGTGTCTTTCAGCACCACCCAGTATTTCTTCCATTTTTGAGAAAAGTAACTCTTGGCATCCTTCTTTTTCCAAAGCCAGCCTGCACAATCTCCCTGTCCCAGGTCTTTACAGGAAATCCTGCGCTTACTGATGGAAGATAGTGAACCAGCTACAAAGATACAGAAAAGGGGGAAAAAAACATTTGTAGGGATAAAAGTGTGTGCTAAATAAGTACAACAAGCTTATACTTTAAACAGTGAAAAGAAGGGAAGATTCAGTGTCACACCTCTCAACTTCTTCTTTGATTTCGACAGCACTGAGGACTGATCAAATGTCTGTATAAAAAAATTATGCAGTTACTCAAAGAAATATATGTTCAAAGCAACAATTGGTGAAAAATCTGATTATGACGATTTCATTAAAAAATATGTAATGTTACATTTTATTAAACATTATTTTTAATTCCACATATAGTCTGTATTTGTTTATAATGCAACTACAGTATATAATCCATATGTATAACAGCCAATGGCTAGCCAATAACACTACAGCACAGCAATATTCTAATTTATTTATTTATTTTTAAATATGTCAAACAACAACACTGTCAAGCATCAATACAGAAGAACATAATCTGGTTTAAGGAAGATATACACTATCTGGCCAAAAAAGTCACCATCTCAGAAAGATCAATTTATTGGGCTGCATCAAGCAGCCCAATAAAGAAAACACCTAAGAAGATTTGAATTTCATAACTGACTTACGAGTCCTTCAAAACCTGGAAAGATAGTGCAGAACAGTCAACTTTGAGAAACAAGTGTGGTTGAAAATAAAACCATGAATGGAGATCACATAAGCACTTGATGAAATAAAAAATAAAAATCAACAATAAAAACCATAGCTATGGATAATAGTAAAAGTAAGACCTCTTTAAGTAAGTAAGATTTCTATACAGACACATTGTGATGAGAACTCACAGGATTGGGACTAAACAGCTGTGTGGATATAAGAAAAACACTTGTTAGTGAGACTAATCAGAAAACAGTCTTTGCTAGGGTGCATAAAGATTGGACTTGTTATGAGTGTTACGATCTGGGGTTGCTTCTGTTGGTCAGATCTAGACTTAGCAACTTTATGTGGTAATTAAATGAGACTAGCTGTTGACTTTAATGCACTGAATGACCAGGTTATATCATCAATGGAGTTTTATCATATTCCAGAACTCAAACTGTGAAAGAGTGGTTCTGGGAGCATGAGGAATCATTTACACACATGAACTGGCCACCATATTGTGTGCTCTAATCAAAGCTAAAGGTGATTCAATGAATTCTTAGTGTGTGACTTTTTTTGGGTAAGATAGTGTACCTTCAACTCGATCATTATTCACAATATCAGACTTGTTAAATAGATTAGTATACTGTATCATTTTTGCAACATAAAATCAATGTCTTGAAGGCTAAACTCCAAACATGGATGACTACATTTGATAGTATTGTAGGAGAAAACTGTGTAAGTTCTGAAGTTTTCTACAGCTTCAGGCGCAGCTTCAGGTGTCACTCACATGATAGATGGAGGAGGTATCTGAGGTGGGTGTGGTTACTGACTCCTGTCTCAGCATTTCCATCTGAAGGGCTGGAACCAAGGTATAATGGGCAGGGCTACTCCCTTTGTCATTCTTCCTCCTGCTCCGCCTGCTGCTGCTTCGTCCTATGGCGTACTCCTCAGCACCCGGCTTATCCTCACCAACGTAACGGAGCATGGAGTTCTCTGTGTTGCACAGTGATGTGACAATCAATTATCATGAATTAGTGCAATGTGCAGAAACACCACTGCCATGGCCACTCCAATTAATCTGCATGCCTCATCAGATAGCCACGGATGATTGATACAAGTGGTCATTGTGTACTGGTGACAAAAAATGATGACATACTTCAGGCTTATGAATGCGGATGCATACATTCTGCAACTGTGACTAAATAGACTGAATTCTCTCTGCACTTAATCACTTTGCCATTGAGCCTTTTCCTGGCCAATCAGGCCTAAGCATCTTGCCAAGAGTTTCCATGGCAATGGGGTAGCACAAAATTCAGAATTCTTCAGACAAAGAGCATTACACACATGCAGAGCAACAGCGAGGCACACTGAGGAAAAACGGGAGAGGGCAGGGAGGGAGGATCGACACAGAGCAAAAACCACAAATTACAAAGCACGATGAGAAGAAGTATGAGGGTCGGAGTTTCAGAGAACTGGACGGAAATCCGAATCATTATTTCTATGTTCAGCTTAAAAAAAACATTCGCTGCCCTCCTACTGCTTCTGTCTCTCCCTCCTCCCTCACCCACCTCTCCTGAGTTCTTTCTTCATCTTGGCTGGGTCTTCATAGTCGCCCACCCAGTTATACTCCACCGGCATAGAGATGGGCCTCAGTTTGCCTGGCTCACACATACCGATGAAGTGCATCAGAATCACACAACGCTAAACAACACACACTGCACCACACACAGCACACAACAGCACCTATTTACCTGGTAAAGAGTAAGACTATAAAAGGAATGGATATTTTCTGGAAAACTGTGGCCTAAAAATATTCAGTTCGGGTCAGTATAAATGACAAAAACAGATATAATCTAATTTTCCAATCTAATTCAAGACAAATTTATATGTGGTTTCAAATCCAATTAAATCCAAATTCCAGATGTGCAACTCAAAGATGCTTCCTTTTAGGTTGTTCAGTATGCTGTGTTCTTTCAGAATTTCAGAATTTTGTAACAGAACAAAACAGGGACAAAAACAGCATGAAAAACAGGAATGATTTCCCCAAAAGCGCTGGAACACAAAGCCCACGGCTAAATGGGAGCGCAAGCATCACTCTGAAACACTCCCTCCCAATTAAGACATGTTTGTTTGTTTTTCTTGCCCCATTTACTTCCATTTTAGTGATAAGCAATGCAATGTAATGAGCAAATGGGAGTAATTAATTACTCGAAATTTGATTACAAATCAAATTAAAGGACTAAGTTAAAATCATTTGCTGGGTCTGAATTAGAGCACAATTGATACTTTGGCTTTATTTGTCATACGGTGTGCCTTTAAATGGTACAATAAAACGTGTGTGTGTGTGTTTGAAGGGTGCGTAAGTTTAAAAACAATTTCTTTAATTCACTGATCAGAAATATGTTGATAGAAAAAAAAATGTAACATAAAAAAAAAATCAACCAAGCACAGAAAATGAGGATGATTAAATAATTCTATAAATAACTTGTGTTTCAGTCGAAGAATTCAGATTGCATCACATTTCTGCAACGCTATAACACTGTCCTTTGGCTCAGTTTAGGAGCTCGCATCGAGAAAAATAAATAAAACCTAAAATACACGCAGGCTTTGCCTTACATCCAGCAGTTGGATCGATTGAGGCTCAAATCAATGTCCACTCAAAGTGAAATGCTAGAGTTCACTTGGATCTGTACAGAGAACACATCACTCAGACTATCTTGGACTAATTATTTCACTCCACGCGCCAATACGTTCGCAAGTATCCTCACCTGCCAAAATAAAAATATAAAAATAAAAAAACACACCAAATGGCAATAAGGCTTCAAATCAGAAGAAGTAAATGCAGCATGTGTAAAGGCCTCCTCAGAACAGGTGCTTTAATGAGTTTAGTTAAAAAGGCTGGTTTGTGGTATCAAACCAAATCAATATAAACCTAAATTAAGGTAAGAAAAGAGCAAAGCATGTACCATATGTCATAGTACCATCCCTGCGCACAGGAGGAGGCCCCCGGTTTGCGTCATACTCGTAACAGTAGAGGACCGCGTCCTCATCCATCATTGGAAAACGCCGCCGGCACTCCTGGTCTAGGAAAGAGTTCGGCGACTCGGAGCGCTTAGCAACCTCATGCTGGGAAGTGTCACTGACTTTGCTGCCCTCTCTGCAAGAAAAAATTAAGTGTTTAGAGTTTCTCTTTCCTGAGGGTATAATTTGGACAGACTGTATAATGTGAGCCTACTGTATGTGCTGCACTGTGCTTATGGTTTGTCTGGTGGAGCAGATATACAGTATACAGTAGAATAAAAATATTATTTGCCTTGGAACTGTTTTAACTTACAGTAATTGTACATTCTGAATATAAAAATGTATAGGGAAATCTAAGGAACTAGAGTTTAAGATGGGCAAAAATAAAACAGTATCCAGATGCAGATAATGCACTGCTATTACAGTTAAATCGTCATTAAAGTGTCCTCAGATGCATGGATCCCCAACCACCATCCACCTGTTATCTTAGTTAATACCATCTGTGAATGTCCCTCCATGAATGTCCTTCCCTTTGCTGGAATGAATATACAGTATGTGTGTGTGAGTGAGAGAGAGAGAGAGAGAGAGAGAGAGAGTACGAGAGTACCTGGGTATATACGGCTCATCTGGTGGCGGGGGAAAGTAGAGATCTTGGAGGGCACAGCTGTCTCGTTTGGACGGTGTGCTGAGAGTGCTGGTGGGTGTGGCTCCACTACTGCTTGGGCTCGAGGGAAAGATAGGCTGAAAGAAGTATGATATCGTTAATATGCCTTATATTTTCAACGTTTGTATTCATTTCGTATAAACGCCTCCAGATTACATTAGAATTCTTTTGTTGTTAATTCCTTTTTTGCTTTTTTTTTTTTTTTTAATAAAACATGTCTATTAGTGCATAAATAAAAATCATTCATGTCTAATTTGATACAGTATGCGGATTCTTATATATACAAGTCAAAAGTTTAGACACATCAGTCAAAGGTTTGGACACAATCCTCGAACGATATTGGAGATTTCTAAACAAGCAAAAACGCATATGGCATTATGTAATTCAATTCAATTCAATTTAATATTATTTGTATAGCGCTTTTAACAGTGGTCATTGTCACAAAGCATTGTTTACAGAATCAAAAGGAAAGTATGGAAATGTGCATGAAATGTGAACTAAAATAACAACATAATATTTAAACAACAACAGTCAGTAGTTATTTTAATACACAAAGGTTAGCTGTGGCAGCACAGTGACTTAGTGGTTAGCACTGTCGTCTTGCACCTCCATGGACTCTTGGTGGGTTTCCTCTGGGTATTCCGGTTTGCTCCACCGGTCCACGGAATATGTTATTTGGCATTCCCAAATTGCCTGTAGTGTGAGAGTGAGTATGTATATGCATGTGCCCTGCAATAGATTGGCACTCCATCCATGGTGTACCCCGCCATTCCCTAAGTTTCCACTGATAAGCTCTAGGCCCCACATGACCCTGTACAGTATAAAATGGTATAGACGACAAGTGAGTGAAGGAGGTCAGCTGTTCTGGAATAGTTCGGTATTGTCAAGTGCATTTGCAAAACCCATCAAGCACCATGATGAACCTGGCTCCATGATAACCAGCCCAGGAAAAAAAGAGTAAAACTTGCCTCTGATGCAGAGGAAAAGATCATTTAGAGTTACCAGCCTCGGAAATCAGCACCTCAGATTGGAGCCGTTATGAAGGCTTCTTTAGAAAAAATTACTTTTTTTCATTTCATTGTGTTATCTATGTCTAATATTCGCTCTGATGACAGTCACATTTAATATCCTTTCCCCCAGCATTTTACAGTCGATTTTATGTAATTTAAAAAGAAAATAAAAAGAAATTGTGATCAATACTGTGCACCCAACCTGTGAGAAGAGGCCATAAATTACTTGTATTATTAATTATAAGTATGTCTGCTACACAAACGTGTATTTATTTATTTGTTTTATAATATGACCGATTTTTCACTTGCTTAAAGAACCACAAAAGAGAATGAGTGCATAATACAGGGAAGACATGTAGGAATAACAAAAAATCAAGATCAGACTAAAGGAAATAAAGTACAGGCAGCAGGAAAAGAAGGAACATGAAAATTTGCCACGCGCTCCAGTTGGTTAGCGTCCTCAGGGTGGATCATCAATTTGTACATGCCACTTAAACTACACTCCCATCCACGGACACAGAACCCAAAAGTACCTGCAGGGCCAGGGGCTTCCATCTCATGTTCTTCAGTAAGGCAGGCGTAGAAGTAAGAGTGCTTTGAGGACGTTTCTTCAGTGTTAAGGAAACTCCAGCAGGGTCACTACGTAAAGAGTTGACTAAGTTCTTTAACTGCCAGCCCACCTAAACAACCACAAAAATACACACCGTTTCAAAACCAAATGCCCCAATATTCAGGTTGCAAAGTTATTGCGATACATCTGTGAACACATGTTTCTGAGCATGTTACAGTATTTCCAATGTTATTGTATTGCCAATAAACGCCTAGAGCGAAACACATAGAAAGGATGCTGAACTTAAAATGTGAAAAATGGACACAACACGTACCACTGTCTGATGATTGACTTGAATAACTTCATCGCCAGCATGGATTTTCTTACAGCGGTCGGCTGGAGACTGAGACAGATATCGAGACAGGATAAGAAAAAGGAAATAAATAGAGCGAATGGGTGTTATATATATATATATATATTTTTTTTTTTTTTAAACTATTCATGGTACTGTATATACATTATCATGATTCAAAATCATCTCCAAGAAGTCATGCTGGTTGTGCACAATATCGTATAGTGTTTTAATGTCTTGATGTGATTTCTTCAATTTACAAAATTGCACTTATGTTTCACTTAATTTGTTCTGCCTATAATTTATTGGCAGCTTACTAATATGCCAGGGGAGGCTAAAGATCCCTAAATGTATCCAGAACACATCCCCTTGCCAAAGTACATTTTAATTAAAGAATGTCTATTTAAAACAAAGATTAATTCGCCCACCTAAACAACGCTATTTGTGGCTGTCTTGTCCGTTAACGCCATGATTTTTTAAACGTTTCTATAGAACTGCATTTGTTCATAAGCAAACATGAGCAAAATAACACCACTTATCTGAGCAAAATGCAAAATGTGACTTCGGAAAGAGAAACTGCATGCACAAACACATACGACAGAAAGCAATGTATAATATTTCTTACAGTCCTACTAAATGTTATGAAAATTTTTAATCTTCTAAGATTTTCTTGATATTTTTCTGTGGAGTCTATATTAGGTGTTCACCACATATTCACATCTCTGAAGCTGAATAGCATTTCAACACAATTAACTTACTAAAATGCACATTTACTGTCAATCTACCCTTTTATTCTAGGTCCATATTGTATTTTTAAAATATGCAATCTGAGATATGCAGCCATCCTGCTCGCAGAAAGTGCCCATGATCTGAAAGGACTGATCCCCAGAGTGAAAGAGAAAAGTGAACGGATCGGCCTATATTTGAACGTCATAAAAATGAAGATCATGACAACAGCAAGTGACGATTGTGATTGACGATTGTGCAGTCCACATTATGATTGATTGTGAGGAGTTCGAATCAGTCCAAGATTACATCATCCTTGGATTACAGGATTGATTGTGACAGCGACTGCGCACCCGAAATCAAGCGGAGAATTGCACTGGGTCGTAGCGCGATGGTGAGATATAGCATAACTAAGATATGAAAAAGCAAAGACATCAGCCTCGCCACGAAGCACAGGCAGACCTCATGTTTTCCACCATCACATATGGTTGCAAGAGCTGGACAATGAAAATTGTTGACAAAAGACAGATCAATGTGTTTGACCTGATGTTATAGAAGGCTGCTGTGAATTACCTGGACTGCGAGGAGATCCAACATGGAAATCGTAAATCAAAACAGATACGCTGTTTGAAGCTAAGATCACCAGACAACAGTTAACCTTCTTTGGACATGTCATGCAAGCTGATTCATCACTGGAAAAATCTATCATGCTGAGAAAGATGAGTGGAACACACAGAAGAAGCTGCCCAAAATCACACTGGCTTGTACCGTCCTGACGAACACTGGCATTAGAATGAGAGACCTCAAGGAAGTGGTCCAGGCATGGAAGATGCAGGTGGATAAAGTAGCCAAAAGTCAGACACTAAAGAACAATGCTTCATTGCTTTAAATGCTCTTTAAATGTGCTTTATCCTTCACTTTATCACATGTCCCTAAGTGACAACAAAAGAACATCCTGGTGCAGTCTTGTGACAATCTGTGAATTTATGTACCCATGACATAATTTCCAAAATAGTGATGTGCCTGGATAGCACATGTGACGAGCTAATTTTAAAAAGCTTGTTTTTGTTAAGTAAGTTTCATCCTACTGAACAACTATAATGATTTAATAACAAGTCATATTTTATATTTATTTATATATTTCTGTCCTCACTGCATTTCTTGAACAAACTGATATAAAATTTTTTTTTAAAAAAGCAAATATCGCTGTGACTTACAGTATGTCACATTGGGCCTTTAACTCTAAAATTGTCAGGGTAATGTGATCCCAATCCGATCAAGCACTTATGGGGTGCACTGGATAAACAATCCTGACCCAAGAGGCACTACCACATAATCCACAGCACCCAAAGCATCCGTTGCCAACGTCCGAGTGCCAAACACAACAGCACATCCCCAGAGACCTTTGCAGAGCTGCCCCGATGGCACAAAGGGAACCTAGACAACATTGGGCATAATACTATGCATTGCAATGTCATGGGTGCTCAGTTTATACTTAAGTTCACTGTTCCTGAATTCCAAGAAGCATTCTATTAAGAAGCATTAGCACGAGCAAACATTTCATCTACATATTGTTTCTGCCCTCTACTTTGCATATCATTTAAACAATTCTTTGTAAATCATCTGTAACATACCCATTAACAGTGCATGTAACATACAGTATGAGACATTGTTGTAGTTTGAACAGAGGGTGTGGTTGTTTGGAAACAGGGAAGGCATGTCGTTGTTTTTTTGCACCCATGATTCACCATGTAGTCAGAAGAAACAACAAAAACAACAAACTCCTCCTTTAAATCTTTCTAAGGCACAGCACAGATTAGTCACAACATGAGCGCAATTTTATTATTTCAGGTTGACAGGGCTAACCCGTCTGGCAGGATAGTAATTACCAAATTATTAAAAATGGCCTCTTACCCCCTCTGTGGTCCCTGTGATGACATGCAGGCCATCATATGTCGACTTGATGTACATGCCCTAGGGGAAGGGTACAAACACTTTACAGCTGATGCCTGAAACACTAATCACATCTACACATGCACGCTTTAATAGACTTTGACACACAAGCTTCAGACTGGGGAGAGGGAAAAGAAATAAACATTGTGCGTGTGTGTGTGTGTGTGTGTGTGTGTGTGTGTGTGTGTGTGTGTGTGTGTG
>JAQMYL010000011.1:8283782-8294679 GCA_030014365.1 Clarias pachynema | reverse complement strand
ATGGCTAGTGACTCCGGAAATCCACTAGCCACATTGGCCAGTGAGCAAAAAAGTTAATGTCAAGCCCTGATGCATATCCAGTTTTACAGATGTCTACTTTAGGTACTGCTAAACCTACTAACAATGAAATGATTTCTGTTAAACAGTAGTTTCAGCAATAGGAGTTAAACAAGTAATCAATGTGTGATTATAGCAAAAAGACATTAGATTCCCAATTCCACTGCTAAGTTCCCAGTATATAAAACATGTTATAAAAATATACTGATTACAGTCTTTGTTTTATGTTTTTTTTTCTGGTGCAGATTAGTGTTTGTGCTCTTGCAGCAGACAAATATGCTATTTACAATTTCAGTAGTTCAGTAGTTTGCTGCTAACAAACATCATAGCTGGCTATGCTAACTTAGTCACATGGACAGAGATTTGCTAAAAACAATAACGATAATAACACTGAATGCTCTCTGCGGTTCTCCGTCTTTACTGACAGATTTGCTTTTCCAAATAACTCAAGAATAAGTTATTTTTGAGTCTTTCTCTTGCTTTTCATTTGTCTGAAATGAAAGATCAAAGTAAGAAGGAAGAATCTATCCGACTAACATTAACACCAGCTAAACACAGCACCAGCAACCCCCCCACAACACAAGTTGTTGTTTTTTGTCTTTCGGCTAGACTAGGGGTCTGTCTAGGGGTCGCCACACAACTTGCCACAGGTTTTACGCCGGGTGCCGTTCTTGATGCAACCCTCTCATTTTATCCTGGGCTTGGGACCAGCACTGCATCCAGTGGCCGGGCTTTGGGCATTGCGTGGGAATTGAGAAATCTACACTGAGCCACCAACGGCCCTGTGATCCCACACAAGGGCTAGCAGTAAATAATTTAAATTTCCAGGGTATTATGTGAATTGTTATCATGAGGTGTGTTGAAATTTATTGCAATATTATTATCATAACTGATAATAATATTGCAATAAATTTCAACAGACCTCCTTATTATCATTATAATTCGAAGCCAGTTCACATAATCCTGAGGTTACAATAAGTCAGAAATTCTATGTAAATGTATGGCAATGTGTTCAAGTATGTACATGGTGTATAATGTTTCATTGTACAGTATAGTGTTCATTGTTACACAAACCATTGATAAGACTCTACTGCCAGCCTGCCTCACCACAGGGGCTTCTGAATAGACAATCTTTGTCTATTAACATTCACACACACACACAGTTCTATGCAAAAGTCTTGAGCCACCTCTTATTTCTTTATATTTTGCATGGACATGGACAAGGCATTTTTTGTATTTTTATTGCAGCCTTAAAGAATATTTCTCCAGGCTTCCTTAAGGACTTTTTTTGTTCTCGTTATTGGCTCTCATTTTTAGTCCAATCCCCGAACAGTTTAGAGGAATGTTTTTGTTTGTTAAGCCATGCATATAATATAATATAATATAATATAATATAATATAATATAATATAATATAAGACTTAAACAAGTGAGAAACAGGTACAGATAATGAGAGATGATCAAGTCATGATTGGTATATTGGTGATGCTGAGATACTGAGTGGTTGGAACAGATGAGAGGGGAAATGAGGTGGCTGTTGAGGCTGTTACATAAACAACCAATTTTTTTTATTGTATCTTTAGGCACTTCGCAACCTGTCACAGTAAAACACTTGTTTCTATTTATTTAATTTTATCTACATAATTTTTATTTTATTTAACATGAAGAAATGGGATGGGGGGGGGGGGGGCTTATATACAGAATCACAACCTTAAGGCTTTCTGCCCAATATTATCTGAATCCTAACATAAACATGAAATTAGGACTTCAGTTTGAAGAAAATTTTAAAGACCGACCTGGTTAAATTTTAATTCAAGACCCCTGCTTTATAATCCCAGTAGATAGACCTTTTTAAATCCTATTTTATTGACTGGCAATGTAATCTTGTTAGGCAGGACTGATTTGACCTGAAGGGTGTCTGACACAAATGTGTCACAGGCTAAACAACTTCACTGTGAGAAAGATTTTTAGAAAGAATACAGACTATTGAGTGTGAGAGCAAGCAGGTCAATAACTCTATATCTATAAGCCACTATTATTGGTAAATTAAGATAATCTGGATACACTTGCAGTATCACATAGAGAGCACAGTCTGATACATAAAAGCAGCCAAGCCAGTGTGTGAACCGGCTAGTGTGTGAATCTTCTCTGACAGGATTAAGATATTGATCCACATTCTTCACAAAAGTCAATCAAAGCAACAGGCAGTACAACTGGTGTCCTAACTAAATTCTAGGAAAAAAGAATCAGAGGGATATGAACCAAGGCATCTCCAACCCTGAGTGGTGTCAAACACTTTATTCTGGTTAGGGGTGCAGTGGATCAAAAGCCTGTCCTTGGAACACTGGACAGGAGGTGAAAGAACACTTTGAATGGGACACCAATCTGTCACAGAATACTTTGCACACACTCACCCACACGTTCATTCACACCTAAGGGCAATTTTGCATATTCGGCTTATCTACAGGCAGATTTTTGAGGAATGGAAGAACCTGGAGGAAACCTGGACACAGGGGAAACGTCAGGGAACGCCACACAGACGTGTAACCCAAGCTAAATATGACCAATCTGATGAACAATCCACTGACGGTTCTGACGGTTGACTATTAAGACAGGATGAACAACTGATTATCACTGTCACCTTGCCTCTCCGGGGTCCGGGTTCAGTTTCCCGCCTCGGGGACTCCGGTTTCCTCCCTGACATGTAGATTAGGTTAATCCCAAATTGCCTGTAGTGTGTGAATGAGCATGTTTGTGTGTGTGCGTGTCCTGCGATGAACTGGCACCCCATCCAGGGTGTACCCCGCCTTGTGCCCCAAGTCTCCTGGGATAGACTCCTTGACTGTGTATACAGAATGAGTGGACATCTGTTTACTCAGTACGTGACCACGTCATTAGGTGTGACGTCACGACACGAGGACGGGATTCATTCTGTTATCATTAACCAGTAGAATTATTATAAGAAATACCAGCAATGTTATTATGTTGTCTTGCTTGCGATGTATTGCCGTGGATTTCCACCATAACAGGAGCACACACACACACACACACACACACATATAGATACTCTGTCATAGCTATGTGCCACCATGTGTTTCAGGCATTGCGTCAGTGATTCAAACTGTAAACACTACCTGATATCAACCGTGCGTTAAATGCGCGTTACGCACATCAGATTACAGTGCAACCCTTCCATGTTTGTGTGTTTTCTTTTCCCAGGCTCGCTGTGCCTTACCCTTCATCCAGTCCACCACCTGGTTCGTTGTCCACTTGCTTACAGGTTCCATGACCAAAGCCATCCTAGTGGAAGTTTTTGCAGTCAGTGCCAAACAAAGGCGCAAAGGGAGCGACTCGGATCACTCAGCTGCGCAATTCTGTGCTACTCAGACCTCAGATCGGATCTTTTCATTCTGATCGTCTGGCGCGTGCGTTCCATGGGCGATGTATACAAGCCGAGTGTGCTCTGTCAAGTCCAAGTCATCCCTGCGTTTGTGTCTGTGTGTCTGTGTGTCTGCCTGTGCGTGCGTGTGTGTGTGTGAGAGAGAGAGAGGAAATCTCTCCGGTTCAGCGCATTCCTCCGCACTTGAGTCCAAATGCTGACTTGATTTCTCACGAGCTTAAGGTTGTCCTTTTCTAGTCGGAGCGCGAGCGCAGCTCTCCAGCTCGTGCACGGTGGGCTGAACTACGTCAACATCGCGTCGGTGGATGAGGAGTAGTGGGTGGATGTGCGGTAGTAAACAGCGCGCCACCCGTCTTTCCAGCTCTCTTTTGGATTTCTCGCATCGCTTACCTTGTCATGTCACATATGGAACATAACGAACAAAGACGATCATTCTGCTCTGAGCTGAGCACAATCGCAATCCTGGATTTATTTATTTATTTTGTATTATATTATATTATATATTTATTTTATATATTGCACGGAGATGTGCAACCTCAAAACAGAGCCAGACCATTTAACTATTCACATCCATCGACATAAATCATCTGTGAGTTTATGGACACAATGATTCATATACTCCATATTATTACCATAATAATCATTTAAAAAATATATATATTTTTTTTCCTTTGGTAAAGGTAGAGATGCCATAAGATGTGGCATGACTTCTTTATATCTACAGGGAGTAAGGGTGTGGAGAATATCTGGAGAATATATGATTTGTTCATTAGTGCAAAATGAATAGCCATATACTGTACTAAGTAACATTATTGAATTCGCCCTTTCATTTCATTTCAGCTCCTCGGGGGATGTGGTAACACGGTGCGAACATGATGTATCAGCATCCCAAGGCATGAAATTGTCTAACAGTGTAACAGTAATAGGTCTCAAGATGGAACAGCTTCACCATCCTTAGTTCAATTCTGAGCTCTGGTTACGGTCTGTGCATTCTCTCAGCATATCTGTGTGGGTTTCCTAAGGTTTATTCCCACCTCTCAAAAACAATCAAATAAATAAATTAATAATAATAATAATAATAATAATAATAATAATAATAAACTATTAGGTGGGTTGGTGGATTGAAGGCTGTATATGTGAACAAGTGGTTCCAGTGGTTACTGGAAGTGTGTGAAAGGGTGAGGAATAGATGTGAAGATGTGAAATCTTTTGAGGATTTAAAGAGGTTACTTTACTCATCTACCCTACGTATATACATATGAATAGATAGATATAGACATATCATTATAGATTGATAGATAGATAGATAGATAGATAGATAGATAGATAGATGCCATGTACAATACAGTATGTGACCTCGCACTTCATGTGGCATGGGTTTGATTCCGGCCTCAGGTCTACAGTATGTGTGTGGAGTTTGCATGTTCTCCCTGTGCTTGGTGGGTTTCCTTCGGTTTCCATCTGAATTACTGGAGTAATTGTGTGTTTTCTGCCCACGGTCCTCTGCCATGTGCATTAAGTCCCCTGGAATAGGCCCCATGACCCTATTTTATATCTATTTATTTTTTATTTTCTATATATTTATTTGTTTCTGCTAAGCTTTAATGGAAAGTGGCAAAGGATATGCTCATAAATTACCCAAGACATTTTATTTTCATTTCACTCTGAGGCAAATGTTGTAAATAGGTAATAGAACATTTTGAAATGAAAGCATTGCTTATGTAAACTTGTTTGTTATTTTTTATTTTTTTGTAAATGACAGGATAAATATGGAACACCCACCACAATCAGTTATATAACTGTCTCAGAAGAAACATAACAAGAGTCCTTTGCATTATATGGAAAAGTTTTTACTGTACATATTAAAGACAATAAATGTTTTTTAAATCTTAAATAAAGACAGTCTGCCTTAAATGTTAACATAATGGTGGACAATTTTTAGGAAAATTTAGTAGAAACATGTAGCACTTTATTATCATGAAACAATGATGATATGATTAGTGAAAGCTCCAATTCGGATCATTTGGATATTTATTGAGCTACTCTAGAAAGGAGTCAGTTATGGTAAACTCAAGTGTGTTACTGTTCAAAACTAACTGCAAGTGGTATAACAGGTTAGTGGGTACATCTTTAGGTAAGATGTTTTGCACATTCATAAAGTACTACTCCAGATGGTATTCACAGACAAATGTTTTATTTAAAAGTGTGAAAAACACAGCAAGATATCACCATCCAAGATGTAACCATAACAACAATTACATAATGCTAACCTGTTAATATGTGAGACAGCAGCATGCAGGACTAAATTACTAGAAATCCAAGTTTGTTTCATCAAAAATAATAAGTAATGACAGTAAGTTTGACAGAAAGCATTTGCATAAATTGATTTTAAGGAGCCGTTGTATAAGCAAGAAAACATCTCAGTATTAGCAAATGACAACTTTTTCTCATATACACATTTGTCAATGCATTTTCTAAATTAGCAAGACATTGTTGGGTTTATATTTCTTACATAACTAGTATAAATAATTCTCGTAGGCTTTGTAGGCTTAATCCTAGATAGTATAGCTGCTGTTTTATTTTGTTTGCTACTTTTTTTTTTTTCTCACACAGCTGCCAAATCATGCTGGTTCAGGCATATGCTGGGAAGAATTTTAGCTTGGATTATCTACAACAAAGAATTAAAAGCACCAGCACGCCTACATCTTTAATACGCATTCCGCTTCAGGAAATCTTCCTATCAGTTCAGTTCACTTTTCAAAGGAACCAGTTGAATTATGTCTAGGGAGTCAGATATAAAGAATATCCACCGTTTATAAGGAGGTTTAGAGACAGAGAGAAGACGAGAGAGAGAGAGAGAGAGATGCTAACAGATGTTTTGATCTTTACTAGTCTCAGCGCATTAAAAAGAGGCTTTTGAGGAGAAAGGGATTGGTGGGGGAGGAAAAGGTTCAAGACCTGTGCCCCTAATCAGTCTTTCACTATTCACCCAGGCTTCTTCACCATCTGTGTAGTGTGTGTATGTGCACATAAATGAGGGGAGTGATTCAGTCTCACAGTTCTTAAGTGATCACGATAAGCCCTACTACTTCCGAAGACTCCCTTTTTCTCAGATAGATCTCTGAAGTCTCCTCTCACAGAGGTGAAAAGTACCAGTCATTTGGGACACACTATAATCTCATCACATAAAACGGAATCTGTTTCCTTGTTGCACCATCAATGACACTTATACAAACAAAACATACACTTCAGTTCCATATGCACAATGAATATTAACACATCATGTGACCAAACATGCAGAAGCAAAAGAAATAAATACAAATGCATGAGCTATATGGGTTTAAATTAAGGTGGACACTTGACCTACAATTATGGACCTACAGCTATAGCCTTTCTGTTACACAGTGGGGGTTTTTTCTCCTGAAAATATGCTCCACATGGTATATTATCTGTAATTCTGTAATAATGTTAAATCTGTACATAACGACTTAGCGCAATTTTTACAATGTGTCCAATTAAATGGACACAAGATCTAAAGCCAAATAAAAATAAAATTTATTAAATTGATCACTGGTTGATTCATATAATTAATTAAATTAATATACGAGGGACATTCAAGTCAAACAGGGATTATTTAAAGTTCTTTTGAATTAAGGAATTAAAACTGTTGACATTTACAGAAGACTTCAAGTACAGTATTAAGAAGGCTGTAGATCCACGAATAATGATCGAGACTGAGGTGGCTCTAAGCCCACCGCAGTAATTCTTAAGCACATTCAGAAAGTGGAATACCTGATCATTTAAAAATCGACAGATAACTTGTCACCAACTTGTGGATGAGCCACATCTGTCAGTCCTGACCTCGCTCCAAACCATTTCCACATGTTTGGGGCATTAAAGGACTTCCCGGGATTTCCTGGGAGAGATTTTTTTTTATTAATCTGACAACCCAACCAACATCCAGCCATCCATCAGCCAAATCACTCATCCTGTGTTGGATCAGGGGAGGCCGGAGCCTATCCCTATTCCAGGGAACTCAGGGTACAAGGCAGCGTACAATCTAAATGCAGGAACACACAGACACAACAGACACACACACCACAGGGAATTTGAAAATGCCAATCAGACTGCAGTGCTTTCAACTGTGGGAGGAATCTAAAATACCTGGAAGAAAGCCTAGATTACATCTCATATCATTTAATTGCTTTTAAATCCATTGGCTTAATATTGATGCTGTCTCTTTTCTATCTGACAAAATGACCCGAGATTTAGGTTTAGGCTCTGTTGTGATACATGAGATAATACGGTATCTCTGACTGGTGACAAACATAGTCTTGATATATTAAATATAGAAACCAAACGAATTACTTTTTCACATTTACATTCTACAGATGCATAAACAAGTCCACAGTCATTTAAACATGTGAACATCTCATGGCCTCCGAGATCATAAACTTGTAGTTAAGACTTTTCTGATTTGTGGGCAATGTAATAAAATATTATATAAAAGTACTATGCAAACTTAGGCACATGCATATAAATGCTATAGAGCAATGATGCATTAAAAAACCTACAAAGCTTAAGAAACAGTCATTAATGAAGTCAATATTTGGTGTGACAATGCTTTGAGGACTCTTTAGTCTCAGGGACAATTTGTGCAGTTTTATAAGCAAATTGATGGTGGCTGAGAAGTGCAAAACAAATTAACAAATTTTAAACCCAAATAACAAAAATGAAAACTAAATAACAAATCCACAAACAAAAAAAACCTAACAAATCCGAAAACAAAATCACAAATAGGCAGGTATAGTTTGCGAATTAAATTCTTATTGCTAATTGGACGAGACATTTTGTTTCCAGATTTGTCATTGTGTTTTCTGATTTGTTATTTTGTTTGCTTTGCACCCAGAGGTCTGCTGAGCACTTTGACTGTTGCATCTGCTTTCATTTTGTTTTGTGTCTAACAAGTGGTCGCTTACATAATATGCTGATTTCTTTTCTGGAAAATAAATATTTTTCTGTACCTTTTAATTTGTGGTGGAACACTGTTGTTTGAAAATGAGAAATGTTTTTGACTTTCATTTAAATGTTTTCTTGAAATATGAGTCTAAGGTCAGATGCTTATCAAATGCAAAATAATAAAAAGAGTATGAATGAGCTCTAGTGTGATTGCACTGTGGATTTGAAGTATCTTTTCATTTTGGATCATTTATTTATTTATTTATTTATTCATTTATAAAACTGAAATACAGTCAATTTAGTAACACTTTTGCTAAACAGCCTTATAAAAAAGAATTTCCCTAAGTGACTTTACACATTTACGTTTAATAGGACATAACTATGAAACTATTTATTATGCATGTCTACATAATAAAACTCCAATGTCATTTTAGCTGATTTGAACACGAGCTTCAAAGAATTAAAGGTAAGAGTGTTGAATTTGGTAACTACTGCAATTTCCAATCATGTATCGCACATGCATGCTGTGTACAGAAGGGGGCAGCAACGGTCCTAGGTAGTGAAACTGCCATAAAAGGAAGAAGTCAAAATAGCTCCAACCTACGAGGGTTGCCAGGTCATCAGTAGACTTTTATTGTAGGCTGGGAATATTCCGAAATGATCATGCGCCCTCTAACGGCCATCTTTTATAGAGGCAAAAATTATAAACTGATAACTACTGATAACAATTCAGTTTAATGCATATCACAATAAATAAACATCCATTTGAATGTGATTGACTATGTTAATATATTATTATTATTATTATTATTATTATTTTTACAAATATTTAAAGAATTGTGGATTTCTTTAAACCATTTGTCTATCATGCTAAAACCGTCAAAAAATAAGTGGATAAATTTTTTAAATATGCTTAAAAAAAAAAACATTACAGAACGGTTCCAAATGGTGTAGCTAGGTCTTATAGAATTATTTATTTAAGAACAAACCACCTTTCTTGAAATTCAATTAAAAGATAACAATCGTGATTTTTTTTTTATTGCAAAAAATGCAAAAGTGAATCGTAAAAAAAAACCCGGCGTGCACATTTTATTATTCTTTTTTAAATAATTTTTGCATCATATTTGTTTCGTACCTTTATTGTCCCAAAATAGATTTTAAGTGTCTAGGTTTATGTATACATAAAAATCTTAGACGGTAAAAAAAAAAAAAAAAAAAATCGGTAAGAAGCAAAGATAAGGAGAGTACGTATATCATTAAGCAAGCACACTTTCCCCACTTGTGCTGCTAAACAGAGTTTGCTCAGGTTACGTGCCGTGCTGGATTCTGTCATGAGGCTCTGGCAACCTGACGCATTAAATCGAAAGTTCTGGAAATGGACACCATAAAAGATTAATCTTGAATTATGCTTTACATTATACTCTTTACGTGTTGTACGATTATTTTTAGGCGAGAATATCTAAATTATTTTATTATAGCTGACTAAAATCAGCTTTACATGAAATCTAAAGTCAGAACTAGTTTAACGGATTGACAGCTGTACACAGGAAAAGAGAACGAAAGGTAAAAACACTAAACGCTCCAGTTTGTTGTGCGGAAATGTTTGTTGTGCCGGGTTGAGCAGTGTAACACAGGGGAAGCATATTTGTTTTGTGCTGTTCCTGGTGTTTGTTGTAACCCGGAAGTTCACAACAAGTGTGTGACGGGAGAAACCTGAGCTCATGTATCGTGTTGGTTTTCTGTCCACAGATTATCCTGACATCTGTCATTTTGCGCCTCAGATCAGACGAGAGAGGTGAAGAATGGAGGATAATGAATCGATGTCGGATAACAGCGTGCCTTTCGGCTACGGAGCTTCAGCGTACGGCAGTGAGGCAGAGGAGGATGAGGAAGATGTCGCCATGCACAGAGAGCTCGCGCTCCGGCGCATGGAGTGGCAGACAGTCACAGAGGGGTACAGCATTAAAGCACTATAGAGCAACATAACACCAGCTCAAAAACTCGCTGTATAGTCCCTTGTGACGTACATAAGCTTATTAGCATATTCATCTGGTCGGTCACGGTCATTTGCATATCGTAAGATTTTCTGGGCATTTAGGAAACAATACAAAAAAATTTTTTTTCTTATACAAAGAAGTCATCTCTACTTTTGATGAACATGTGACAGCACATCTAGGGTTATGCATTATGCACAGGAATCACCGATCACCTCCCGATTCGATATTATCATGATACCTCTGTGCCTATTCAATCGATTAAAATTCAAGTATCACTATTTTTATGAATTTGATTCGATAGTATTGTAGCGTTTTTCACCGCTAGAAGGGATCTTGGAGGACGAGTGAACTTACTTGCTTCCCAATGCAAATGGCTGGGAGTATTTTATTTACCTCAGCACACATATCTCATGAGAAACACATTCATTGAACTAGCAGAACGGAGCACATACACACATAGAGATAGCACACATACCAATAACACC
>JAQMYL010000011.1:8227093-8247813 GCA_030014365.1 Clarias pachynema | reverse complement strand
GCGTGTGTGTGTGTGTGTGTGTGTGAGTGTGTGTGTGTCTGGTTGTGTGTAGGGGAGCATTTTTATATTCTAGTAGGGACCAAATGTCCTGACAATAATAGGGAACATTTGCTTTTCTTCTGTTTAAAGAAAAATAGTGTAACAAATGGAACCTTACTTAACAAAATATGTGTATTTGCTTTGAATATGTGCTTTTACATTTTACAGAGGTTACGATTAGCATTTTTAAGTGTTATTAATTTACGATTAGGCATAGCATTAATAAACTGCAGAAATAATTAGGTTAATGGAAGTTCCTAACAAAAATTGTGTGTGTGCATGTGTGTGTGTGCGTGTGTGTGTGTGTATGTATGTCTCTATGTGTGACTCTATGGTGGGAAAGTGAGAGAAATGAATGCAACTATGATTTCGCACATTCCAGAATAATCAGGCTAAAGTCACACTAAGGGAGAAAATCTTTTCATAGACAGCTGTGCCGATTTTCAGACATCTCAGTGCTGACTTTACTTCTTATAGCATATGATGGCTTTTGCAAATTCTCTGAATTTTAAATATACATTGCTTGATTGGGTTCCTCAAAGGTATATATATATAGATAGATATCTTTTATATATATATATATAAAAGAAAATCTGTTTATATTGTATAATTTTCAATTAAAATCTTAAACAACATATTTAAATCGATATTTAAACAACAACAAAAAAGAGTGACAAAGACATGCATTTATCATCCTCAATCTTTTGTTTTAAATGCATGATGTTTCCTTCTCTTGAAAGAAATGCAAGGTAGTCTATATACATTCCATTCATGTGATATTTCAGTATCTACAAGGAATGCATAAGTATTATGACCCTGTAAAAATGTTATGAAAGTGTTATGTAGACATCCTTCGATGTAGTATTATTCATCCCACCACCTTACAATGCCCCTGTTATCCTTGGTTTCCATTCTTTTTTAGAAAGCGTGAGGTCCTACATAGATGGTAAGGCGGAGGGTCGAGCTACTCTGGTAGTTTATCAGAGGGTTAACGGACACCATCTCCAGATCCAGAGTATACACTTTGGGTCCGCTGACTTCCCCAGCCAGAACCAACATGGCACTGACATTATTGATTTGCTAAAAATGCACAGGAAAAATGACTTCTTTTAATAATTTGTTGTTGTGTGCTTTATGAAATGTAAACTGTAATTTTACTTATGATTTGGAGGAATGAAATCTCCTCTTACCCGAATGTAAAAGTCTCCTCCATCATCTCCAGACCGGATGTGGAACGTGTTGTATGCACCAGGGTAGACACTGGTGGCCTGGATTTGGAAGATATCGGACGGGACAGAGCGTTCAGAGGTGATACTCATGTAGCGATGCACGATGGAGAATGGGAGGTCACGGCATTCTGGCTTCACCGTTGGACACACACAACGACTTGAGGGTTTGAAAGAGAAGCGAAAGAGAGTGTGAGTGAGAGCGAGAGAGAATGTGTGGAACATATTGTGTGATCAAACTTGTCATCTGACCCTGTTGGCACTGATAGTTCCTGTCTGGCATGTGTGAAATAAAGAAATACTGCAGGGGGTTTTAAACTAAGCTTTATCCATCACATCTGGTGCATACAGTATGTGCATAGACAAGAAGTTTCCTATATCTTGAGAAAAGAACAGAAACTTTGTTTTCTCGATACTCACTTATAATGGAAGTCTGTGGCCAGTTGTTGAAGTCAATCTATTATTATATATTTATGTGACTACATAATAAGAATTCAATAATAAGAATTCCAGACATTTTTAGACTGATCTTAAGAAAGATTTTCTTTTTAGTTTTGTTCGATTTTAAACAATGGTGAAATGCAGTACTAAAAAAATATTTCTATGTACTTTCACATAGACACCCACTACAACTATGGCAATGCCTTCCCATAAAACTCCCCTTGAGAATGCAATACTGGAAGGATTAGTTACACATACAGTACTTAGGGACTCCTGGCTAGTATGACAGCAAAATCTTTGTCCTATTGTCTGGAGATCCTGAGTTTGAAATCTTGCAATGCCATAGTCATCCATGCCAGGAAAATGGTGTGGAAAAGATGGTGTATTACTGTACTGTATCTCACACCTGTCAATCTCAATGATACTAGTAAATTGTGGCGGTCTTTGAGCTCATGCATACAAAAATTGCTCACAATACTTTCCGTAGTGTGTGTTAAGCGCAGTTTCCACTTTCACTTTTTTTTTTTTTTTTGCTATGGGTCTCCACAGGTTTAAAATCATGGCTTGCCATTCCTCTGTCACAATTTGATATCATTAGCCATGGCATAGCAATAGAGCATTAAAGGCAGAGCTAAGGCAATATACACTGGAGCTAGGCAAAGACAGATGATTTGGAACATTAAGACTAAGAATATTGCAGATTATTTAAAATAGGTCTATGGTGCACTGGGAATTCCGCAGTGGAGTGACCTACAAGAATGATATGATAATGTGCCATAACATCACCTTTTCAGGAGCTACACTAGCACTTCATTTGCTTGGAACAACACACACCTTCACTCCCCATGTGCATCAGTGATCCTTGGCCACCCTTGACCCTGTAACCAGTTCACTGGTTTGTCTTCATTGTTGTCCTGGACACTGCAGACCAGAAACATCGCACAAGAGCTGCAGTTTTGGAGTTGCTCTGATCCAGTCTAACCATTACAATTTGGCCCTTGTCAAAGTGGCTTAAATCCTTATACTTGCCCATTTTTTTCTGCATCCGACACATCAACTTCATTGACAATATGTTCGCTTACTGCCTTATATATCCCACCCACTTCCAAAGGCCACTGTTAAGAGATATTATAACTGTAACTACTATGACAATGAGTGGTCAGGAGCTACAAAAAGTGACTGTTGACAGACAATTATAGGTGTATAATTCATACTCAATGTTAATGTGTTGATGTTATGGAATACATGCATACTTATGGTACATACATACATCACTTGCCAGTGATACCATCCTGGCACTTACTGTAAAACTCCTTTACATGGCACCTTGTCGTGTCTAGAATTGCATATGGAGCTCAGGAATGATCACAGATAGGCTTACGGTGGACATGTGGCAGACTTACAAGTCATAAAAATGTGTAGCTATGCAGTGAACCTGCTTAAATCAAAAAGTCCATGCTGGCACTCTGAGGATCACTACAGTTCCCCTTGACACATCTCTTACTGTATGACTACCCCAGGCTCATCACGATTCCTGAATTCATAGTGATTCATAGCATAATTTTTTTTTTTAAATAGAAACGTGGCTTTACACTTCCCTGTGATGCAGCATGAGTAGGATTCGGACATCTTGCAGAAAGCACTCTTTAGCTCCCACCCTATTCAGGGTGGTAACTGTCAAATCAGGGGAGGAATTGACTGGTAGGAGGGATCATTCAGGTAATCAAATTTATTATGTATTTATTTCTAACACATTAACTCCGCCATTGCCTGGTCCCAAGTCCAGGATGAGAAAGGAGGAGGGTTGGGCGTGGGGCTAGCAACCCCACCCTTTAAAAGAAAGACATGCTACAGAAACTGCAACAACAACAAGTAGGTGTTGTTTGCGGCCCTATGCTCCACCAGGAGTCTACAGGCTTAAAGAAGAAGAAAGATTTCTAACACATTATAAAACGTATTAAAAAAAAACATGTTAGAAACATTATGCATTGGTGAGTGAGTGAATTTTCTGTTCTTAAAAATTAATGTCATGTGTTCATAATGGAAGAAGTGAAACATTCTGGCTCACTTAGTAGATCTAAGTAGGATGTGCATATGGGTAAGTGTGTGTGACCATTACTTCTCTGAAACATGGATGTAAGGATCCTTGCAACGATTGGATTCCACACAATGGTATCCACCATGGATATTCACACAGCTCTGTCCTTCTGTACACTGATGTGTCCCTGACTCACACTCATTCAAATCTACATGCAGACAGGAACATTGTGGGGAAAAAAAGAATAGAACAGTTTGAATGGACAGATTTTAGGAGGACTGAGAAAATGAGTCACTGACTTAATGTGCTTCCACTGTCATTGATGGTGCCACTGGGAGAAGTAGGTGGGAGCTGGTGAAAAACAGCATGAGGCCTTACCTTGGCAGAGGCGTGAACCGACGAGCTGATAGCCCGGGGGACATACACAGGAGAATCGACCTGGCTCATTTACACACTGGAATTGACACAGGTAACTGGAGTAGCTGCACTCATCAATGTCTGTAGATAGAGAAAGATCAGCAATGAGTGTGAAGATGTCAAACAGAAGCTAACTGATAAGAAGAACACAAATTAACATTTGACAATATGATGATTGCACATTGTTATATACTGCACTAATATATCATTAGCTATTTTTTAATTCAATGTTGGGGAATCAGAGAGAAGCATTTGTGTACCAAAGTTCAATGGAATGAGATCACAAGATCCTTTTCCTTGTTAAATAATGATATTATTTGTATATAAAAAATATAAGTGGGGTTACAATTATAGCTTGCAGGACGCATTTAAAGAAACTGAATATTGAAATCTGTAGTCTGAGATTCCTGGTATTACCTGACAGAAGAGGAACTGGTGTGGTTGCTGTAATTAATTTTTAGGCAAAACCCAATTCGTATGTACTGTATAGTACCAGGATACAAGTTTGATTTATTTTCTGCATTCTAGAACAATAACGGATTTTTGAAGAAAAAAAAAACTATAAAATAACACATATACTGTAGCATTAGGGAATTAAGTAACAACAGCAACTTGCTATTTCAAGATATGATGTCAGCTGTTCTGAAACATTATTTTGCAGAATTGTATACATACAGTAAAACACAACTTTTTTTTCTCCCCAAATTGTTCAGCTCTAATATACTGTAACACTGATGTAAAAAAAAAAAATAAATAAAAAAAGATAACTTGTCAATAATTTCAATAGTTAAATCTCTAATACAATTCTATAACACAAGAAAAAAGCAGAACGATTAATTCACCATTGCATGTGAAGCCATCAGGGTCGAGGTCGTAGCCCTGCTCACAGCGACACAGAAATGTCCCATATGTGTTGTAGCACCTCTGCTGACACGGTGCTCCCATTTCACATTCATTTACATCTAAAAAATGTAACAAATCCCAAAACATCCCATAATGATACACATAAAAGAAAAATTTGTTATATAATGAATATAACACAAGATTATTGCTGGTCAGTCAGACAGTTGTCAAAACTATAAAAATGAACCAAGTAAATCAAAAGATTCTGATTATTAACTTATCTTATTAAAAAAAAAACAATTCACAAATATTATTTAAAGAACAAAACAAATCTTTTATTGTGTAAAAGTTAGATATATTATATATACTATATATAAACATCTCATTATTTGGATGCACACAGCACTGTAGTTGTAGCTGTGAAACATACATTGTTTCTGACACTAGACTGTGTGATTAATGTTGGGTTAATCACTCACCCACACAGGAACGGTTGTTGCCTGCCACCTGGAAACCTGGCTCACACTGGCAGGCAAAAGATCCAGGATAATTGATACAGCGATGCTGGCAGTAGCGGTATGTGCACTCATCGATATCTACCAGTGCAGAGATTAGTTAACACACAGGCGCATGCTGGCAAATAGTTGTGGATAAGTTTGTTGATATGCTATGAAAAAGTCATCTGTCTCACCGACACACTCCTGGCCTATCTTTCGGTAGCCATCTGAACATTGACAGGTGTATGATCCGAGAGTGTTAATGCAATGTTGACTCGGTTGGCAGTTATGCAGGTTAATTTCACACTCATCTAAATCTGTAAAATAATATGCACCAACATTATGTATGATCTGTAAGAGAACAGAGGCTGGGATGGAGCTACATCGGAGTGGTTCAAAACCCGCAACCTGAAAGTTTAAATGACTGTTTAATAGTGGTATCTATTTTACACAGCTTAAGTAATTTTGTTAAGAGCAATGGCAAAAATTTCTGGATCCAGATCTTACCTATACAGCTCTCTCCCTGGGCCTCATATCCCACAGGACAGGGATTAAAAGCCCCATTGGACACACTGGCAAGAACAGATTCTGCCTGGCCAGACGGCTCGGGGGCAGTGATGACAGAGGCAGAGCGAGGTAGACACAAGTAACCACCATAGTGATTAAAGCATTTCATCTCCCCTTGACATGGCTCTGTAATTGTCTCACACTCGTTTATGTCTGGGGACAGAGTAATAAGAGATGATAGAGAGGCTGAAGCAGGCTGGCAGACATTAAAAAAATCACAGCGAGGGCAGAAAGTCTGTGATATCTCACCATCTCCTGCTAATCAGAGGACAAATCACTGAATCACTGTATCACATTGCTCTAATCACCTGCCACCCACCTTTACAGTGCTGGTTCTGGGCATCCCACTCATAGCCATCTGTGCATTCCTGAGAGAGAGAGACACACACACACACACACACACACACACACACACACACACACACACACACACACACACACCAAGACACATTTTCATACTCAGTTGAGACATACATGAGACATACTGTATCTGCAAAGATCGACAGTTACAGCATCACACTGCCAAAACCTTGTCTGGCCATATAATAATCAGGACTAACAATTCTGAGATTAATATCAAACGTTTTCCTGTACTTATGTCATTGAACAGATCTTTTATAAATGTGGTTTGTAATTTTTTTTTAAGTATTTCTAGACTTAAAATAATCTTAAACTTCAAAGATACCTTTAAAAAATAGAAATCTGCTATATTGCTATTAAATCCATCTCACTAGTTTCTAGCTTCTTTTTTTATTATTTATTTATTTATTTATTTTCTACATTTTTCCAGCCTGGACAAAGCTTGCACAGAGCCACCCACTTTTCTCCTAAAAGGCCACATACAAGGAACAGGATTTTAGATGCTTTCAACAGATGAATGAGGTTGGTTGGGGAGAAAGGGCCAAGGGCTTGTCAATGGTTTCCTTATTCTTCTTTTATGACTTCCTAATTCATTACAAATTCAATCCAAATTTGGCAATGGGCTATAAAATATATATAATAGTTTATTATTAAGTTGTAATGTACAATGCAGGAACTACTTCTGAAAACATAAACCAATCAGCCATAACATTAAAACCCAAAAAATCAAACCCAACCCCTTGTGCAAACTGGGAGGCTCTGGCCCACATCTGGGGGTGTGCTGTGATGTCTGCCACCAGGACGTTAGCAGCAGCACCTTCTGAAGTTGTGGGTTGTGAGGTGAGCCCTTCATCGATCAGATTTTTTTGTCCTGTGCATTCCATTGAGATTTGGGGAATGTGGAGGCCAGATCAACAACCTTAAACTCTTTGCTTTGCTAATCTCAATAGGCAGATGGCTGTAATGCAGTGAGTGTTCTGATACCCTTTGATCGTGGCCAGCATTGACTTTTTTCAGCAATTTGTTCTACATGGGTTTTTCTGTGTAATCGGACCAGATAAGCTAGCCTTTGCTCCCCAAGGGCATAGGTGAGCCTTTGGTACCCAAGATCCTGTCTCCAATTCAGTGTAATATAATAGATAATTAGTGCTTTTGAGTTCACCTGGCTTTGGAGTTAGTGTTGTGGCTGATTAGTGTACAATACAATACAATACAATACAATACAATACAATACAATAGAAAAGTATACTATTCTATTCTATTCTATTCTATTCTATTCTATACTATACTATACTATACTATACTATACTATACTATACTATACAGTACTATACTTTACTATACTATACTTTACTATACTATACTACAGTATACTATACTATACTGTGCCTTGCTACATAATCATCGATTTTTATAGTTCTATGGCCTTAATGAGTTTATTAAGGAAAATCCTTTTTTCCCTCCAGAAATTTTTATATAGATTTTTAATGGGCCACTTCATTTGCAAAAACATTTAAACCATTCAGCTAATTATTTTACCTTGTCACAAGAACAAATTTAGAAGTTTCACAGCTGTAAGTATGAAAACTTATGCGAAATTACGTATGCTTGCTCATTTGTAAACAATTTTGCCCAAACATGGTCTATTCAGTGTAGATTTAATCCCAGCTTAAGACCATTTATGGTTTCAGGTTGTAACACTACAAAATGTGAAAAGTTCAATGGGGTGAATTCTTATGCAGGCCAATGTATCTTGGCCAGAAAAGAAATTTTCATTTAGCTTAAATACCAAGTTGACAGTCAGAAAATAATGTACTTAATACTGTAACATTGAAAGGTCTGGCCAGCAAACTGATATGAACTCCATGTAAAAAAAAAAAAACGTGTACTGTACTTTTTTCACCTTTCTTAAATTCCAGTTTAAGCCCTGAACACAGTTTATTATAAATAAATGAAATCAATAATAGATTAAAAGTAAGATGTGACAGTAGACCGCATTCTTTAAACTAAAAGATAAGGAAGATACTTTTTTGTTCTTACCGTGTATGAGTTGGTCTCCACAGGTGCCTGACTGTTCGTCACAGGTAGAAAGACCAGAGTGACACACAGCAGCACACAGCACAAGCACTTCATATTTACGCACACTCATGCACAGTTGAATGTATAAACAGATGTGTAGACTCTTTTACATGGATACCAATCAGTCAAATTACTGTACTTCCCAGAGAGTGCAGGTGGAACTGTTCAGCAACAGAGAGAGAGAGAGAGAGAGAGAGAGATTTGATCCAAGAAACACTAAAAGTCATTACAAATCTAACACACCTGCAGATGATGTAAATTGTTTAGACTGGAGGTGAAATAAAAATGCTCTGTGTAAGTCTGTGCATATTGCAAGCTTGGCAAAGGTTAGACAGGAATCTGAACAAATACTTTATTCATATCAAATCGCTGTGGTATGACCCTATATCAAATCAGCCAGTGCATGCAAAAATTGCATGAGAAATTAAAAACTGCATTTCTGTCTTTATAAACATTGTATTATTACACTGAAATATTAAATAATTATATCCTGAATACGTGATGGGCGCAGTCTACCAGCTGATGTTTGTGCTGGAACATGAGTGCTGGCCGGCACTGCAAGGAAATAATCACACTGAGGCTGCTTTCCCAAAATCACAGGGTTACACAATAGTATTCAGTATGCTGGGCTTAAATGGTAAGAGCATGGTTTTGGATAAAGACAGCATTGATGTTTGGAAAACTCCTTGGTTTTGTGACTTGTTTAACTTTCAGTTTATATCCACTATGTTCTCATACACAAGATCTTCAGTTTGCTTGAAAATTATTGGCACCTTTCATTAGAATTTGTATGCGATGGTTAAAATCAAGCAGGAAGCTGCATACAAAAAAGATTCCCCTGTGCAAAATATCGTAAAATGAGGGTGTTTTTTGTGGCTGGTGTTCTAAGAGCTCTTGTGAAGAATGATGGCAATGTGAATTCAACCAAGTACCAAATACAGTATTTTAGCTTAAAGCCTTGTTGCATGTTTCAGGGGATAGAACATCATTATTTGAACATACAGAAATAGTTGCAGAACAATTAATCAGTGTTTTAATGTACATGTATGTTCAAGCCTCGAACCTGTTACTGTACTTGTTGAGGAAGAGTCTCAGAGTTTCTGTTCTCTCTATTAATTGTGGGGATTCCAATAACTTTAAAATCAATGTTACACATTAAATAAATGTCAGACCTTTAAAGGCTTGACAATATACTATATTTAACCGAACAATTTACCCAGCATTTCCACTCATTCAGTGGTGTGATTTATTTGTGAGAAATCATATTCTCATATAAGTTGATGTCCAGGTCCAGTCTGAAGGCATACTTGATTACTCAGAAAAAAAGTACAAAATTATAAAATTATAAACGTACTGTAATCTAAAATAGGGTATGTATTTAGGATCATGGTTGTGCAGGGTATGTATATATCAGGATCATGGTTGTGCATACATTATATGGCTAAAAGTATGTCGATGCCTGACCATGACCCCATATTTTGGCTTTTCTTAAACGTTTGTCACAAATTATAATCTAGTCATTTTATATTATTTAGCATTATAAATTTCCTTCAATAGTTGCAAGGGATCTAGATCAAACCTGTTCCAGCATGATAATGCCACAACAAGGGCCATAAAAACGTGGTTGGCTAGTATTGGCTTGGAAGCCCTGGACTCAACTTCAATGAATACACCAGGCCTGTTTGCCTGACACTACTGCCAAGCCTCACTAATGGCCTTGAGACTGAATGGGCACAAATTCCCCAAGAAAAAAGTAGAGGAGAAGAAAAGTAGAGGCACTCATAGAAGGGAAACAGTGTGGGACCAACCCCATATTAATGCCACGCCTTTTGAATAGTATGCTCAAAAAGCCTGCATGGGTGTCATGGACAGATACTGTCAGCATTATCCTGCTGAAAGAGATCACTGATATTAGGGAATACTTTGGTCATTAAGGAGTGCATTTGGTCTGTAGCAATGTTAAGATAGGTGGTATGAGCCAAAGTAACATCCACATGAATGCCAGGACTTTGGTTTTGCAGCACAACATTGCCCAAAGCATCACATTGCTGTGTCTGCTTGCCTTTCCATAGTGCACCCTGGTGCCATTCCTTTCTCAGGTAAGTAACATAAGTGACAAAGTGCATAGATGCATGTTACGCTAGAAGTAAAGAAATGCTATTCATCAAACCAAGCTATCTTCTTCCATTGCCCTATGGTCCAGTTCTCATGCACATATGACCACTGTAGACACCTTCAGTGGTGGACATGGGTCAACATGGGCACACTGGCCAGTCTGCAGCTATGCGGCCCCATACACAGCAAGTTGTGATGCACTGTATATTCAGACACCTTTCTATTATAGTCAGCGTTAAGGTTTTTAAACAATTTGTCCTAAAATAGATCTTCTATGTGAGTGGACCAGACATAGCTTTTGCTTCCCTTGAATGCTCTTCATATCACCAAATCATAAACAATGGTACAGCTTATCAACTTTTTTAAACTAACAAAAAATAAACAAAGCACTAAAATATAATAAAAGAGTATAGCTTGCTTTCATCTTTATCTTATTATCTAATCAGACTCTATGATATGATTATTCTTTGATGCATTCATATTGATCCTGTAATCAATTTTAGCTATCATGTAATCACAAAGTCTATGTGAGTCCACAATGGCTATGTGACTAAAAGAACGTAGATAATAACTGCTCAGAGTAACCATGGGTGATGCAGTTTTTTTTTAGACAAATAAAACCTGCATATTGTCTCTGTTCCAGAGAATGAATAGGTTCAGTTTAATAATAACATTTGCAAAACACAAATAGAAAATTAATAATAAACTACTTACTCTATGCACGTCTATTCACATGTGAGGTTCTGCTCCTTCTTCTTTTCCTGTGACTTTGTGATCTGCTCTTTTTTTCTCCCTCAGAGTTTCCCTGTAACAAATAGGGTGCTTCCAGTAAGGTTTAGATAGTTCAGAGTGAGGTAAACTGGTGGACCCACTCCCAGTGTGTGAGATAAAATCAACTAAGACAGCCCACTCACTCCCCCTTTGCCACCCTTCTCCCGCCCTGTCTCCTTCTAACCCCCTAGGATTCAAATTCCTGGTCTCTGGCCCAAATTCCAAATTCATCTCTCAAGCAGTAAGAAACACAAGCAACATGTGTTGTCGCTTGTCTCCTGCCAGTTTGGGGAAAACAATGCACCTGGGTTCTGTCAATCAGTTCTTCTGACACACACTATAAAATCTGGGCTACTGAAAACATTGTTTTACATAATGTTTTTCCAAGTTATAAGATATGAAGCTGCAGTAACTGTTTCCTCACCCCTATGTTTCTCAGCTGGGGATTTCCTGGCTGGAAGGGGGCCTAAGCAGTGTGGACACAAATTAATGAGGGTCACCACAGAAACATAGTCCAGAAAACAGGCCTCTGACTGCCAGAAACATGTTCTATTCCTTAATTATCCTAAGGTTTATAACCCTTTAACGTGTTTTTCCCCTGCACATTCAAGCAAAAGAGAAACGGGAGCCTTGGGGTTCTGGATCATTTTCCCACAACTGCATCATTATTTCAGTGCCGTTTGTGTAAGCCAAAGTGATTCAAAAACATTCAAAAACAAGGGATCTGCAGAAAACTGGAACCAATGACACTTTCTGATTTCTGGTTCAAGTTTTCTTTTCACCAATCTTATACCCGGAACAGACACAGTCACAGCACATAACAATATAAACAGCGGATACATCATTATGACAAGGATCAGGAACACCATTGTTTCATATGGTGGAATTGTTTGAATGAACATTGCTCCTTAGAAAATGGCAAATTAAGATTGCTTTTAATGCAATAAAACCCACATAACCATTAAAATGAAAGCATTTCTGTTTTAGTAATATAAACAATGCACTAGCATGCAGGTATGAAACTCAATGCCCTGTAGGCCAAAAACAGCATACTGCCTCATTTAATTCAGCCTGCACAAACTTGCAAAAATAAAATGGAAATGGCCTGTAGTACTTATTTCTCCATATTTTAATCTCCATGAAAAGTTATTGGAGCATGAAGACAGCAGAGATGAGAGAAAGACTAAAACACATAAAGCTACACAAACACACAGTCCCCTCCAAAAGTACTGGAACAGCTAGGACAATTTTTTGATATACCCTGATGACATTTGGGATTGAGATCAAAAGTTGAATTTGAGACAACAGATCAGAATTTCCTGATACTTTCATCTAGATGTGATAAACAAGGCAGAACATGGTACCTTTGTTGGCAGACCATCTAATGTTTTTGGTGAACAGAAGTATAGGAGCAGATAGTCCTAAAGTCAATTAAAGTAAATGACATACTATTTAGTTGCATACCTCTTGCTTTCCATAACTACATCAGGCCACTGACATCACCAAACTGTTGCATTCATCTCTTGTGAAGTTTTTCCAGGCTTGTACCCCAGATTCTTTCAGTTTTGGGGGTTTCTCTAATACAGTAAGTCTGTAAAAACATTGTGATTGATTACAATCTAAAATGTGCCTTTTTTCTTTCTTTCTTTTTTTACAGCTGATAAAGTCCTTTGATGTGTTCACACTGTGCTTTGGTTCATTGACTTGCTGCATGATGAAATTCCTCTCAATCAGATTAGACACATTCATTGACAGACAGTGTTTCTGTGGGTTTCATTGAATTCATTCTGCTGCTACCATCATGAGTTACATCATTAATAAAGATTAATGAGTTTGTTTCAGAAGCAGCCATGCAAGCCTAAGCCATGACACTACTTCCATGGTGCTTGACCTGTGAACTGTACTGTATGTTTTGGACCACGAGAAAGTATTTCATTCTTCACACTCTGGCTTTTCCATCCATTTGTTAGAGCTAATCTTGATTCCAGAATGTTTATTCTTGTGTCTCATCTCTATGTCTTTAAGAATTCCAATTTAGTCTTCTGATTGTTAGAGTTTTTTTTGTGGTAATGCCTCTGTATTTCTGCTCTCAAAGTCTATTTCACATAGTGTATAGTATTTTTGGCTGTTTCTTCAAATTGCTCAGTCATTGACTGCTATTGTATTACTTGGATGTCCTGTTCAGGGTCAGTGCATTAGTGATTTCTTTACACCAATCTTTACTACATTACAGATTATTGTACTGGTTATGTCCAATACTTATTCAACATCTCTGATCGATTTTTTTTAAACTAATAACTTTAGTTATGCATAGTAAAAACACAAAATTAGTTTTGCTGTTCCAATACTTTTGGAGGGTACTGTGTCTACTAATATACCACAGTTGAATAGTTCCTGTTAGCCTTTCTTTTTCCTCAAACAGTCTGTCACTGCCAATATCTAGGTTATTGCTGGAAATGTTTGTTTTTGACATGATAAGTTTAACTAAACATGATATGGTATGCTGCAAGCCCCAACTGGAGTGCCATGGTGCTGATATTGAACAGATACCAAACATTGTAACAACAAAACTAGAAGGCCAGTGGTGAAATCACAGTTCTCAGCCTTGTGGTATTTTGCGCAGTACAAAAAGGTACAAATGGCTAGGTGGTTAAAGTTTTTGAGACACTACCAATACTATAGTAAGCAGTAATATACTTTGAGCACAACTCAGCATAAGTGAGATTTGTCATACAGGAGTAACACAACTGTTCTGGTTCAGGCAGGTTTTTACAGTTATTTGTGAGGGTTATTGGGGTGCATGCAATCATGGTTCACAAATTTTTACAAGGCAGTAAAAGTCTCACAAACCCAAACCCCCATCCGCTGTCTCCTGAGTTGCCGGGATAAATGAAACCCCCTGCTGTTGAGTCACCCCTTTAGGCAAATACAAACAAACTTTTTTTTTTTTTTCATTTTACTCAGAGAAAACTTTACAATTTCTTTACTTCTTTTTCAGAGGTCCTTTAGGCTGTATCTGCCAGTAGGCACACAATGGATGGTAGGAGAGAAGAGAAGAAAAGATATTCGCCACATTTGTGTAAAAAAATATATTTTACTCAAGATTCATTAAGCGTAAATGGTTTAGGTTTGATTCCCACCTCAGTGTCTGTGTGCTTGGAGCTTGCATGTTGTCCCCATGTTTGTTGGGTTTCCCCCGGGTACTCCAGTTACCTCCCACAGTCCAAAAACATGCATATTGGCGTTCCCAAATTTCCAGTAGTGTGTGAAAGTGTGTGAATGTTACCTGGAGGTCCTATTACGATTGTAAAATGGGAATAAATACAATGGTAATCAACACTGGCCTTCATGATACCTAGTTGGACTTACAGAGGTTCCTGGATGGATGGATGGATGGATGGCCATAAAATGTAGACACTAAAATTTTCACACATGGTGCTAAAAAATAAGGAACTTGAGAATGTGAGAAAGACACTGTCGAAAATATTCTGATGTACCAGGACACCATTTTAATCATGCAGGATGCAGCTTTTGATGATGCTGATGTACAGTATCTCTCCCGTATCACTTAATACCTGTTAGAAGACATAGGTATGCTTTTAAGAAATTCTCAATCCAACCAGGTGTAATGATTTAACATATATCGAGCATTCACACACACATACAGACTCATGCACAAACTAAGGAATGCAATCAGGGTGTGGGCAGTACTGGTGTAGGAAAGTGAGGAAAAGCCAGTCTCCAATAGACCATTTATCTGATCGGCAGGGTTCAATGAGCTGAGTGGAGAACATAGTGTTTACGACAGTGATCTCTAATCAAGGCAGTCCAGACAGTGACAGCTAAAAAAACTACAACCAGGAAAATGTCCCCTTAAGTTGAAATACTGTAGTTCCTTCCCTGTTTAAAGAGTGAAATAATTTACCCTAGGCCATGGTCAGCTTGCATGCTTTTTCTTTTTCTTTTTTTCACGACTCTGCTATGACTTCTCAGGACATGAAACTGAATTTAAAGAGACAGAGGTGTTGAATGTAAAGCCCTGACTATTAAGAAAAGTGACAGGTTTTATTTAATACAAATAGAGATGAATCAATATTTTGTGCTTCTCTATCTTGTTTGCAAATTTTACAGAAGTTGTCTATATTTAATTAGCTTTTTCTTTGATGTATTGATATAAAGATGGCATGGTGTTGTAGTGGTTAGTACTGTGGCCTTGTGGGTCGAAGGTTTGAGTTCTGCCTCGGGTTTGTGCTTGTAGAGTTTGCATGTACTCCCTATGCTTGGTGGGTTTACTCTGCATACTCTGGTTTCTCTGTCACAAATTGGTGTGTACTTTTGCTCTGTAATGCACCCTGTCCAGGATGTACCATGCCTTGTATCCAAATAACCAAAATTATATCCAGCCAAGTTTAAAGAGTGGCTGTTTGCAAATAAACTTACAGTAGTTGGCAAAGTACATACTATTCTCACACACTATTAATGTGATTGAGTGGAAATGTACGCATAAGTGTGAACATTACTAACAAGAACTCTATCATAGAAACCAGTATGTTGGTGGACCATGGGATACCATGGTAGCAGCCCCAAATGATAAAGTGTTGATTGGCCTGATATTTAACATCAATCTACAGAAATGGATTTATAAGACACAGCTTGACTAATGAAGGTTTATTTATGAAGTATAGAGTATGAAAGTGGTGAATTTGGTATGAATCGAGTCCTGATGGGTTTGGTTAATTATTCCCATAGAAAAATCCCCAATAAGAAAACGGTAAGGCAGAAATCATTGTGACTGCTATTTAATAATAGATACCTTTTGCAATTTTGCAATTGCAGTTATAACCAGCGCTAGGAGCAAATGAGTGTCTTTCATATCCGGTCCTTTTCCTGTGGATTTTCGATTTTCAAGTTTCTCAATTTTGATTCACCATTTTTTTTTTTATGTCTCTTGTGTCACTGAAGCAAAAGCACAAAAATCATAAATGCATTTAATCTCAAACCAAATGTTATAGTACTGTACCGAACTTTAATATGTGGTTATGGGATTAAATTAAGTATATTATACAAGTACTCGCACAAGCTTCTCCACATCTTTGGCCTTTGTCAGTTTGGATGCAATGTTGATCAGAAGTCTGTATCCTAAACTTGGTTAAAAATTAAATGTAATAAAACAAAAATATCAAGATTGATTCATGCTACATTATTATTATATCAACCCCAAATAAATATTAGCACTTTGATCATCATTGTGCAAATGACTAATGAAGCTGATGACAGTGACAAATCCATTGAATGAACCACATAGAACACGTTCTATTTGTTCATTCATTTATCTGGAATGTAAGTCTCCTAGACTGGGGGTGAGATCTGTGCTAAGACAACACCTAGTCACATTCAGTCTGCTATCAAAGTCATCAGTAATGTGAGAGTATGAGCAACATACAAGAGTTTTTTTTTCCCTTTCACGTTTATAAATTCAGATGAAATGGCCTAATTAATATTCTTGCTAATTAATTGTGTTTTGCAAGTGAACTGTGGAGAGATGACAGAAGTGTAGCCTGTTTTGAATGTAAGTGGGAAATCAGATGCTAAATTAAGGATCAGTATGAATCAGAGGATTAGTAATAAATAATGGCATAAATTTTTAATTTCCTACACAACGATTTTAAACAGACAAGTTTAATTTCTTACAGATATTGAAACCTTGCTTAGACTTTGAATATAACAAATAAGTTTAGTATCATGAGTTTTTAAATAGGCCACTTAAATCTCATCCAAACTCACAAAAGCAAAACACATACAGGATTCTTTTCATTGACCTAGCACTTTATCACTGCAGGGCTACTAAATTTAATCCCATAACCACATTATAGTGAGACCTAGACACACTTTAGGACTAAAGCTCTGCTGTATCGCTTTTTAGGTAGATATGACGTGATACAGCAGAGTTTTAGTCCTTAAGTGTGTCTAGGTCTCACATTACATAATCTGTACACAGATTAAACAGAAAAGTGCGAAGAGCTGCTGTCCACCAACATGCTTGGCATAACCTACATTGCCAACTACAGGAGCAGAATGTCTGCCACAAATCAACCCAACTGAAGCATACGACAGGATTCAGGTACATCAGGGATCGGAATCACAAGTAACCACCAAATACGATTATGATCATGATACTTAGGTGACAATTTGATTTATATTGAGATTTTATAAATATTCTGATTCAATATTACATTGGACATTATTATTACCTATGTGGCAAGGTATATACTACTGTACTCACACACACTATTACTGTGAGAATTTGTTGCAATATCACATGTCATCCAGGTCACCTTGAAATGTATGCAGAAGAGTCAACATTACTAACAAGAAATCCTAGCAGGCAGAGAAGGATGCCATGCATTATTAAGTTTCCCCTTATTTTGTTACAATTGTAATACTTTGAACAGTTAAAAAACATTGTCATAATTATAAAGTTTTATTATAAAGTATTTATATCTAAGCTTTATTTAACAGCTTCACAGTTGAACATGAACATGAATAATTACTGTGTAATTACTATTTTTCTAACATTATTTTTCCCACTTAATAACCAAAGACAGCATTTAAATCATACAAAATAACTTATAAATGAAATATAAGATTTAACGGGAAAATAATTGAAGCAGTAAAGCAACATTTTTATAGAGAAGCATGTATCTCTGTCATCCGCCATAAGTGTCATTACTAAACACACTTAGGAACTAATTCTCTCCTACCGCACAGGATGGCAATGTTTGAATAGTGAGCAGTGTACCACTTGTAGGAATATATATTTAAAAAAAAAACGGTGATATTTTACTGCTCCAAATGCCTACAGAGTCTCAAATCCCACTTGACAAAGAATATGTGTTGATCAGTTGCAGGCACAGACACACAGCTTCTAACACAGGTGTGTTTCAAACTCAGAGTTTGGAGAAAAAGGCTGATTGGAGGCTTTGTTACACAATAAAAATGCGTTTCTGTTGCACCACTTGGAAGCTCATGCACTTGACACAGCACTGATTATATCCAAAGCTGATCGGTCATGGTTGATCGAGTCTATTCAGGAAAAAAACAGTCTATTCAGGTTGCTGGCTGATTGTTCAGTCCATCTCTATTACAAATGTAAAAAAACATTAATAATAATAATAATAATAATAATAATAATAAATCTATTTTGGAATCAGTGTGGTGATGGATGAATTACAACACAACAGAATCGGGATACATTCCTGAATTAATTTTTCTCCCGTCTCTATTACATATGCATACAGAGTCCAGCTTCTACTGTCTTCACTATTTCTCATTAATATGACATTAAACTGGAAATAACAATTAATAAGACCAAATAGAAAAAAATACAGTATACAGTATCAGCAGAATTTATATTTCAACATAGTGTATATATACACAGGATGTTTCCTTTAGGTCTTTAGGCTACTAATCAGAAGGTTGTAAATATTTACTTGGACCATTTGTAAATCATTTTGAATAATAGTATCTAACAAATATAAATCTTAATAAGGATGATGTTTTACACAAAGATGTATCATGTCTTAACAGATACTTGTGATTACAACCTTACAATCCTCCTTTGGTTGTCTATTTAAGCCTTTCTGTTTCCTTGTTTTGGTGTCTGATTTCTATTAAATGTGTTTCTAAGCCTGTTACCCGGGTAAGTATTTCTTGTTCAGTGTTGCACGTTTTCTGTTTTTGCCCACGCCCATGTTTACATCATGTTTACTGTCTTTGCTTCATCCTGCCTGCCTGTTATTTGACACATGCAATGGACTGTGATGATGGTTTCTGGTTTACCCTGATATAGTCCTGCTTCTTTTCACAAATGCACAGTAAGGAAGACTTCACCTTTGAGCATGCACAATGCTGAAACTGAAATTTGGTCATCTTTGCACTCTCTCTTCCTCTCGATGCCAGCGGTTTCACCAGTAGTTTTGGCAAAATTGGCAACGAATACTACAGCTCTCTATAATGGCACTAAATTCTCCCCAAAATATTTCATTGTACAGTGTTAATATTTTTTTAAACCCTGGCCAATCCCATGAGATACAGAAAGTAAGTTTTCTGCTACACAATATGACAAAAAGTATTTGGAAATCTAATCAAAACCACAAGCAATAATATGGAGTTGGTCCCAAGTTTCCTGTTATAAAAAGCCTCAACTCATCAAGAAAAACTATTCACTAAGGTTTAGATTTTGGCTATGAGAATTTGTGCCCATTCAGCCACAAGAGCAATAGTGAGAAGGCCTGGCATGAATTCAGTGTTCTAATTCATCCCAATAGTATTCAGTTGGGTTTAGGTCGGGGAATTTGCACAGGTCATTCAAATTCTTCCATGCAAACATCTGTAAACCATGTCTTTATAGACCTTGCTTTGTGCACAGGAGTGATGTCATGCTGGAGCAGGTTTGAGCTAGGTCTTTTAGTTCCAGTGAAGGTAAATCATATTGCTCCAGCATTCAAAGACATTCAAAGACATGTGCTTCTAATTTTGTGGCAACAATTTTGGAAAGACCCACATACTGTATTAGTGTGATAGTCAGGTGTCCATATTCTTTTAACCATGTATTATATCACAGTATGCAAGTGAAGCATGTGCATGGACTGAATGTGTGTGTTTAGAAAGAGACCTTGAAACTTAACAATAGTCAAAGAGTTTTCTATCCTCCTCAGAAGGATGTGCACAGTGTGCACATAAACCTCCCCTGGAATTACTTTGGGAGAGGGGGGCATAGAGTGCAATCCTTGTTGGCTAAATGAAGGCTTCTGTCAGGCCCAAGCACAAAGCCAGTAAGGCAGCCTCTCCAGCCAAACCCAAGCACAAGGCCAACAAGGTAGCCTGTCAAGCCAATCATAAGCCTGATGGGACAGCCTACCAAAGTGAGGGGAAGGGATAAGCAGACAAGGGAACATGCTCAGGCAAGCCAAATGCAGACAAGGTGTCTTTTCAAGCATGCCTGAGGCAGACAATCAGGCCACTCATGTCCTGTCCAGTATACCTCCTGACTTTGGTGAGGGCATTATCACTCCAAGTCTTGACTTATCTGTGAAGTCATTGCTTCATTTTGTGACTCCTGCTGGCTTTGCAGATGGCATCCATGATCTGCTATCTTAATGAATGATTGTGTCTCAGGAAAATTGGGGATATTCTGGCCATGGGACATGGTTGGGGATATTCTGGCCATGGGACATGATTTTTTTTTAACATATATATATATCAGGGCTTGACATTGGCACCCGCCCACCCGCCAAATGCGGGTAAAATTCGGCTGTGGCGGGTAAT
>JAQMYL010000011.1:8211410-8221654 GCA_030014365.1 Clarias pachynema | reverse complement strand
AGAGTACCCGGAGGAAACCCACCAAGCACGGGGAGAACATGCAAACTCCATGCACACAGAGACAGGAATCGAGCCTGTCCGGGAATCAAACCCGGACAATCGCTAATTCAATTCAATTCAATTCAATTTTATTTGTATATCACTTTCAACAATTGCCATTGTCGCAAAGCATCTTTAGATAATCAAAAGAAAATTATGGAAATTTGTATGAAATATGACAAATGTGTAAGAATAAAAAATTATAAGATTGTCCCTGATGAGCAAGCCGAGAACGACGGTGGCAAGAAATCAAGGACTAAGCATGGACTAAGCCAACGTGCCACCCAATTATAAATTCTGGGTTTATAATTTGAAAGGCATTAAACTGCATTACATTCAGAATTATTGAAAGCTTTTTGATGCCATTTGGATTACTTGAATGTCAATACCTTGGCCAATATGTTACTCAGGATGAAATGTTTCCTAAACCACATACTATCTCACTAATTGTTTTATTTGTGTGAAATAAATAAGACAATTTTACCTATTCATTTTATCCTCATAATATGCCAAGCTTGTGCTGGATTGTGTTTCCCTGACTGACACCGTGCCATCAGCTGTGAGTCAATAAATATCCAGACCTCAATATCCATTCAACTATACAGTAGCTGGTACATTTCCTTCATCCTTCCTTTCCTTCATCGATAATGGTATTGTTGCACTCAAATATGTCTAATTCCATTGACATCACATGAAAAATTTGAATTTCAAACCATTTACAGTATAAGGTTAAACAAATCACCAAGAAGATAAGTACTAATTAAAAAATGTGTGAATGTAAAAATAATTATATGTTGATTTTTTCCATCGCCGTTGACATGGAAAAATTCAAATAAGGATTACAAACCAGAATTAGATAGAATGCTAAAAATAGCTTAATTCCAATGAATCTCGTAAATGATAACTATTGTTCGACTTAGACTTTAAGAGCATTAAGGCAAGATTAGTGAATGTTTATATACTGTAGGCCAGGGGCCCATTAAACTATAAAATAAATTGCACGGGCCCAATTAGTACAGATTTTTTCCATCGCCGTCATCTATACCTCTTAATCCTGTATACAGGGTCATGGGGTAGCCTATCTCAGGAAACTTAGCGCACGAGGCAGGGTAAACCCTGGACAAGGTGCTAGTCCATCGCTGGGCACACACATACAAACACTCATTCACATGCGCAATTTGAGAACGCCAATTGTTTAATTAACATATTTTTAAAATGTGCAACAATAGTTTGTATATTTCTTGCAGCTATAGAGCTTCCTGTTCTGGACACATCCACACACAAAACAGACTTCTTATTGAGTTATTGATGTTTGGATTCAACCCCTGTATTTCAAGGGTCAAGCCAAATAGGCTAATAACTATTCTATAAGAATTAAACAATTAATATTACATATTATAACGCTGAAAACAGATTTAAAATGGTGAATGTGGTAAATGGTGAAAAAAATAAAATCTGAAAAATGTCTGCTTTCTAGTACAGCATTACTCACCTGGCTGTCTTTGGTTTATCATGTCACTACCTGCTCCATACCTTCTGCCTTGTTGACATGAAGGGTGGCGCATGCGCAGTACATATCAGGCACTCTCTGGATTATAGCAACAAGACATGTTTGTTTGGCACTACGTTACCCATTTATCCCAGAGATTAGGTTTAAGACTGGAGAAGACATTGCTGCCACCTACTGCTGACACACAGGCAACCAAATAATAATAATAATAATAATAATAATCATCATCATCATCATAATCATAATAATAAAAAAAATAATAATAATAGTTGAAGATTTAGAAGTAAAGCTTTCCTGTGTAGTTTTAATGATGCATTTGAGTATGCTTATAATAGGGACCTAATGCATGGCCACAACATACGTATTAATGTGCAGATACATGATCCTAATACCATTTAGTTTTTTTTTTTCCACATGTCGACATGACTAAGGAAGGCGAAGGAAAGACTTTATTAGTCTTGACCACATCTTGATGACATTTGATTATTAAATTTTAGCCTGAAATCTCAAAGGTGCATATTTTAAAATAATCAACATTCTCTCTGGGGGGAAACTGCCAAGTGTCTGATTTAGTTCAGACAAGTAGATATTGGAAATGTTTACAGTATATGCACACATTGTTATTAATTACTGTATAAAACAATTTGTTAGGATGTGATTGTGCCTTTTTTTAAATTAAGCAATAGTATTACCTGCAGGGCTTTGTTAGGAAATGTGTTTTATATGATTACATTGCATGGAAAGTATTTGGGTAAGTCAAAGTTTAAAATATGCAGCTGTTTTGCACCATATTTTTTAAAGAAATTAAAACCTTCAGAAATTTTCAGTTAGCATTGAAAATATGACATCAACTTACGACTCTTTGTATTTAAAATAAATAAAATCCATTAATTTAAATAAATGATTTCATGAAATAACTCAGTCACAAACTAATGCATTGACTAAATATCTTTATTGTGTTTCACTGGCAGAAGTTACTGGCCACATATACAGTATGTTATGTTGCAGGTATGTCTATTGTGATTATGTGTCTGTAATTGTCTTTTCCAGCACCAGGCAAGATAAGAGATAGAAGTAAAATGTCCAGAAAAGCATTTTGGCCAAAGGTTCATGCAATATCCAATTTTTTAAATTAATTTGAAAATGCACATAGATGAATTTGTGATTTGCATAAGACATTAAACTCAGTATGGACCAAAAAGAACACTAAGATTAACAAATACAGTAGCTATTTCATAGACCCTTGTCAGACAGGAGATATTGACCTGAATATACAAGTTCATATTCACTGGGGTGGCTAAAATTTTGCTTATTTAATTTCTAAACCATTTAGACTGAAAAAATGGGGATTTCTTTAAAATCAGAGTAATTATAATGTACTATTCAGTGCTATTTGTAAACAACATGCAAAATATTATGTTATTTATGTGTATTATGTTAACATAATTGCCTTTCATCTTTCTTAAACTAAAATATCAGCTGTCAGGACTGATCTGAACCTGCAGACTCAGTTCTGAACTTGTTCAGCGAGGATGACTATTCAGGATTCGAGCCGTCCATCTTACAGGCAGGCTTATGAGCCTCCAGAACTAACTCCAGCCTCTCTTTCTCCCTCTCCAGCCCAGCAATTTCTGCCTCCAACTGAGCCTTCACACGCTCCAACTCCTCAGTCTCCTAAAGGCCAAAACAGAAGAGTTTAGCAGTACGTATAGAGTATAGTGTCATACTGTATATTATGGGAGGAATTAGTATTGTATTAAATCTTGAGTTGGCACGGAACAATTGGTTAATTGGTAACAATATAACAATATAATATTAGTTAAAAGCAAATAAGTACAATGCCATCTATGAGACTCACGTTTTGTAATGTGTCCGTAAGCATGCGTCGACGATCCCGACATCTAGCTGCTGCTATTCTGTTCCTTTCCCTCCGCGCTCTCCTCCTCTCACACTCCTCACCGGATCTCTAGAAGTGATTCAGAGGCAAAAAATAACAGTTAATTGTAAGGAGGAACTCTATTTTGAAAAAGAAAATAAAAGTTCATGATGCAATTCTTTCAAACCTTCTCCCACATTTACATAAGCGAGGATGGCAGGATCAGGCGAATGATGATACTGCCATCTTGTGGGAGGACAGCTGTACAGCACACACAGATTTCCCCAAATATTACTCCACTTACTCATCAACGGCCAGATTTACAAGCTGGTCTGAGTGTGTCCTTTCTGAATCCCGCGCAAATATTACTACACTGACTCACTCTATGAGATCCTATGTGACTAAGGTGTGAATCACACAGCCCTCTTTACCATAAGATGAGTCAAATGAAAGCCTCGTCCCTACTTCCACTGTTTGGGACGTTAAACCGCACAAAGGAACATTAATCATCTACGAATGAATGTAAAAAAAAATAAAAAAATAAAAACGAACGTACAAGTTGATTGCTGTGTACTTTGTCTGGATCCTGAGATCTGTCTTGTGTCCCAGAATGGAGCAGCTCTGGAGTGAAACACTGTGACAGGAGACATGGACATTTTGGCAGAGAAGAGGGCAGAAACGAGGCCATGGTGTCCCAGGCGCACACTGCTTCTGAGACTAGAGACTCTGAGATTAGAGAGGACTCGAGAAGCCACTCATCATCTGGCCTGGAGGTGACAGAGTCAGCACTGAGGGTAGATGTGCCTGCATCTGTCATCATCTTCTGCAAAATATTGTAAACTTAAAAAAACAACAACAGACTCTAATAAAAGAGGAAGAAAACAGAATGTTGGGAGTGTTAAGAGGTTGGGCTATGATTAGGAGAGTATGTATTCATTCATATATATATATACAGTATATTGGAATAAGTATGTATTGATTCTTGTATGTGTTAAGACTGTGTTTCTCATTTTAGCTAAAGTTGTAATGCAAGTCGTTTACTTTGTTTTTCTGTATTGCATGCAATTAATCAATTAAAAAAAAAAAAATACATTTATTCAATCTGTTTAACGCACCTTGCTCATGTGGGTGGTGGTGGAGTTCAGATCCAATCGAGCTGCCATGTCGGTGTAAAGTTCATAAGTGTAAGCTGCTCTCCTGTCGATCGGATCCATCTCTCCAAAAAGTTCTCCAGGATTATCATGACCGTCAAAACCAGTCATTTATTCCAGTCCTTTTTTTCTCGAAACTCGCAGATTTTCATCTCAACCTCCGCTTTAATCCCTGATCTGAAATCCCTCGCGCCACAGCGGGAATTCAAACGGCTCCACGCGCTCCAACAGGGATGAGAGTGAAGCACGTGATTCAATTCATTTTTCACTCCACTACTGCGGTTCAGTCCCTCCCTTCTTCTCCTCAGGAGTACGTGATACTTCTATCCCGGTTTGAAAAAAAAAAAGACGAACAAGCAGGGGATTTATTATTATTATTATTATTATTATTATTATTATTATACTCCTCCTCCTCATCATCATCATCATCATCATCATGTTTCAGTCGCCAATAAACAAACACAAACAAGTGGTTTCTAATAGCCTTAAGCTTTTCTGTGGGTTCCTACAGAACATACAGCACTACTAAAATCAATCATTTTAAACAAATCAGAATTGTATAGCTTTAATGTGTTTGTGTATTAACTCTAGATGTTAGATTTTTTAAATTTAAATATTTATTATTCTATTGAAATATACACTGAACAGCCATAACATTACGACCACCTTTGCCACCAAAACAGTAACGCACCATGTGTTCTGACCCATTTCTCTCAGAAACAATATTAACCTTTCTCCAATTTGATTTACACTAGCGCTTCTATTGGATCGGCCTAAACATGCCAGCCGTTGCTCCCCATGCGCATCCGTCAGCCTTGGCCATCCATGACTCTGTCGCCAGTTCAACGGTTTTCCTTCCTTGGATCACCTTTGGTATGTCCTGACCACTGCAACCTAGGAACATCGCACAAGAAATGCAGTTTTGGAGTTGCTCTGACCCAGTTGTCTAGCCATTACAATTTGGCCCTTCTCAATAGATACATTTCCAATATTTCATTACAATGGTGGCTGGAAGTGGGTGGGATATATTAGGCAGCAAGTGAATCTATTTTCCTAAAGTTGATATGATAGAAGCAGAAACAATCGACAAGGATAATGATTTGAGTGACTTTGACAACAGATTATGATGGCTAGAGGACTGGGTTAGAGCAATTCCAAAACTGCAGCTTTTGCGAGATGTTCCTGGTCTGCTGTGGCCTGATACTCAATATTAGGCAGGTGGTCATAATATTCCTCGTATGACTGTTAATCAATAACAAACTACCCTGAGCACTCCACTGTTATGAATTACCCCAGATGAGTCAGATAAATGGCGCAGACTTTGTTTTTCTCTTTTCTTAGTATCTTATTAGTGTCCAGTCTCACAGTCTCTCGTTTAGTCAGACTCTTTCATTTATCAGCTTAGTTTTTTGCTCTTTACTCTTACTTTACTACACACAGCAATTTAAAACTAAACTTGAAAGCTGCACTGAACCAGGTGTAAATAATTTTTTTTAGCATACCTAGCTCAAATTTCTTTGCCCTAATCCTTTTATTTACTCTGTTTCTTTTCATGTTAGTTTTTTTTTTTTCTTTTAAATATTTGATATCTACCTAATGTCCACAGTCATCCTATTCTCTTTTTGTTTCTCTGTCCCTCAGGTTGCATTCAGCCACTGCTTTGTTGTCTTTGTGAGTAGCTGTGACTCAGATTTCAATATCTGTAATAATAAAAAATAAGATTGAGCTTTAGGCCATCTGATTCAGTTTTCAAAACTGTATGATATTTCTGCACCAGCTTAGTGACTCCTATCCACTATCGATAGGACGGACTCAGTATACCACCAAAAAGTTGTTTATAATGGCAATTATAAACAAACGACATTAATATTAATACTACATTACTTGACAAAATGCAAGAACCAATATACTTAGGGTTTCAGAACATTTCTAGTGATTGTTTCAGGGTTTTCATTACCACACCAACAGTCCAGGCGATCCGTTTGTGCCTGATCAGACCCCGGCTTGAGTCCAAGAACTTTACAATCTCTCATTGCTGTCCAAACGGTTATTACCTGGTGTTACACTCAGAGGTCTGGTTTTGAAGTACTTCTGCATATTTGACTTGCTAGGTAACAAATGTGAATTAGTCATTCATTTTATTATTTTCATGACAGCACTTACTTCATTGTAGGATTAGTAATACAACCTGCTTACACAGCCTTCCCCACATCTTGATTATCATTTAAATCCCCTTTTGCCAGTGAACATTTCATGTGAATTACAAGTGCGGGGAAATACAGTCAGCTCTATATGAATCATTCCAAGTTACTTGCTTTACAAAGCACTAAAAACTAGTGTTCAATTGTTCTTATTGAATAAATACCAATGTGTCATCTGCATCCATTTACTGCAGGCAACTTCCTCTGTAGTTTTCATTGTTTTTTTACTAAATGAAAAGTGAATACCTTTATGTCTCACTACGTTAATACTGTATGACTACACTGTGTAGGTGTAAGTGTAAAATAAACATTGTATTATATTCACATGTATTCTCTTTAAAACTGTATCTAGCAAATCTTCCTGATGCTGCTTGTATTTGTAAGTCAGGACACTGATGCAATGTAAATGAGTAATACAACTAAATCTTGTTATTGCTATTTCAGCTTTTATTACATGCCACATGTGTGTACAAAGGTTCAAATTAAATAAAAGTATACAAGACACACATTTTTCATCAGCAGTAAAATCTTGTTCTTGTTAACCTTGGTTTTTAACCGTGTAAATGGCACAACATCTATAACGGTCTGTAGGCACCGACAGTGACGTCAAACAGTTTCATATTGTTCAGGTTCCCTTCCTTGTCCAAAAGGAAGTAGAATTTGTAATCTTTTACTTTGAGAGGGATGAAGGAAGGTGATTCCTGTCTGTGCGCATGACAAGCCACTTGATTCAAAGGTACAGTTAGTTGCCAGGCATTGCTCACTCCTAGGGGTGACTGAGTACACACAGTCACCTTTCCACCTCCCTTATGCAGGACCACACGACTGACGGAGCGTCGGCTGAACAACATGCCCAGTCCGACAATCCCTCCACCTAATTACAGAGAAAGACAAAGATAAGACCAGTGGAGAAAAGGTTTGGTAAAGAACAGGCATGTTCCTATACAAATAAAATTATATATACATATTTTTTTTAAAAGCATGTGCTGCCATGACCAAAGATATTTCTATAAAAAATATATAATGTATTTTTAAAAATTCTGAACAACCTGCATACTATATTTCTCTTCATAAAATGATCCTTCATTTAACACATTTTGATATGTATGACATTGCAATGAATACATAAAATTAGTCTACAGCATATTTTGTTGACTTTTTTAGCATGAATTAGCTATTTTTCCTGAAGAGAGTCAGTGACCTTGATTCTAAACCTTGACCCATTATATTAAGTTTTAATTATTGGCCATATACACCCTATTTAATAAAAAGAGCCTTAAAATAACTTAAATGTGATGAGGACAGATATATACAGACATGCAAGAAGTAAATAGTTAGCTATTTGTAAAATACAAATAGCTAATAGCCAAAATAAATTATTTATTGTAAAATAAATAAATAAATAAATAAATAAATAAATACAAAAAATAACAAATTATATATATAATTTTTCAAAAATTATTATTATTATTTTATTTTATTTATTTTTTACATTTTTAAAGATTTTGCTCTTAACACATTATGATTAAGATTTTACTGAGCAGCCTTATTCTGGACATAGAATGAGAGGGCTGTCATTAACATCTTCAAACAGCACAAAAATGTCTTTCAGAAAGCCCAGGTCAAATAGACCATGATGTTATAGATTGGTCTAGTCCAATATGAAATAATGAATTGGGTTTATACATTTAATCAAAAACTCTTACTCATTCATTCTTTAAAGCTCTTATCCTGTAGACGGTTGTAGTTGGGCTTGGAAACTGGGCTGGGCCCCCAGGAGAATTAAGCACAAGACCTTAGATTGCGAGCATAATTCGTTCCGGAAGCATGCTTGTATATCAAAACACTCGTATATCAAAGCAAATTTCCCCATAAGTATACATCCATAAGAATTTGAGGATCTTTGGACTGTGGGAGGAAATCTGCGTACCTGGAGGAAACCCACCAAGCACACAGAGAACATGCAAACCCTCAGCCCTGGAGATTTACTTCTTGAATATCTGTGTATGTACACATGTCATGGTGGAGTTTATTCAGGCTGAGATGTACTGGCAGAACACTTACCTATAATAAGGCAGCCAAGAGTGAATCCAAATCTCCAGGAATTTGAACCAAGGTTCATGTCAAAGCTAAAAAACCCCAGTTCCGTCCTGATCTTTTTGCCCTCTTTGTTGCTCTTTCGCGTGTCTCGAAGTCCCGTGAATGCAAAATAAGCCAAGTAGCTCCAGAAAAGAAACTGACCTCCACAGAACAGAGCCAGGAGCCTGAAGAAGCGGGTTCGGTCATGCTCGAACAGCACCACGTCTCGCAGCACGGCGGAATGGGAGCTCCGGACCGGCGGACCGGCGAGTAACGGCACACAGTGGCACCCTTCAGAGGTCAAGGACGTGCATTTAAATCGATTCAAGACCGGGTGGTTTTGTATAATTCCCACATACCGGTTGCACAGCGGCGGAAAAGTTCGTAAATGCTGTACACATGTCAGGCGATGGGGTGCCAAGAAAGAAACCCGAGCTGTCAATATTAAACACTGAATCGCCATAATGATTTAAAAGTTTTTTCTACTCCAATGTATTATACAATAAAATCCATTTAACTTTGTATAGGGGACAGTGTCTGCTTCCGCGTTGCTTAAAAAATTTTTTATACCGAAAACGGATCCCTAGCAGGACAGCGCCATATTGTACTTCACTCACATTAGTACGGAAACCGCGTTGGTCCAAAATACAGTTGTCTCTGTAATTTGATTACGTCATGCCTCTTAGTGACTTATTCACAGAATTTGATTTCGACAAACGTCTGTAATGTGTATTGGCCCATAAACAGACACAGTTTTAATGATGCAGGAATATAAAAATTAAATTTTTATTTCAAAATATGTACGAGTTGCAGCATATGCACGAAATAGGAAGAACTGTGAAAATGAATTTAAGCGAATCTTTCAAACACCTCTCATTTATGAACTATTTTAATATATTATTTAAAATATATATGTTTAAAATGTTGATGCAACTTTACATCACTTACTTACAGAACCTCTTACTGTTTGCTTGCATCTCGTTCTTTTTGATCTGATGTTTGTTACTTCAATATGAAAAGGATCTCTAGTCACATTAATACTGTATATACGCCATATACTGTATATGTATATATTCAGGATTCAAGATTCAAAGAACTTTATTAATCCCAGAGGGAAATTGCTTTGTCTTGGTTATACAGGTGCTTTGATTAATTTACCAGGAAGAAAGGAAAAAATTAGATTAGACAAGGAAATTTAATTTAAAGAAATAAAAATGTAAAGAAAAACAACAATAAATAGAAGTAAAAACAGAATTAAATATAGCACATAGTAATGGATCTTTGCACTGTGGGAGGAAATCGGCGTACCCAGGGGGAAACCCACCAAGCACACAGAGAACATGCAAACCACACGCACATACCGGAGGTGAAAATCAAACCCTATATAT
>JAQMYL010000011.1:8181325-8196432 GCA_030014365.1 Clarias pachynema | reverse complement strand
TGTGGTTAGCGCTGTGGGCGCGCACCACCACGGTCTGTGTTTGCTTCCCGCCTCAGGTTCTGTGTGTGTGTGTGTGTGTGTGTGTGTGTGTGTGTGTGTGTGTGTGTGTGTGTGTGTTCTTAAAGAGAGGAAGACACTGTTAAAGCATCAAGAAAAAAAGAACATTTGGGCATTCAATAATAGTTAGGAGTTATGGATTAAGTAGAAAATGCACACTTTTTTCAGCTCAGTTGGTTAGTGCCTTTCGAAAGCAGAAAATGCAGTACCCTTAAGTACCACTAGTGCAATAAATGGCTATATAGAGACATAGAGACAGCCATGGGTTCTTATGATAATGCATTGATGCGTCTAAAAGCATTCAGTGCTCTCACTCTACACTGATGCAGAGCATGTTAAAAGCAGGCTTGGCTTGAGTTACGAGCAGCCAGGAAATGTATTCATCCCACAAGAGACTGGTGGAGAAAAGTCAATTACTGCGGAAGAGAAAAGTACATTTCACCAAGTTACTGTCGGAGCTATGTGTCAGAAATTTAGAGACCGTTTACCATTTGGTCATGTATTTTCAATGCGGATAAATGTAATTTCTTTTTATAACTGAATCACTCAATAAATTGGTACATTGTGTTTATTTCTCACATAACTTAATATTAATTTCTACACCTTTCTTGTTTCTCTCCATCTCCATTCCCATCCCCTTCAAACCCTCTATATATCCCTACTCACTCACATCTCTACTAATTATTACCCTCTATTCACATACCTGGCCCTCACACTGTCCACCCCTACCTCTCCAAACCCCATCCCATCTCCAACCTACAGCAACGTCCTCTCAAGCAGTCCCTAAGTGGTTCTCTGTGCCGGGAGTCTCATTGGAAGTGCCTGCTACTGACCCTGCTCATGTACGGCTGCTTTGGTACACTAGGCTGGTGCTCCCTCTATCGGATCACAGTCATGGCTTCTGATGACCAAGGTCCTGCCTACTACTATGGTGACCGAGCACGGCTCTACCATGATAGTCCCTGCTCCAATGGATATGTCTACATCCCTGTGGCTTTCCTGGCCATGCTTTATGTCGTCTACCTGGTGGAGTGCTGGCATTGCTACTCCAAAACAGCCAACCTGGCTAAAGTGGAGATCACTCAGGTGTATGACAGGATTCAGCGTCTGCAGCAGGCCACGCCATGCATCTGGTGGAAGGCCATCAGCTATCATTATGTACGGCGGACCAGGCAAGTGACACGCTATCGCAATGGAGATGCTTACACCACCACACAGGTATACCACGAACGGGTCAACACGCACACCGCCAGTTCTGAGTTTGACTACTCACGGCACGGTGTCAAGGATGTGTCCAAAGAGCTGCAGGGCTTACTGGACCACCCTGTAACCCGACTGCGCTTTACAAAATGTTTCAGCTTTGCCAGTGCCCGTGCAGAGACTGCCTACCTTACACAGCGAGCACGCTTCTTTGGGGATAATGAAGGTCTGGATGACTACATGGAAGCACGTGAGGGTATGCATCTGAAGAATGTAGACTTTCGAGAACACATGCTGGCATTCCCAGATCCTGCTCGGCCACCTTGGTACACACGCCGCTGCGTCTACTGGCTGGCATCTGCTCTGCTCCTGTCCTGGCCTCTCCGTGTGGTGGTTGAGTACAGCACAGCCTATGTCCACTATCATGTTGAAAAGCTGTTTGGTGAGAATGAGGATGCAAATGAAAATGAAAGTAGAGACAACTACCAGACAGGCTTCGAGCATGGCTCCGGAGGTCCCACTTTGCACGTCATATCACGCGTAAACACAGTGGATATAACTGAACTGGAGTGGCACATTCGCTGCAACCAGCAAATAGTGCCCAGCTACTCAGAGGCCTTGTTAATGGACCTTGACATCAACCCGAACACACCGTTGTCTGTTGCAATGGCTGCCCAAATGAGACGCAACTCCAGCTACTTCCTCCAGACCTGTCCTCGATGCCGGAGGACAACAAGCAGCTCATCTCTGCCGTCCTGGGTCAGAGGGAACATGGTTATAGGAGCCAACTCGTTTCCCATCAGAGCAGGAGGAAGGCTGACTCTGAGTCGCAGTGGCTTCTCCCTGGGACGCTTGCACGGCCCCCGAAACCGTCATACCTGTCTGTTTCACTCAAGGAGTCTTGGTGGAGGATTGGCAGGACGAGGGGAAGAGGGAAGTGGATTTCTGGGCCTGGGGTTCCGTGGGTCTGATGAGGAGAGAAGGGGTGTTCTAGAGGATGAGGAGAACACTGAGGTCGAGGAACAACGACAGAGGCAGGGAGATGACATAGAGAATGGCGAGGCCAGAGGAGAGGAGAGAGACAGGCCCCCAGCCTATCAGGATGCTCTGTACTTTCCTGTGTTGATCATCCATGGAGAAGAGAGCTGTCATGGTGGACGGGATATTGATACTGGATAATGGCTGAGATCAGTAGATAATGTAGATTAGAAAGTTTGCACTGGTGTGTTTAGACTGCATGTAGAAGGAACTCAGGTAAGTGAATCAAAGAGATGATACAGGGTCAGGGTTCACGGAAGAAAATAGAGGCTAAATTGTAAGGTAAAACCTTATTGGAGAAAATGTGTTGTGTCAGCAGTGATCAATGACTCGTCAGCGAGTGTTTAAAAACGAGACATGTAGGTCAATCTGTGTCATGTCAAGTTGACATAGACCGACCCTTAAGAAAAAAGAAAAAAAAAACTCTAATACGCATGAATGATTACATATCAGTATCCTGTTATTTTATACGTTGCAGCAGCATCATGAAAACTGGAAAAAAAAATTGTCCATGTACCTTTTCACTCTAGGAGTATTGTACTTTACATGGAACCTTGGACCATTGTACTTGATCACTTAGTGAAGACATTCCACACCTAGCAATTAAATAATTTAAGTAGTTCATGCAAAACACCACTAGAGGTATAACAGTAGCTATACTAGAGAAAAGAAGTTCAGTTCCTTAAAAAAATCAGAGCAAATGGAAACAAAGTCAAAAGATCTCAGGGGAAAAGATTAAATTTTTTTTAATGGGGAATGAAAGAGTGATGGAAAAGACTTGTTAACTGAGCAGGCAGACTGATGGTAGTCCATTGCTCTTTGTATTTGTGCTCCAATCAACTGCATTGCCTCATAGTTGTTTTAATTGCTTACATTACTTTTTTAAAAGCTTGGTGCTCATGACTCCACAGTCGTTGGCCTTAAAAGTCCCATGTCTACTGCAAGAAAAAAATAAACCTGCATATATACAGCATTATTTTTACGGCTTGCATAGTTACATATACATACGCATATGATTTGCATACACTGGACTGGACTAGAGGAATGTAAAACGATAATGTTAAACGAGAAGATAACATCAGTGTAAAAAAAATCTCATATGTCACTCTTCACATCACCTGCTCCCTGTGCTGCTTGAACAATGGCAGTTTTTGTCTTTTGTTCCATTTACAGCAAACTGCCCTTGAGTATGTTGATGATTCATTGAAAAAAAAAAATCTATATAGATTACTTGTATGTCTAATGACTGTCACTAGTGAAAACAACACAAATGCCTATAAAAACACAAGTCATGATCCAGAACTACAAGATTAACATTTCATTAGACACAAACCAGCTTGAGTCCAGGTTTACTGACTCAAATCAGCATCTACACGTAGTGTAGGCTCACTAGCAAGCACAAGTTGTATGATTTACAAACAGTGCAGGGAAGGGTGTGAATGAAGACTAACTGTTGAGAAGCTCATCACAGAGTGAATGAATGTACAACAGTGTCCTGCATATTTGAGTGGAATTCACTCTTCAACAAAAGCTGGGATGTCAAAACTCTCGATTGCATTTTTTTCAACAAGATTGCTATCACCCTGTATTCACACTAGCGAGCAATAAGTCACTCATATCGCTTGTAGTTTGTCTCTTATGGACATGTAGCAACTGCTACTGTTGTCATTTATGGGAATCTTCTGTCCAGCATTTCTATTTAGTTCTAATGAGAAAGGTAGTAGTTAGTAGTAGCATCTAAAGCTTATTAGTAAAACACGAACTAGTATAAAAATTGGTTATTTTTGCCAAGAACCTTTCAAACATGTTTCTCTATACACATGATATGATAAGATAATACTTTGAATATAGGTTTGTCATGGTTTGCTTCAATTCTTGCTTATCAGAAATTCAACAGGAACTAAAACTTGTAGTTTGGGGACTGAGTACATTTTGGACCAAGGATTGGTCCAAGGAATCACTCAAGTCAGTCATTTGGATTTATAGCTAACATGCATAGGATATAACTGTAAAAATCTAAATTTGAATGTTGAATGGTAATCTGTTGCTTTGTTGCTTGCTAGTGTGAATGTAGGATTAGGCTAGTTACTACTGAAACTTCCACTAGAACTGAACCTTATTTGTATGATGATCATGATGTTGATGGTGATGTTGATAATAATGGTTATTCTGGGGGGCACATAATAAAGTCCAACACTTAGAAATGTGTTTAATGAGTAGTTATTCTATTAATCACTGCAACACCCTGATTTACAGTAGTTATTATGCTGTTTGCTAGTAGCTGGAAAAAAACTTCAGAGATACTTTAGTAAATGTAAAACGATTGGGTCAAATTCCTACTTAATTAACAGGGTCCAGCCAAAAATGCACTTAAGTGAAAGTCAAAAAGTTGCTCATTTTATAAAGACTCAAGTAGTAGAAGGGGAAAAGTAAACTGATCTGATGAATTAAGTAGTCATGCTTTCATGTGAAAATCATCATCAAGTCTCTGTTATTGTATGGTCTTGATGGTAAATTCACAGAATTCATGTAAAAAAAAAAAAGGCTTGTGGAGACCAAACATTTACGCCCACTGATTGGAATTTATTTGGTTATCACTGCTTTTTACAGCAAGTTTTAATTAGAAATCAACCAAATCAAATGCATAAAAAATGAGACAACTAAAAAGTCTTTACATTTACATATACCCTTGTCAAGAAACATGTTTTTTTAAATGAATATGCAAATTGGAAACTTTCCCATCCCTAAAGGCACCACAAATTTTCCCTGTTGTTTGTATATTAAAACATGATTGGCTCCCATATTTTACAATGCATTAACACTTTTCTGTGTTGTTTAGATTTTGCATAAGATGTTCAACTCTGATTTTCTTTAATTAAGTGTCAAAGCTAGTAAAGTTTTTTATTTATTTTTTTTAACATTTTAACTGGTCAGTGAATTCCTCCAAAGATGTATGATTGAGAAAGATCAATCAAGGAAATTATTTTTTTTAAAAACTGGTACAGTGTTAATTGTGTACATTATTATGCATTAAAGAGGAAGTGGATAGGTTCTTAATAATAACTAATAACATAACTAATATCAGTTAAAAATCCCAGATTAATTCTGAGTTATTTATGCATGCTAAAGCATAGTTTTTATGTTAAATATTTTTTAAAGGAATTATTCACTAATTACTAGTAATAAAAATTTAAAGAAAAGGTATGCAGATCAGCGTGAGAAATGTGACTCGACATATTTAAATACTCACTTTACAGTTTTAGTTAAACCCTTTTTTACTAGAGTGATTCTAAGTGTTTACTAGGAGTTTTATTATTCTTATTCTTATTATATTTTTATTTACCTCCTTAAGATCTTATTTTTATGTCATTCTATTTACATGCTGTACCTTACAAACCTTTAAACAGATCAGTTTAAGAATGCGTGATATATTGTGAATGAATTGATTTATACCAAAACTTGTTAGATAGATATTACAATGATTTATTTCTATTAACTTTCAAATATAAACAAATTTTGCCTTATATTTCTATATACAGTACTGCTTTGACTTCAATTCCACTTGTCTCTTTCTCTCTCTCTTATAATATGTGCATGAAGGGCACTGCTTTTGTAGTCACTGCCATAATGATAAATGAGATCAAATGAGGGAGAGAAAGATAGGAACCAAAAAATGCTTGCACACAAGAGAGAAATAGCGGCTCAGTTGCCCTGGAAATTACTTTTTGGATGTGCGGAGGACAGACAAGGACAAGAGACTGCAGTAACAAAATAACAGTGCATCAAATCTGCTTCTCTGGTAAGTGAGAGCTTGCATATTTGGAACTGAAAAACTGATACACACTGATTGATTTTGTACTGAATGCAACATTTATATGTTCTTATGAAGACTTGTATAGTCAATTTTCTTAATGGCAATAAATGCGACTTTTTTCTGTATGAAGTGTATAGATGCTTAGTTTTGTCTGTGAGATGTTTTTTAGCACACACATGATTTAAGCAGTAAGCTGCTTGTTTTCCCCTGTTTATGCCATTAGAGATTTAGGTCACAGTGTCTCTGGGAATACCAATCTTGTTTTCCTAGTAACAGGAACAAGGACTTGTTTGTGAGACACCTAGCATGTATTTTTCTTGCCACTGTGGCTCTAATGAAGCTAAGCAGTGAATGGAGAGTCATGTGGAGAGTCTGCTAGCGTTGGCTGTACAGCTTCAAAAACAGTATCGAATGTCAAATGCAAATAGCTGCTTTGGCAGGTGAGGCTGCTCAGCCGAGGGAGGAGAGTCAGCGCCTACACCAGCACAGCTCCCTCACAAAGCAGGATATGAAAGACATAAACAAAACCCTGGAGGTGCTGATAGAGACTAATGTAGTAGCCTTTAAAGTCAAGGAAAGGAAGAAACTAATTGTTTTAAAAAAATTTAACATTTGTAGAATTCTGTCATACTAGTATTAGCCTAAGTGATCGAACAGAAACTAGATGTTCAACGTATTCATAAAGTGTGACTTAAAATTTTAGTCAAGCTTAAAATAGCTAAAAACACACACACACACGCAATATGGACAATGACAGGTGTTTTTTATTTACTTTGAACCATCTCTGAAAATGTACTGCAGCAGACCTTTACTGGTATAGTCTAGTCTATGTTTTGTCCCATTAGTGTTGCCAATATACAGTATAGTACAACACTATAATCATTATTGTAGCTTATAGACAGGATTTATATCCTGTCGTGTGTTGCTCAAACTTTGTAATTATTTTTCTTTAAGAAATGTATATATTTTTTTATTTAACTATGGTCATTTTTAACACAATTGTTAGTGGCAGTAACTGGTAGTGGATCTTTCCATAACCTTTCTGTAAATGCTGATAAGGTTCACCTAGAGGGCAAAAACTTATGAAGTACTAGTCTAATTCTAATTCGTTGGACTAACCATCTAATTTCTAATGAAATAGAACATATGGAATTATGTAATTAAGTAGGAACATCAGCAACAGCAATCGGATGTTATTTTAAGATAGATTTTTTTTAAAGTCAGTTGTTCTGGAACAGTTCTTGTAAGAACAAGTGCATCTGCAGAACCCATCAAGCACCTTGATGAACTAGATGGAACTAGCTCTCATGAAGACCATTCTAGGAAGGAAAGATCAAACCTAGAGTTACCAGTTACCAAAAATCACCAACTAACAGCCCCTCAGATTAGAGTCGTTGTGAAGGCTTTACAGAGCATAAGTAGCAGACACATCTCAATATCACAATTCACACACTGTGGGCAATCTTGGAACACCAATTAGCGTAATCTGCATGTTTTTATACCTGGAGGAAACCCACCAAGCACTGAATCGAACCTGGACCCTGGGGGTGCAGGGCGGCAGTGCCAAGCTACTGTACCATGCCGCCACTGTTGAAATTACAGGAAGAATATTGTCTTTTCTGTGGATGAACAGAAGACGATATTCAGTCTTATCATAAGTAGGATTTTTCTTATTTAGGGGCTTGAATTTAAAATACACATTGTTAGACATGTTAGACTTTTTCTTTCTATTAATTATACTTTATATTTTTAGTACAATTTTTAAATAAATACATCTATATTTTCTTCCCCTTGGGGAGTTTCAATCAGTCTTCTGCAGGAAGTAAGTCCAGTTCAAGTTTGATTGTGGCATAGCTATAAAATATGTCTTTCTCAATTTAGGGTTGACTGGAAAATATTGATGATACAATGTGCCTACCAAAATGTTAATTAAATATTCCTTATTTAGTTTTTAAACTATAAATACTTTCTATCTTATAACTAGATCTGTGATCACTAACATCTTTTGAAAAAAAAAATATATATATAAATAGGCTTTTCAAGCAACCATTTCCTTATGTTTGACTGAGGGTGGGAATTCAGCCAACTCAATTCTCCCAATTTCTGGACATGTCCTTTAGTCAGTCCTGAATGCTTTGTGCCACATTTTGGGTTTGGGTTTGTGGTGGGGTTCATAGGATTCGAGCTGGACGGCGGAGGAAGGGCTCAGTCTCATCACAGCTCCATTGGCCCTCCTCATTAAGAGCCTGGTGTCTCTGCACCACCACAATTGCCAAAACCAACAGCCAGAAGAAGAAGCTCACCCACACGGATTTCTGAGGAAAAAACATAATAAGGTCAATAATGACAGCAAGAGGGTATCATGATTGAAAAAAAGGAGAACTACAACTTTTTATTGTCAATGAGCTTCTTACAAAATATGATTTAGATAAAATGTATCCTTCCAGTTTTTCATAGCTGAAATACATATAAGCATGAGGTTTCTAAATATTACTGTCTACACAATGTTCGTCCTAGTTTTGTCCTGGTGCCCCATTTACTTCACCAAGCCTTAAAACTATAACCACTGGGATAGCATTCAGTCTTTAACATCCTTTACTATGACATTTAGGCATTTGGCAGACGCTCTTATCCAGCGCGAATGACATTTAACTAGCTAACAAGATAATGCTAGGTTATATACTCCACAGAATTTGAAATGTTTACATAAACAAGTGCTGTACAACAGTCTTGAGCGAAAAGATCTAGAGTCACACTCTTTTGTACTTTTAATGTAGTCTTGAAGAATAGTTCTCTAGGCTTTTTGAACCACTTTTTTGACTTTTGACGTGAATTTTCGATCCAGTTCCTGTACATGAGCAGTTTCAGAGGAATGTTTTGTTTCTTAAGCAACACAGTGACCTATGAACCATTCAAGCATATAAAAAACATCTAACTCAAGGCCAGTGAGAAACAGGTGCTGATGATGACAGATGATCAGGCGGATGATTAGTACACTGGTGAGGCTGAATGTTGTCGTTGGAACAGACGAGAGGGAAAATGAGGTTGCTGCTGATGTTGTGATACTAACAAGCAATTTAGTATCCTTAGGCACAAAAAAAATGGTTAAATTGTAAAAAACCAAAAATGTATCTTTAGTCACCTTGTAGCCTGTTGCAGTAAAACTGTATTAATCTTAATAAATAATTACTTAATACTTGATTATAATTAATAACACTTAAATACTTATTAATACTTAATATTCATAATTGTATTTCAATTAATTTAATATAAAAAAATGAGGTGTGGCTTAACACCTGTACATATACCTGTATATATATATATATATATATATATATATTAGAAGTATATATAATTGTAATAAGTATTTACAATTGTCTTGACAAAAGGAAAAGGATACAAAAGGTTCATAGGCAAAACTGTTTTTAAAGTTATAAGTGTGTTTGTGTGTGTGTGGGGGGGGGGATACCTCAGCACTGTGCAGTTTAGTGTAAAATTCGCTCCCTTCGTAGGGACTCGACCATGTCATATTCTGTGCTTCCTTACAACTGAAACAACATATGAAAAATACGAAATGCAATTTAATTATTTATTCATATGTAGATTAATAAAGTTTATACATTTATACTCATTCAAAAGTAAATCATTGTTACTTTGAATTATGCATTTACGTTTTTGTGCTCTGTATTGCATTAGATATATTATTCTGCCCAAATACAGTGAAACCTCGGATTGCGAGTAGCGGGGTTTGCGAGTGTTCCACAAGAGGAGAAAAGATTTTTAATACATTTTGACTTGGAAAACGAACAATTCTTGGTTTACGAGTACCGAGTATCATGTATCAAGCATGCGTTTCTTGTTTTGACGCCGAGTGCCATGTGATTACAACTGAGCCAACGGTTTTTCTTTCTCTTGTGCTGCGGAATTGTGGGTAATCGTCTCCCCTGCTGTGTCTTAGTGCTCGTCACTTACTGGTATAATCAACATCCGTGCACGCGTGTACTGTTTACTATAACACTGTGACCACGTGTGTGTGCATAAAACATCTTTTATTTTGTGTCTGTATGCGTGTTTACAGCACGCGTGTAAAGCAAAAGCAAGTCTCATTAGAGAGGTTAAAAATCCATTTTTTCTCTCTACTCAGCTTGCTCTTTGTGTCTGCCTGCGCGCGCATCATTGGACACCGAGCCACACACACACAGACCCCTGCTTCTTTCGCACTCTTTCTCTCTGCTCTACACAGTAACACTGCTCTGTCATGATTCTTTTTAAAGGTAAACTGCAGGTTAATATGTTTTATTATAACTTTACAGCAGTGATTCTGTTAGTATGTCGCTCAATCGAGTGTCATTAGAGAGATTTCTTGTTCATTTTTCTGATGAAACAGTGTTTCCGTTGTGTGCATGCGTGTGTGTGTGAAAAGAGTGGAGGAAGGGTAACTGTGTAATAAGCGAAGGGGGAGAGGGGAGCTTACTTTAGATTCACACACACACAGCGCCTGCGCGCAGAAACGGAAACACTTATCTGTCGGGATTTATTTTAACTTTTTTTTAAAGGTAAAGTGCAGGTTTTTTTTTTTTACTTAATATTTTGTGTTAATTATTTTTATGTATTTATTTGGGCTGTGGAACGAATAATTTATGTTTCCATTATTTCTTAAGGGAAAATTAAATTTGGTTTACGAGTGTTTTGGAATACGCGCCCGCTTCCAGAAGGAATTATGCTCGTAATCTGAGGTTCCACTGTAGTTGTGTGAAATTGTTTCTAATGACAAATTCATACAAATGCCATACAAGTGAGGGCAATGTGGGTGGAGCTTGCTTAATTCTTAAATAATAAAAATTTAACTTTTTTCAACTTCAGATGACTCATGTTAATCATTGCAAATTTGTAAGCTGTTTATTTTATTTAGTTAAACCAAAAAAAGAGAGAGAAACATTGTGAGGTATAACAATATACTCATTTAAAGGTTTAAAATTAACACACTAGTTATGTGTCATTTGCCAAGGTCACTAAAACATTTCTACTATTAGCAAGTTGATGTTTAAATAATCAGTGAAGCAAAAATTGGTGGTCCTTCATTAATGAAGAATTTTGCATTCATTGCTGAAATTGAAAACAACAGTATAAAAAAACTGTCAATTGTATTGAAAACCAGAGTAACATCTTAGTTGGACTCACCTGCTGATGAAGGAGTTGTTGTAAAGGACAGAGAGACACAGGCTGTCTCTACCAATCTTCAGAATACACCCTGACACCAAGAGAAAAAGAAGGAGGAATCCACACAGCCCTAGGGACACGTTCAGACCCACACTTCTCCTAACAGACACAAATACAGAACAGAATTTATTTTCTATTCCACCATAGAGCACTGTTGACTCACTCACTCTCACTCATTATCTTTACTACTTTATCCTGTGTACAGGGTGCTCTATGGTGGGCCTGGACCCTATCCCAGGAGACCTATGGCATGAGGTGGGGTACCCTGGACAGGGTGCCAATCTATTGCAGGGCACACACACATACAAACACACACTCACATGTTCATTTACAAACTTTTTTTTTGTCTCCAGTCTCCAGTGGAAGTGCATCCATAAGCTAAGCTTCTACATTACATTTGTAGCCACTGGACAGTCTGCAAGACTAAGGGCAATGCAGTTTGCAGGAACTTTACAATCTGTGTATTTGTTTGTTAAAAAGAGAAGCTGGTCAGGGAACAACTGTTTATAACATAAATTCTAGTAGGAGCAAAAGTCAAAAGCTCCAAAAGTCATGAGTCTCATTTCTTCATATGTTGCCTTCAAAGAGCCACACAAAGGCATAAACCATTGAGAGGTGCAGATGATGGCAGATGATCAGGTTGATGATTAATATACTGGTGATGCCGAATGCTGAGTGATTGGAACAAAAGAGAGGGGAAATGAGGTTGCTGCTGACGTTGTTACATTAACAAGCAATTTTAAAATTTTATGTAGCAGCCTGTCACAGTAAAGCAATTGTTTCCATTTATTTAATTTAATTTAATATTAGGAAATGAGGGGTGGCTCAAGACTTTTGATTAATACTAACTTATTTCATGGACATTTTGCAACATCAAACATAACTTTAAACAAATGAAACGTGTAATGTTTTATTCTTAAATGAATGAAAAATAAAACTTTTTTAGCTTTATGTCAGCCATAAATGAGCCATAGTTTTTTATTCCTTATATATTTTCACCGAAATAACAAATAAAAATAACGATTTAATGTGTTATTGATCTGCAAATGCTATCAAAAAATCTGGCAAACCAGCAACTAAAACTTAAATGTGAGGAAATTTCCTATTAGCTCATGCATTGATCTGACTTCACCTTTTAACATAATCATCCACACAGCTTGCATAGATCCAGTAAAGGATGAGGGAGAAGCAATAAATGGCCACACACACTGAAATCGCTGACACAAAATAGCAGACTGAGGGAGAACTGGAACTTTCTACTGTCAAGGACTGGTCAGAGGCGTTGAAGGATATACTGCCATAGAGGATACACTGTCCTGCAAAGTGACGCTGCAAAACAAAACATAACATTCAATTAAAGTATTGATTAAAAATGAATGCATGAGCATTAAAAAAATTATTTGATTTGAAAGTACTTATAATGGACCTCTCTCTCTCTCTCTCTCTCTCTCTCTCTCACACACACACAGACACACACAGACACACACAGACACACACACACACACACACACACACTATTTAGAGTTCATCATCTGACTCTCGTAAAGCCTAATGTAGAACCATAGGTTGTTAGTCACATGACTAAATGTCTAATTCAATTACAATTAATGGTCCATTCAACCCAACCAATGTCATTCTGATCCATCTGTTAATTATGTTGTTAACAATGACAACCAAGTCCAAGGTTGCATAGTGATCCCGTGTACTGCATGTAAGTCATTGCATGAAATATAAGGTGTAATTAGGATAGGAATGCAAGAAGTAGAATTAATTAAAATGGAATTTGAAGAATTAAAATTTATGGTTTAAAGAACAAATGAAAGGTGCAAAGTAGATACAATAAGGAAACAACCAAGTGGCAGTCTTTCAGTGTAATAACTAATCTTTATCATGGTATAAAGATACACTTACATTTAGACTGTAACTACATGTACTACATTATTTCATGTGTTGAGAATACATTGATCAGCCATAATATTAAAACCCAAAGCATTATGCCCAATATTATGAAGGTGCCCTCTGTGCCACTAGCTCAGCTCTGGCCCCTCTGAGCATGACTTCGCAAGATCTCGGGGGGGGGGGGGGGGGGTATGGGGTGCTATGGTGTCTGGCACCAGGATGTTAGTAGCAGAAGGTGCTGTGGTTTGCAGGATGGTGCTCCCGCAGCACTGGGTGTTCTATACCTTTCTATCATAGCCAGCATAATTTTTTTTATCATAACAACTTGTGCTGCATTGGCTTTCCTGTGGAATCAGACCAGATGGGCTGTCCTTTGGTCCCCAAAGTCATAGATGCGCTTCGGGTGCCCATGATTATGGCACCAGGTTACTGGTATTTAAGTGATAATCTATGTTATTTACTTCACCTGTCAGTGGTCATAATGTTATGGTTGATCGGTGTATATTCAGTGTACAGTATATAGACAAATATGCCATGAAAGCCATTCTCTTTACATAGACTATATGCAATTGGAAATGTATTTCCAATCCTATAAGGATACAGTATCTAAATAAAAGTAACATTACAAATTGTAAAATACTAATAATGCCTCATGCACTAACCTAAACTTTCTCTTCTAATGGGAAAGGTGCACTTATAAAATGTGTGAGTTTATATATGCAGTTTGTCATACCTGTGTGATGGTGACCGAGGCAGCTGTTATCACTCCACACATGAACGATCCCGCATGCAGCACAAGTTCTAGCGCCAGCAACCATGGCAGCCCCATCATCCCCACATGCTCTGTCATTCAGACAGAAACACACTGAGACCTATCTAACATTCGTCTGGGAGAAAATGAGTACAGTGACTTGGAGCACGGGTTTCTTTAACGTCAACGCTGTCCCTTGCAACAATGACAGTCTTTTCCATTTGTTGATTTGGTCACACTCTCTCTTACCAATTACAGAAAGAATGTGATGAGTGTGGTTAAAAAGAAGGATTCTTGGTGAGATAATCTGTGCACATCTTGTCCATGCTGGTAACAAACATAAAGTCATCCTTTAGCACTTTTGTCAAGCACATGAAACATCATGTGGAAGAAAGTCAAATTATGAGAAAGTCATGTTCTTTTTAAATATTTAATTTAATAAATTACAACAAGTGATTAAAAAAATGCATGCCATATATATATTCACCTTTTTTCCCCTTTGCACAAAGGTCTACTATCAAAAGAAACCCAAAACTTGGAAAAATACCTCTAGTGAAGCATGATGGTGTTGGCATTATGTTTTTTTCTGGCAGATGTTCTAGTCATCTATTTCTGGAATAGTGCCATATATTTTTTTTCTTTCATTTTAAAGAATTAATTAAATGGTGCTTGGAGGGATGTTCAACGATTGGAATGGTGTTGATTATTACTTATGGTTTTGATAATGCTGTTTATATTAGGTATGCTCCCTAACAAAATCTGGGATATTCCAGGAATAGGTATTTTTATACTGAGAATTAACTAGTTGCACCAGAACTTATTTGGGAGATTGACAGCAACAGAGATAATTCTTAACCAAATGTTTAGGGATTGGATCTGAGTCTTCTATAAACCTATTCCTTTACCCCACAACATTGCATAACACACAACAAGCCATTAAACACATGTATTCATTCTGAAATGCGAGTTGGAGTTGTGTCTCTACCACCTGCATTTCTTTCAGGTAGGATGAGCTTCGATCAGGCCAGGACCTTTTGTCCTGTAGCATGGTGTGTTTGCAGCATTGAGGTGATTTGTGTAATAGCAACTTTAAAAAAAAAAAAAAAAAAAAAAAAGTTTTTATGGGAT
>JAQMYL010000011.1:8147227-8161497 GCA_030014365.1 Clarias pachynema | reverse complement strand
ATGTAGAAAATAAATCACTAAACAAAAACAAAGAAATTTGCAAGTGACCCCAAACTTTTGAACGGTAGTGTATATTAGGTTATATATATTAGTTTAATTAGAACAACCTACTGTATGTCATTTAATAAAAAATTTTATGAACACTTTTGCATTACTTTTTTGTAACAACTTAAACATAAACCACATAAAATTCCACATAATCAGTCTATCAGCATAATACGGGTGTGTTTCATTATTTGAAATATGAATATGAAATTTGTTATTATTAGTTTTAAAAGCATTTGGTGCATTGTCTGATGTGGGTTATTCTAAAGGCTTGGTAATTTCTTGTTTGTATAAGGCACGTTGAAGTCTTTCAGTTGCAAAGACAAACTAGATGATGATACACATATGAGTGTCCAAAAGTTAATTAATACTTTTTGTTTTTTTTAATGCTTTTTGTTGATCTTGCAGACTAATTTAGTAAGCTTGCGTTCCTGACAGTTGGTTTCTAGGAGGGACCATTATTAAAAGGGAATGATAAAGAGTTCAGGTTCTACAACATACCATAAATAGTACTGAATAGACGTAGGTGAAAGGGTGTGTGTGGGTGTGTGTGTGAGTGTTCTACACTCTCTCTGTCTTTTTGTCTGCAGTTTTTAGTAGATGTTTTTAAAGACTTGCTTTATTTAAGACTAAATTGAAATTGAAAAGATTGTAAGATTCTATCAGTTATGGAAGTTGCCCTGGATAAGAATTTCCGCAAGTGTGTATTAAATCATAAAAACTCACACAAGAACAGAAATGAGGTCACTGCTATGTGTAACTGTGTCTCTGCAGGAGGGCACTCAGATAATGCATTTTCACACCTTACACTCGCTATTTCACTCCTCCAACAAACACACTGTTTCGTGTCTATGTAAACGATCTCCTGTTTTCACAGTATATGAGCACACGGTATGGGAAAAAATCTATTTTGCTTGTTTATGCCTGGGCCAACCAGTCCTACATATCTGTGTATCTAAAAATTACTGAAAGTTTACATAATTCTGTACTTTACCTTCATACAATTCTAACAGGATGATGTGCAGACCATCCTTCACCACCAGCTCCTGAGTCAGCAGCAGGCAGAACAGACCCAGAAGAAGTCCAGAGGTTTTGGCGTACTGCGACGCTCCAAACAGCCTAGTCCACTCCATTCTCCAGTCCTGAGTCGAGCATCTTCTCCTGCCTCTCATTCCCCAAACACACCTGTGGCCCAGCGCTGGAAAGACAGACTGATACGAGGACGTGCCAGTCAGCCTTCCTCTCCAGTCCGCAGCCAGCCAGAAAGCCCGTTCCAACTGGATTCTTCAGGCAGCAGCAAGGACGATAGTTTCCAATCAGTCTCTCTTGACTAAGCATTACTTGATATTTGTATTATAGGCTACACAACTGTCTAAAAAACCTGAAGGTGTCAACTGCTGCTGATTTCTCATGAGTGTGTTGTTTTGGGAGTACATAATTTATCTACAGATTAGCTTGTGTGTTACTTGGTGCCATATTCCCAAAAACTGCTATGCACAAATTCTTTTGTTGTAAATTATACAGTATATACTTTTTAATGATGTAGAGAATAAAATGACTTTTATCTATAGAAACAACCATTGTGCTGCTGTTGTTGTTGGTCTTTCGGCTGCTCCCGGCAAGGGGTCGCCACAGTGGACCATCTGGTCCACACATACAAGTTTGGCACAGGTTTTACGCCGGATGGCCTTCCTGACGCACCCCTCCCATTTTAAACGGGCTTGGGACCAACACTGCATCCAGCACTCACACTAATTTACACACATTATATATATATATATATATATATATATACAGTATATACAGAAAATGAGGCAAATGAATGTCCATTACAAACAGGTTCTCCCTTCTCCCATTTTCATTCAAAGACCTTAGTCCTACCCCTGACGTTTTGTAGTTTGATACTTTCCTCATTTTTGCACACAATATTAAATGCCTTTGATGTGCTATATTGACATCTGAACGTCATGTCCACAAAATAGAGACCAGATATTGTGTCTGCTTGTATGTCTTACTGCATGGGGCGACCCACATGAGAAAAAGTCCAACAAGACCAGTTGGTGAGATGTAAGCAACCTGCCAGTGTGAACACAAAGATATACAGTAGAGGCTATATACATACAGTACAATAATTCTAACTATACAACAGTTTCTTCCTACTGAGTAATCTGAATGGACAAGAGGCATTCCACGAGTGGTGAATAAGCACAACAGCACTAGGATGTTTAACAGGTTTTCTAACAATCATTAATTACGCAGAGCAATTGTTAATAACACTGCCTGCCAAAACCTACATTCAAACCCAGTCACGGAAGCACATTCAGCAAGGGATAACTTGATAACATTATGTCATCTTAAACAACACTGTCTCCTTACTAAATGCATATAAGTCATTCTGAATTTCCTCTGAACCGTCCATGTTGTACTGATCAGCTACTTTGAGCTACAAATCGAACTAGCTTCTAATACAAGGCTGGATTACTCTCTAACCCCTAATCAAGGCACTGCTTAAAATGTGGAACAAGTGATTCTACACCCTTGTGCCCTGGCTTTCCAGTTCATGCTATTCAACCCTGGAAGTTAGCTGATATTTTAAAGTTGAATAATCGGAAATATAACCTAAATCTCAGGACCTATGGTTTATTCTTTTCACCTATGGCTACATAGTACTGCTAAGACTTTAATTTCATCCGTTAATAACACTAAATGTCGATCACTCTTAGTCACCAGCTCCGCCAGGCACAGAAGATTGTGTTGGTGGGGCCAAATAATTAGTTAAATAAACAAACATTAATCTGTTGACAGTAGAAGGTGTTTGTGGAACTGTTGCATAAGTGCCCAAATGCTTAAGACGTCACAGCCATACACATATTCAGTGTAACAGCACTCCCTCTTGTGTGATACTGCTTTAAAAAAAAAGTATAAATGACATGACACCATCAATGCTCTCAAAACCTGTATATTTATTTAGTTGGACACACACTCACATTAAAAAATTAAAATAAAACAATCAGCATGCAATGACAACATCCTCACAAATCGACTTCAAGTTTTATAAGATAACACAAAAATAAAATAACACAAAAACATTAACAGTAACAGGATCACTTCACCTGCGCAAATAAGCGTCGGTGCAAGAGTTTGGCCCCAAGTATCGCTTTTTGCAATGACAGTGCAGCGATTCTGTGCAGCATCTCATTCTACATCTCTGGATTAATTGTATACATCAATTATGAACATGAACCAGAAAGTTAAAGGTCCTCATTTGTCAGATTTAATAAACTTGACAAACTATAACGCAAGTATTATGTTCTATATTACATTCTGTTTGTGGTACACTCAGTCACGAATGAAAGAACCATATACATCCATATACTGTACAGGATAAGTGTAATGTATTGTGCTTTAAATACTGGTTACAAAAAAAAGCACAAAAACACAAACTAATCAGTTAGATGAACCATAGTAATGCACACAAGACATTTATGTGAGAACATAATCCATGATTAAATTTATCCACCAGGACCATGAGCTATGGTCTCTAATGTTCCACACAAACAAAGCAAAGTTTCAAGTATTTCACCAATTACACAACTAATATCTAATACGTTATGAGTATTACATGGCAATGAAAATGACTGAAAGGGAAATGTCACATTTGTTCCTGAAATGGAATGGATACAATCAATTAAAGCTGCTTTGTTAAGAAAAGTCCACAGCTTTAGTAATGTGTAAAGGCAAAGCATTCTGTCATCAAGACACCAAGATTGTTCGCACTTCATATAGGCTTTAAAGAAAGAATCATTATACATCTTTCAAAATAAAAATCCATTATAGTGCTAGTTATATATTACTTTGCTACGAAAAATATTTGGGAAAATACACATTTGCTAGTTAATTTACACACTCGAAATACAACCCATCTACTACAAACAACTGGCAGTTTAAGTACCTACTACAGTGTTTAACCATGATCCATCTACATGGTTATCACATACTGTATGTGGACTTCAATCTGGGAAAACACACCAAACATTTGGTGTTTAATTTTGCAGCATGTTTTATATATTCCATATATTTTCATATATTTCTAAACATACAGTATACTGTAGGATTACACTAGAGAGTTACAAACAACTAACAGCCATAAAATATAACTATTTACTTCTGATTAATTCATGGATATCTTTAATATAGTTATATAAAATGCATTTTAGTCACAAAAGACATAGACACATCCATGACGACTTACAGGTGGCCACATATGACACAGTGCTATAGGACCTGATGAAGAAATATTCTGAGTATAATAACCGGCAGCATAGCTCTTAGAAATTAAAGGATTTTATTTACATAAAGTATGGTACTTTTGGTTAAAAGATCAGTTTAGACACAACTCAGGTTTAAACAATTTTCCCTAAGATAGTGAAGTCAGTTTGAAAACTTGAGGCAGATTTAGACAAGTGAGCAAGCGTGGACAAATGATGAAAATTTTTGTAGCTAATTACTAGACACTTAAAAGCTCCAGTGTGCTGCCAAGTACTAGTTACGTGCTTGGAAACCTAACTGGCCAGTTTAAAAAGACCATGACCATCTCGTAAAATTTCGTACTGTATTAGTATTGATTAGGCTAAACACACCAAAAAGAATTTTTATTTAGCACTTGTAAAATCAAAGAAGTGTCACCAAATTGTTGCCAACCATTTCGGCAATAAGCTGTGCTGATCATGCCTAACATCACAAGTTAAAAAATTATAAAAATGTTTGAAATGTAATGTTTGAAAGGTGCTAGCCTTAAACATATAGAAACATTTGCACTGCATTGATTTGTTTTGTCAACGTTTCCAGACACCAGCATGATCGTAAAAACACTGTCAGTTCATCAATGTGCATGATCCTAACCTGGCGTCTGTAAACTATATTTAATCCAACTATGGATTAAGAGGAAAATTGTGTAAATTCAATCTTTTGCAAAGCTCTGAACTTTCACCTTAACACATAACAATATTCCATTCTTATGACTACCAAAGTAAACAAGCAAGCCCACAACTGAAACCTCTACTTAAACAAATTTCACAAAATTCACAAGACGGCCAGAACTGGCAGTGCATCCAAAAACTAGCTCTAGAACAAGATGTCTAGATGTCTGCTGCAGTAGTGGTAGTCTCAGTGCTTGTGTACGACAGTGAGGGGTTCATATACAATTTAAAACAGTGCCAAAAAGACAGGCCACTATTGCATAGGCATCTTTAGACATTCGATTAAATTAATTCAAACTAAACACATTATGAAATGTTATCTGAAAGTAACAGTAAAAGCAAAGTGTCAAGACACAGGGAAAGACAAGATCAGGAAGGGAAGCGTTTAACTTTTTTTTTTTTAAGGAAGATTAGGAAGAGTGACACCTACAGTTGGCTGTAATGCAACTTACTGAGTTCCAACCACTGTTAAGCAACAAAGGAGACCAGCTAACCATCCGCTAATTCAGTGTGACTGAGTGTTGAAACAGTGCAACTGGATGGACAGTACTGTGCAATTGTCAAAGGCATCCTACAGTTATAATAAAATTTTGTCTTACATGGCCTCTTCACTGACCATTTTTCTTTCTTTATTGATCATTAAGGTAAAAAAAATAATCCATATAATGTTTAACTTTATAATTATTAATTATTATACAATATTTATGTGGCAACCTGGGAAAACCCAAGATCTGGGTTTAAGAATTATTATAATACTCATTTCAATATCACTGAAGGTAATTTTATAGCATTTATAGTGATTTATACTTTTGCACAGTACTGCATATGTATTAAAAAGTCATGGACAAAAGATTTCTCTAAAATGGAACTAAAATAAGGTTAACCTACGGACTAATTCCGCCAGGGGACTAGGACTGCACGAATGTGACAAGAGAACTGATAAAGTCCAAAGGCTTGTCAGCATGGATCCAGTGACCGGCATCAGGGATGTACTGGATATCTGCATACGGAAAGAGCCGCTGGATTTCAGGGTAATCCTCAGAGCTGGAGAGATGGAGAAAGAAAAAGTACATTAAATATCAACTGTTCTGATGGGATTAGTTTCCCAGAATTAAACATGTTTCTTAAATAAAATATATCCGTGTCTCTTCCACAATAAAAGAACCTCAAATTGCCATACAGTAAATTAAATAAGTCTGAGCACATTCAAACCTACTCTAACTTACATAAGGAAAAAATACTAGGGCTGCAACTAACGATTATTTTAATAATCAATTAATCAGTTTTTTTCAGTTAATCGATGAATCGGATAAAAAACAAAAAAGAAGAAAAGCATTAATTTCCAACCCTTTATTCAAAAACATAACTAAAATCTCTAGAAAGTGCACAAACATGTTGCTCCTTAGTTATAATAATAATAAAATAAAAATGGACTAACACAAAAAACATAGACATGTATACTTTACATCTGCCAAATATATACAGTGGAACCTTGGATTACGAGCATAATTCGTCACGGAAGCGCGTTCGTATTCCAAAACACTGATAAACCAAAATAAATTTTTAAAACACACTAACAGAATCACTGCTGTAAAGTAAAAATAAAACAAATTTATCTGCACTTAACCTTTGAAAATAATCACGAAAGAGAAGTGTTTCTGTGTAGAGCAGAGAGAAAGTGTGTGTGTGTGTGTCTGTGAAGGTGAAAGTAGGAGGGGTCTGTGTGTGTGTGTGTGTGTGGCACGGTGTCCAATGACGCGCGCACAGGCAAAGAGCAGGCTAAGCCTTGAGCAGGGAGAAAAAATGGATTTTTAACGTCTCTAAAGAGACTTGCTTCTGCTTTACACGCGCGCTGTACACACACGCATACAGACACAAAATAAAATATGTTTTACGCACACACACGTGGTCACAGTGTTATAGTTATAATAATGTGCCGGTGCCACTCTAGGCAAAAGTTGTTGAGTGTGAATCAGAAAAGATTATAATTCAATGTACAAGGTTTTGACATAACAAAACTGACTTTTCAGCAAATACCACAACTAAAATCCTTCAGAAATAATATATTCTTCAGTGATGTTTAGTTGTACTACACAGCTCACAAAGTAAAGGAGGACACAATACAGAAATAGTACAGTCACAGCAAAATATAAGCTATAAGCTAACCCTAACCCTAGCTATATTAATAATAGTAACAATAACATCATTGGATCTCTGTGTAATGTACATATGGATACAAATGTTCTGAAACAAAAAGGTAAAAATTGTGGAATTCAACCGTTTTTTAGAATTTGAAACTGTTCTTAGAAATGGAAAAATGGCATTGTAAAAAATGAAGGTTGTGGCAATTTAAGAACCAATTTTCAAGAAAACTAAGGTGCTGTTACCTGAGGTATTCAGAGTTACTGCCGCCCAGAAAGAGTGTCGGACCATCATAGGTTGTGTTAAACTCGGGGAAACCCATGAGATCCATCAGGTGATTTGAGATGGCCTCCAAATTTATTCTCCAGGCATAGTGTCCATTCTGCTCTATCAGATTAGTGAGGAGGAAATGCCGGACTGAGTGTTCCTGTGCACAAGGCCAGAAACAAGAGATTTAAAATCTACATACAGTATATACTCACATACCTACTACCCACCATGCATGTTAAGACTAATAGTCAATACTCATAAAACATAAAACTAAGTTATATATAAATTTTTTATAGAATATTAGGTGCTTTAAACCGGGACCACAGTCATGCTTTTTTCACGTCTGAAACACTGGCCTCCAAGGAACTTCTTTATTTGCCCAGACATGTGGAAATGGCTTGGAACGAGGTCAGGGATGTACAGGGGATGTGGCAATAACTTCCAGCCGAGTTCCTGTATGGTGCAAATATTGTGCAAGTGGAGAATTTACTTTCCCACCTTGGTGGTCGAACCAGGCTGTATTTTTCATTAAAAGAAAGCATAACTAAAGGAGTTCCTGGGAGGCCAGGGTTTTAGACATGAAGCAAGCAGTCCGATCCTGGTTCCGGCATGCGGAAAAAACTTTCTACCTTGATGGCATCCAAGCACTAGTAAAATTCTGGGATAAGTGCATTAGTGTAGCAGGGGAATATATAGAGAAATAAAAGGAGCTTCCATGCTCATAACTGTGTTCTGTTATTCTGCACTATGAAAAGTCCAGGTCTGACTCGAATGGCCCTCGCAGTAATAATAATAATAATAATAATAATTTATATAAAAAATAGACTAACATAATGAGGCACATTACACAATTAAATAATTAAAACCTTAAAATAAAGTGAACCAAGAATTAGATTTATGCATTTTAAGTACAGACACAAAAAAACAAACAAAAGACTACATGTTCACAAAGCAGACCAAGCAACAGAACCCACAATCTTGCATGCTTACTTTAACATGATTTCGTAGCTGATCTTCAGCCAATCTGCGCGCAGTTGAGCGTGGAATGCTGCTAGGTACCTTCACCTCCTTCATAGCCTCGATATAGCCTTTCATAAATATACGACCTGATGTTGGAACAGGACTGATGTCTACCACGACGAGCCGCTCCACCAAACTGGGCTGCCATTCATGAAAAAGTGAAAATATGAACAAAATGTTTGACTTCTGTCTTTACGATTAAAACACATAGACAATTTAGAAAATACCTGTGACAATGCTGTAGTCATTGCAGTTTTGCCACCCATGCTGTGCCCGATGAGAATACACTTTCCAATGTGCAGCTGGTTAAGCAGCTGCTTCAGATCGTTAGTCATTGCCTCGTAAGTCAAATCCGGGCTGTGTACGCTATGGCCGTGGTTACGAGCATCTACTGTCAGCACCTGACTGGACAAGGTACAGTTAGGACACGAGCAGGCATAACAAGCATACTTCAAACTGGAGCATGGAATCAATACTACTGTTCCTTTTTATACCACAGTACTGTTAAATTCTTGAATCTGTTATTAGAATGTGTTGATTAATTTTCTAGATTAGCCCGAGCAGCCCGGAAAATAGCGCTGGCTGTAATTTAAATCACATGCTTATATTAAAGAGTGTATTCTAATGTGATACCATTTCTAAAGGTCCCGCTCATTCACAGGAACGTGTACAGCACATACTCCACTTTAATTAATAATAAATCAAGAACTAAATTGTTTTAAAGGCAAAATTTAACAGTGTTATAAATTTTTTTTAAATCCTTGCAAGTTGCAGTGGTATAAAAGAAATAAAGCACTTCACGACAATAAAAATAAGAATCAACTTTAGGTAATTTGGTAATTTAGTTTTGCATCAAATAATGTCACACCACTCCTTCATTGGTTATTTTCTCAAAACAGAAAACTATGCAGTGGTACTGTATGTTCCTGACAAAATAGAGGAAATTTTCATATCAAACTGTCAGCATGTAAGAAAATCGTGTCCTCTCCCGTACCTTTCGGCCTGTCCTCTGCACTAGAGACTTCGCTATTGCGTGGAAGTTTGATTTGCTGCCAAACAAGCCATGCAGAAAGACAAGTGGAACGCCGTCTTCTTTCCCGTCGTACACATCGTAACTCAGGTTAACAGGGCTAGAACAGAACATACAGTATTATTACTATGATTGAGTAACTCGCAAACAAACTGAATATGATCTGATGATGGGCAATTTCAGTCTTCTATACTGTATATGTGACAGACACTTACAAAGTGTCTCAGCACCTGCACAAGCGCTGTGTGCCTCAACAACAATCAAATATGAACATACTATATTATAACTAAACATATTTATCATAACAATGACAGGATAATACATCTTTAACAAATGCCTTTAAAAAAAACTGCTTGCAGAAGACATCATAAAACATAAAAGAAAACACCTAAATAAAAAAATGTAAGTATAAATTTCCTGTTAAGGAATAACTGATCCAACACAAAGCTTGTTATACAATGTTTTAACTGCTCATGGTTTACTAAAACAAAACAAAACATGATCAAATAATAATATGAACAGTCAGGAACAACTTGCTGGAAGTGACAACTCAGACTGGTGGTAGCTTATAGATAATTCTGCAATCGTGTGCAGGAATAAAGAACATTTTGAAATTTAACCATTTTACAGTGGTCTGTTGTTTACATGGGCTTCATTTTTGCTGTTGCTTGATGTGTTTGAATGCGCAAAATTCACAGCAAAGTGTACAGCATGTCCATACATTTTACAGGCCTGAATTGTTTTTTAAATTCATACCGAGATTGTCTTTTCATGTTTCTTATAATCTCTTCCGTTGGTGTATTTGATATTGTGAATGCATATTTTGCTGACTGACACAGATCTTACATGTGAACAGGATGCATGAATGCCACAGGATGAATACCACAATGCCTGTCTGTGTCCCTTTTATTTCACGTGAGAACAATAGCTTGTACAAGGTTGGCTTGCACTCAGGACTGATGTTAACATCATAGTGGGGTATCTATAGGATATGTTTATACATTACTGTAGGGAAATAAATAATTTTATGAACGTCACATGTCTTAACCTTTACAGGCTATTAAGGAACAGGTCACTCCATACATAATTTCATTCAATGTTTTCTTTTTCTTTTTCCTTTTAGTGCAATTCTTATTTGCGCTATCCACCTTGCCAAAGCATTATATTTATGACCAATACTTCTAAAGAAAACCAAAATAATGATGATGAAATAATTCTATGAAACAGAAATTTGGTTTGGCCTGCCACCAGTATTTGTGGCAGCTGTGTGTGTGTGATGTGTGTCACAGGTCTGTCACAGCCTCCCTCGAATAATTAGATTAAACTTTCATGTCATATTGTAATGTGGGCATGGTACGATCTGCTAACTTCTTAAAGCAGGGGTTCTCGATCCTGGTCCTCCATGTCTGTGCTATACATTTTACTGTTTTCCCTGCTCTATCACACCCACTTTAATCAGAAAAGGTTGTCAATTAAGCTGGGAAAACAATAAAACCAGCAGGCCAGGCAAAGGGTTCATCCAGGACCAGGGCTGAGAACCACACACTGCCTTAGAGGAATAACAAAAATACACAAATAACAAATAAATTAACACCAAACTAACTATGCAAATAGTAATAATATGGTAATAATACTGTAGTAAGAGAAAACTGAGGGAACATGTAGAGATAAATGTGTGGAAAAGCAGATGAAGAATTTTCCACATTTACATTTATATTAACAGTTCAGTTTGGTCGCACTATTATCAGTGCTTTCTGCTGTGTAGAACATGTTGCACCAGTTCATTCGTACTTAGGGTGCAAGCAAAAATTAATGTCTCACTTATGATTTTCACAAAAGAAGAGCAGCATGCAGTGACATGTTTTTTTTGTGGTCTGAGGGTGTATATTTATCAATACTTTGCACGCAGTATGGAAAAGTGCTTTGTCGCAAAGAAATGTGCTCCATTGGCTTTTCACCTGTTTGGACCCTGAAAGCAACCCCGTGAGGAATAAGATTCACTTGAAGTGAAGACAATGGTGCAATTTTGGCTCGCAGCTGAGCCGAAAACATTTTTCAACAAAGGAATACGAAAGCATGTTGACAGATGCACAAAGTGTATTGAAAGTCTATGAGATTTTGTTAAAAAATTATGTATTTGTATTTTCTAAAAGTTTAAAATTAACTAAAATAAATTCTACAGACAGAGTGCAGATCATTTTTAAAGCACCATAGTAAGAATGGTATTATAACATGTTTCAGGTTGGAGGTTTGTTCTCACTACTGAGAATAATAAAGCTGTGTTCTGTGTTTCCTGTGGAGTAAGCGTGGCTGAAGTTATAGGAGAAGTGAGAGTAAAAGAAAGAAAACCCCATTTCATTATTTTTAACCGCACAACCGCAGTCTGTTACTGTACCCCGAGGAAACCCACCCCAAGCACTCCATATACTGTAGGAATCGAACCCCGACCCTGGAGGTGCAAGGTGACAGCGCTAACCACAAAGACATCATGCTGTCTGTTATTGGGTACCGAGATTGTAAGGGAAGGTACAGGGCATGTGGTTTTATAAACAGTCTTGATTGAGCAAACAAGCAAGGTAAACAAACAACAAAACAAAAAACAAAGAATGACACCACTTTGTATTCAAAGGGTCAACTTCAAATTGATTGAATTATTTTACAGATAGATTAGAAGAAATGCACTGAAATGTGTGATTTAATATTACTTAATTTGGGGTAAATTGTTTCCAATAGTAATATAACAGAATTTAATAGAATAATCAACAGAATTGTGTACAAATGTGCTGCAGAAATAATGGTCTTAGCTCGGACACAGAAGCTAGCAGGTTGACTAGCTAGGTCATGAATGCGCTTTATTTTTAAACTAGCTAGCAAATAATAAACTGTTTACGAAGCATACTGTCTGTTGTGTCAAACAAACTTGTTGAAGTCAACACAAGCCGCATTTAAGCCTTAAAGAAGAGAATATACAGTGTTATATTCAGGGAGGTGACCTGGTGGAGGTAGCAGTGCTGTCTCTCAGCGCCCCGTCCAGCCGCGACACCCCGCTACAGCATCGCTGAGCTCCGGCTGCAGACAGCCTGGCGGATAATCCTCTGGTTAACACACGACACAGGGCGCTCATGACGGGGCTCACACATGGACACTATAGCGGAGCTGACGGGAAACGTTCGTTTAAATTCACTTCACACGCTTTCACAGTGACGTTCAGCGTGTGTACAGGCGACGTCGACCTCCAGCTGACTCATACGTCATGACGTCATGACGCCGGGTGTCGAAAAGGACGCTCTGCCCTTTGTTCAAAGAAATATTTATTCGATGTTTTTTTTAAGCACCACAATATTTTTTTAAGTGAAACATTTCGGAAAAGACTTAAAAAATATTTCTGTATATATTTTGTTATTTAGGAAATACCTAAATATGAAAAATAATAATAATAATAATTCTTAGAGGAACATAGGGCCCTTCACTCAACTATAATGTCATACTGCTTGGGCACTAATAATAATAATAATAATAATAATAACCTAGCAATTCTGTGACGAAGGCATGAAAGCAAGTTCAAGCACTATGACATCATTGTTGTGGGAAGAACCTTGTTGTCATTCTGAGGATTATTTATTTTTAGGGCCCACCACTTTGACGCCATAGTTGTGTGAAAGGTCCTCTTGTTCTTTCAAGGATTATCTTTTTTATCTTATCTTTCCTTTTTTTGTTGTTGTTGTTGTTGTTGTTGACCTAAATAGAACAGAATAGTGCAGTCCAAAGACATGCAGATTAGGCTAATTAGCATTCCCAAATTGTCTGTAGTGTGTGAATGAGAATCTTATAGTTGAGCTATAAGCTGATAGATGCTTAAGAAAGCAGGAGTGTATCAACTTTGGACTTCCATGAATCTCTTTGTTAGTTATGTGGTGGAAAATAATTCAATGTTCTAAGGAGCTCTAAGAAGATTGAAAAAAAAAAAATGCCACAGACTGTGTGTATGGAGTTTGCATGTTCTCCCTGTACTTGGCGGGTTTCCTCCAGTTTCTTTGGTTTCTTCCCATAGCTCAAAGACACGCAGATTATTCTACTTTGCCCTGTGTGTGTGTGTGTGTGTGTGTGTGTGTGTGTGTAACATTACAATAAAATATATATACTGTATACACAAACACATACACTGATCAGCCACAACATTATGACCACCTGCTTCAGTTTCAGAGTTGCTCTGTCCAGGTGATCTAGCCATGACAATTTGGCCCTTGTCAAAATCACTCAAATCCTTATGTGTGCCCATTCTTTCAGTTTCCAACACATTAACTTCACGGACAAAACATTCACTTGCTGCCTAATATACCCACCCACTTTCAAATGCCATTGGAATAAGATATTGTAACTGTACAGTACCTTCTGTAACAAGTGCAAAATTGTGATGGCTAGACAACTGGGTCAGAGCAATTCCAAAACTGCAGTTCTTGTGGGATGTTCCTGGTCTGCAGTGGTCAGGAGCTAATAAAAGTGGTCCAAGCTAGGAAAACCTGGCGACAGGGTCACGGGTGGCCAAAGCTCACTGATGCATAGGGGACAAAGGCCGGCCCATGTAGTCCAATCTAATGAAAGAGCTGCTGTAGCTCTAATTGCTGAAAAGGATGCATTACCGTTTGGGTGACAAAAGGGGAGACCTACTCAGTATTAAGGAGGTGGTCATAATGTGATGGCTAATCGGTGTGTGTGTGTGTGTGTGTGTGTGTGTGTGTGTGTGTGTGTGTGTGTGTGTGTGTGTGTGTGTGTGTGTGTATGTG
>JAQMYL010000011.1:8111480-8122426 GCA_030014365.1 Clarias pachynema | reverse complement strand
GCCATCTCCACATCATTGCATTCAGTTTTTATTCACAATTTGTTAAATGTCCCAACTTTTTTGGAATCCGGTTTGTATTATGTAGGGGCGCAATCCCTGGCAGGGGGGCATCATAGTACAGTAATAATCTTTATAACAGTTTGAATGATTTATGCTTTTTATTTAAAGGTAGGGCTCTTTTCTATGTATCTCAAGAAAAGTTCTTTCATTTTAAAATTGAGAGCATCATAGACAGCGTCCGATTAAAAACAAACTGCTAAGACTTATGTCCATTTCATAATTAAACTTACCAGGTGAGGAAATCACAGTTAGCTTGCAAGGTTTTCGACACATTTTGACAGACTGGCTGTATAACCACAGTGTTTGTTAAGGGTCCAGGCCATGACCGAACATGATCACTGCAGGAAGTACGCCTAGGCAAATAAAATAAAATATATTTCCGTTTCATTCTGATGTAATATACTTACAGATTTTTAATCTGAAAAAGTATTTTGTGAAACAGATTTCTTTGTAATCTTTAGTCAAATGTCTTCTAATCCTCTTGTTTTATTTATTTATTTATTTATTTTAAAACAAATTCTATCCATTTGGATAATGAAGTTTTATCTAAGATCTAATTTTAAAGTCCTTTGTTTGTACAGCACTGTCACATTGTCTCTAACTGAATATCAGACAATACAGTCCAACCCATTACAGTCTGAAATATTAATGTGTATTTGCTGACACACTTAACATATCTGGTCTTCTGACAGTCTATAAAATGGAGACATACTCCACTGATGAAGATATAAAAGATCTACAGTTGTGGTCAGAATACACTCATCATGATCATGACTGGCATAGCCGTATTGGGTTTGCAATGATCCCCCCCCCCCCCCCTTAACTGGTCCTTTTCTGGGGCAGAATAGTTGTACAATATACATCTTTAGAAGGAAACCATAAAGTAAAACATACACCAAAGCATGGTGCTACCACTACCAACAGTTAATACAGTTTAGTTGAATGAATCGCCATTGCTCCCCTAAACATATTTCTGATCAAAATGTTCCTCCAGAAGTCTTTTTCTTTGTTCAGCTGAAAACTTCTGCTGTTAATTCTTTAGCAAATTAAAACATATTATAACACCACAGAATCAAGAACCTAGGTTGATGTACAGTATGTATATTTTTGCTTTTGTATGTATTGATTTCCTCCTGAAAGAAACACTGCAACCACACATTATAACAACTGGTTTTGTTATAAACATTTATTGGTCTCATAGTGAATGTACAGTACTGCACACAGATGTAGTTAGCACAACATAGCAACAAATAACCTATGTTACAGTTTACCCAATTAGCACTGCTAAGTTCATTACTTTAATTGTAAGTTACTTTGCATAAAATTGTTAATCAGTTAAGATATTTCTAAACATAAATGTGATACATTACGTTATGTTAATGTTTAACTATTGCTGTGAACCTTTATAACAGCATGCTATCTATACCATATTTTCTTTCAGAACTTATTTGTAATACAAAACCATTTAGCTATTTATATTTCACTACTGTAATGACAAATTTTGTATCTTATACTGTATACTGTAATACGCTAGCTGTAAAACAACTTTTTTAATGGCGCTATTAGCTTGCTATAGCTAGCTTTTTTGTCCATAGACTCCACTGTCAGTTTATCACACAGTTGATCAATATCATTGGCTTCTTTAGCAAGTTATGTAACTACATAATAATTGTAATAATCACAACTAATAGGACATCCAGTCTTCATACAATATAGTATAAAGGAAGCTAGAGCCTTGGGGAAAGTATTTATTATAATATTTTGAACATTCATAAAAAATGCTGGCAATCTTGTTTGCATGATAGAATATGTAAACATGATTATAAGTGATTACAACTGAAAAATGGTAAATAATGTTTACTATATTTAACAATAATAAAGGCCTAAAATGGATAGATCTATAAACTTTTTTTCTATCCCAGATCACAATATCAATAATTCAAGAGTCAAAATAGGAAATATCATAAAACAAATCTGCCTTTATTAACTTACCCTGCATCAGATTGCTACTGCAACATACTCTACAGTTCAATAGTAAAGAAGAATGAAATGTGAATAATATACATGTATATATTTTACAAAATGTCCTGAAAACAAAAATGTTAATTTCAACATGTCCTTTAGATGTCCCCATATTGGGAAGTACGGCGAATGAAAAACTTTCCATAAAAATTGACCAGCTTGGGACACCTGAGTTCCCAGCATTTTTCCCTAAAAGACAGCAGAGAAAATGAGGTGAAGCACTCTTATGCAGCTGTGATTTCTTCAGACATAGTCTTTCCTGCTGTATGAACTGGGAGCCACTGAGCGGTTTGTCATCGAATAAGCCCCACGGTTCACAGGAACGTACTTCATTTCCTGTTGTGCAGGTGGACAGCTGCAACACAAAATCGAGCCTCCAACCAGCAACATGGCTGCAGCACCCCAGCCCAAATACAGTGAGGCACCAATCTCCATCTTCTGGGACTCAGGTACAGTTACGCTGTAGAACTGCCGAACAATGGTATTGGCTGACCAGGAGACAGGAATAAGTTGTATGAGAGCTGCGATTATGAAGGCAACACCAGAAATGATCATCACACGGGCTTTGGCAGCCTCGTCCTCGATACAAGTGGTGCACTTAGCTCCGACAATGGATATCAGAAGGGCCAGGAGGCCCAGGACAATGGCCACTACAGTCAAAGCTCGGGCCGCCTGCAGGTCCTGAGGGAGAGCCAGAAGAGAGTCGTAGACTTTACACTGCATCTGTCCAGTACTCTGAAACACACAGCTCATCCAAATGCCCTCCCAGTAAATCTGAGCTGTGATAATGTTGGTTCCAATGAATGCAGTGACCCTCCACATGGGAAGAGCGCAGCACACAATGCTGAGGATCCAGCCGAGAGTAGAGAGCGATATTCCCAGAATTTCAAGCCCCAGTGCAGCCATAGTGTCCTTGTTTCTTTGGTAAATCTAAAAAGCTCTAATCCCTCAGTCTTACTTTAGGTCTCAGGAAAACTGAGATATGTCAGGAGCATGTCCTGGTTTACTATGCTACGTTGTGGTTAGAGCGAGGCAGTGTGATCTGTCTGCGTGGATCAGCTCTTGCAATATTTATAATGCGTAGAGTCAAACAGCCTTAACTACCTGACAGGTGACATCAGATGATAAGGTGCGATTCTGGCATTGGTTGGCCTTGCTCAGTTCTGATCTTTAAAATATCCCTTCGCTGATAGCACAGTTTCAACAACGGTTTGTTTATTGGAAGTAACTGCAGTATAATGAACGCCCAAGGCTTGGCTTGTTACCTGATGTTAATGGTTAGCTAGTCTCATCGGTGTTGGCAGTGTGTAAAACAAGACTTATAGGAAATGTCTCTCTGCTGTCATGCCTGTATAAAAATATTGACCATCTTAGATTACTATTAGGACTGGTAAAAAAAAAAAAAAAAGACAATGATTAATATTATAGTTTTATCCCAATTTTCATACTATCAGTCCCATTTTTATGCATTTAGACTGAAATGAAGGTAGTTTACAAGTATGGATATAAACCCATTTTATACCAGGCCATAAAAACTAGCAGTATAATGAATCATCTCTATAAAGTGGCATAATATGCATGCAACAATTTATGGGTATGTTTTGGAGAAACGGCCTGAGTTTTAGTAATGCAACAGAACACTTTTGTTACAAACACTAACTAACTGTAGTGAAACATTAAAATGCATAAATGCTATAGTAAAAACTATAAATAAAACAAATTTAGACAATTCAGTTAAACATTAAGGATACAAAAAAAAAAAACTCTCAATCCTTTACAGTAATTTTGAATCATTCAAATTTTAATAGAACATAACCATTTCAGATTTTAGCATTAGTTTTTTCTTTACTTTCCTTTATTTACTGATGGTTGGAAAGTGACATGGAGGTAGTTTAGGGTTATTGTTGGAACATCAGAATGCAGTGTTCTATAGATCGATGGTTCTCATAGTGGGTCTGGGTACCCCCAAAGGTCCATGATGCATAGTCGGCCATAATGCAGTAGGTTATTTAGTTAGTTAGTTAGTTAGTTAGTTAGTTAGTTAGTTAGTTAGTTAAGTGATTTATTGATTGATTGATCATTTGTTACAGTAGTTCATTATGAATCTATTTTGAGTATTATACTTGTTGTTTGTTTGATTGGCTTAAATGGGAAGATTTTAATTCAAATGTCCATACCTCAAAAATGTAACTATGTTTAGACATAAGAAAAAGTTTTTATAAAAGAAAAGTTTAAAAACTCCCATTTCTTTGGCCTTCCTGTCACAAACCACCCAATTTTTCAGAGCTTGGGGCTGGCACTGAACAGTTTGAGTTAATGGTCTTGAGCAAGGGCCCAACAATTGTGATCCTGCGATGATAGGGGTTGAATTCCCAACCCTTTGATCACCAAATCAGATCATCCTGTGTCTAAGCCATCACTGCTCCACTTTAAAACCAATAATTAGGCAAAATATTATTGTGCACATCTACACAATGAGTAAATTTTAAATGAGTTAAATGGAGTATTTGGATTATGTTTATGAATCTAGCCCTGTCCAAAATCTAGCCTCTTGTTTAAGCTTCATATGCTTCGTAACTTTAACTAATGAATGTTTATAACACGCTTTCAAAGATTTCAGAAATCATAAAGACTCTGATGAGTCTTCCTGCATTTTTGATTAGCTGAGAAATCATTTGCTGTAGCTGTCATGGCAACATACTGTAAGCTGTTAATAATAATAATTTTTTTTTTATTGAAACCATTGTGGTTGTTACAGTTTTTGTTACAAACTGTAATGAAAATAGTAAAGCGATACACTCAGATAATATGTGTTTTAAAAGAAAATTTAATATTTTAGACATTTAACTTAATTGAAAGTGTTTTCATAGAGTTTACCAATCAGGAATGGAAGCAAAATTTCCATCCTGAAACCAAGTCAACTCCCCTAATGTTACCCACACGTGAGCCAAACATGTGCAGAAAGGATATATTTATTTCAGCAAGAGAGAAAGGATCGGATCAATGGTTAATATATATCTACTGAATGGATTTCAGTGGTGTATACTGAAAATTCAATACAATTAGGCCTTATCGGGTCAAAGTGTTTCAAATAAGTTGTTAACATGATGCATTTTTCTCTGATTTTTTTTCAAGTATTAGTGGAATATTAGGGTCCTTATAAACCATCTAATGTAAATATTTCTTGTATGATCTATAATATGCTGAAAATAAGATATATGTAGACTTTTTCACTGAGAATGTTTATTTATATATGTATCTATTTATTATTTGTTTGCTTACTTGCTTGTTACTTTATTCAGATTTATGTTTTTTGGCATGTCCAGGAAAGTGTAGCACACAATTAATGTATCACCTTGACTCTTTTTATATCAATCAAATACAATTCAATAAACTTTGAATATAACTTAAAAAAATTATATATAAACATTTATTAAACAAGATTTCAGCAGAATAAATACAGCATTTGTTATACTGTATATACAATATTTTTATCTCCTATATTTGATTATATGTTGTATTACTTGTTTGCATACAAGAACAAATTAAACATTTACAAAATCTGATAACATTCAGCTTCACAGATTAATTTTATCTTGAAATAGACAGATGCAAACTATCAGTTATAGTTGATTGATTTTTACATTATAGTAGTATAAACACTGATTATCAACTGAAAGGAAAAATTGAAACCAGGTCCAACACAATAGCAAGCTGAACAAATTACCCTTATGTATTGTTTAGTCAATACCAAACAATACAATGCCAGAAATATTGTATTGTATAAGTCATTAGTAGTATTAAAATATGACCTTTCAAAAGCACAATAAATAGGCCAGATAAATAAATAAATAAATAAATAAATAGGCTATTTAATTAATCATGTACTAGCTACAATTGTTCTTGTTACATATTAACACCAAATTACTATTTAGTTATCTTAACCTTTTCAAAATGTAAAAATGTCAAGACTTTTTGCATGACTTTTTTTTCTTTAGTGATTATTTAAAAAAAAAAAAAAAAAAAAACATTGTCATATTTATATTGTCAAATCAAGGTCAGTTGAGTTACCATACTGTACATAGTCATTCACCAATCTAGATATTTTCCCAAAATAATTATGTGTAAGCATATAAATTTGCAAAAATACAAAACACTTTTTTTCCCTTGAGGTACTGATACTGGCAATTGTACTTTACCCACCGTGGTTCTTCACCAAATAAAGGGTTAAATGTTAGAAATGTCATAATCCTTCTAGTAACAGCTGCTGATAAATACCCTCAAAGGTGGTTTCTGTTCCTTTCTTTCACGAATAATTTTTAGGTATATTATACAGTACAGAATGAAGATTAACCTACTGAAGGAGATGGTGGAATTTATGCTTTTATAGAGTGAATACTGGTAAAGTGGGAGACTTATTTTGATCTTGTGTATCTTCACATGTAGCTGTATCATACAGTGGTTAGTTTTGTTTTTGCATTTGAACATTGTAAAGAAGAATTTAAGCTTCTTATAAAGGAATCTTGTGAAGTGACAGAAAAACTGGGTGACAAATATGTATGCCACTTTCCCCATGTTTACCCTATGTTTCTATATTTATGTACTTTTTTGTGCCTTTTACATATGTTTAATGATATGGTAAAATATTTTTAATAGTACATTGTATAATTAATAGTTTGTAGGTTTTTTCGCCAATTTTATTATTATTAGTAGTAGTAGTAGTAGTAGTGGTAGTAGTAGTAGTAGTTGTTTTTGTTCTGCTTTTGCAGTTATTTAATTATTTTATTTGTTGCACTTCTAAACTTGATATCCTATCATAAGGTTAAATCCGTCTACATACTGCATTTAAAGTAATAAAGAGACCTTAAGAAAAATCTGTTCATGCTCAGACATTTCCCACACTCCTCTTCCTTTTGTAATGAAATTCTAAGTCTATTTTTACATTTAAAATTCTTTTAATAAATATTGGTCTATTTTGCCCTTGGTTAGGTTTTTTCTTCCCTCTATGTGTTATATAATCCAGTCTAAACTAGATGTTGTGTGGTTGTCAATGACATCATATCAAAATCTACCTTTGCATTTCCCACTTGATGATTAATGGCTGTGTGTGTGTGTGTGTGTGTGTGTGTGTGTGTGTGTGTGTGTGTGTGTGTGTAGTTTCTGTTCCGTGAGCAACGGGATGAGGCCTCCTGGCGAGTTTCTGTTTGCTCAGATTGTCTTCTCCAATGTCACAGAGATTTTCTCGGGCGTTGTCACACTTGTAACCATGTAAATAAGCCGTCTCTTAAGCAGAGTTAACATGCAAGGCTAGGTTTTGTGTGGCCACAACAGCGCTGGATGCTGGACAAAGTTCATAAAGCTAGTTAGGGTTATATTCGGGTTAGTAGGTACTGGTTCTATTGATTGATGTCAAAAGATCTTTTGTTACCACCACTACTGACACACATGACTAATTTCCATGATGGCATCATGAAACTATACAGGATGTCTGAATTTTCTCATCTTTGTTCCGTATGGCAGCTAAATCTGTTAAGCTCTGAACATTTATTCCAGCCCCAAATGTTTCCTGTCCCAAAAGTTTAAATATATAGGGGAAATTAACATAATTAAGCAATTATATGCATAAGAATTACAATAACGAAAATTATGTTTTGGAAATAAAGTTACATTTTAATTTAAACAATGTTCATTTACAACTTCTATGGGACACCCTGTAGATAGATAGATAGATAGATAGATAGATAGATAGATAGATAGATAGATAGTAATGTATTTAACTTGTGCATGCATTCAAAATGTGAGAATGTCTTTGGAAAAAATGGTTTGTAAAAAAAAAAAAAAAAAATATGTATGCACTTGAGCATCCATAATTTCTACAAAAAAATCACACTGTAATATTACACACAGGGACACACAATTCTTACAGTGTACACGCCCCATTGCATTTGTTTGGGGGATTAGGGAGTGTCTCAGCGTTGAGCAGAAACCGCCTATTTTGTTCCTGGGAACCAGGACATGACTGGGACTGGGTGATGGAAATTCCGGATCTGTTCGATGAGCCAGATAATTTGACTCGACTCTTCATATGAGTCGACTCTTTCGGCTCACAAACAGGTCTTCGCTCATATAATTTATATATTTGAATCTATAAATGTTTGTCTCTGCCTGTCATTTGAAATGTCGCATGAAATCTAACTTTACTAATTGTCCAAGACGCCTTTTGCACAGCAGTAACTTTTAAACCTGATTAAATACATTTAAAAACAAAATGCTACACATGTGCACTAACAAATACAGTATGTTTTCCAGGCTATTCATTCTGGCCGGGTGTATTTCCGGTTAGCAAGTACAGGATATAAGGTTTTACACCACTTTCAGGCCAGAAGACTATATTTTTTTATGGATTATACGGCGCTCTTGTCCGCCGTGCGCGTTAATCTCAGCTGCGCATGCGCACTTTCAAGAGGCTGTGTCCAAATCCACATACGCAGCATCCTAAGGGTTCACAATAGTATAGTAGACGTGAATGGAGATTGGCCCCTTATTTAGTACTGTAGTATGCAGTTTGGGACGCAGCCCAGGTTTTAACAACGCGTAGTATTACATAAACCTTATGAGGATAAAATTATGAGAAACAAATATTAGGTTAAAATTTATTAAGACCTTGTCTTATAGCTACTATTACCCGATTATCTCCGATACTGTTTCAAAACATTAGTCTTAATGCATGCGTCGTAATGCAGATATTAAAATGTCATGCAAAAACCTTCCAACCGTCGTTTGCATGAAACAACAGAAAAAAAGAAACAACCCAAAAAGTCGCTGAGCAGGTGAGATGAACCTGATCTCACTCCGGATTTCACCCTGACTCATATGCGTTTGTCGTTTTATAATGCTGTAATATTGCGTATGTATATCATACACTATAACTCTAACTTTTATTATTATTCCAAGGTAATTCTACCTGTGTATTTCACTCTCATTATAAATAAGGGTGTGGTTTCTGGTCTTTCAGGATCTTCAGGAGTCGGTTCCTAATGTTCAAATGCTCGTTTAAAAAAGAATCGAAGTCTTGAAGTGTTACTTCAAAGTGAATCGCCCCGCTATTAAACATCCCTTCGGTTCAAAGTACTGTAGTTGAGCCACGCGCGACATTTTTGATGATCTCATCATCATCATAGTCATTTAGGTATTGCTTGGGTGGAATCATAAGTAAACTTTTTAATGCAAATAATTAATGATTAATCAAAATAAATTCTACATTTATTTTATACATGATAATGATTAATCAATCACCATAATGAAACAGCTTTGGTTTGTACGTTCTTAAATAATGCAAGTTATTTAAATAATGTGTACAGTATTTACATTTTTCTCAAGGTTTGTTCAGTTTTAGGTACCTTTTCTTCCATGGACAACCCGGAGAGCAAAGCGTCTGCGATGATAGGTCGGTCGTTGGACAGCAGTGATCCGTGATAGGGCTGTTTGAAAAGACTGATCATTGATTGGTGGTTTCAGAAAACTTGCGACATACGTTTGATGTCTGTTGAAATAGCACACGGCTTTACTGCACACGTATTACTGGTTGCTACCTGATCCGCTTGCCCCGCCCAATCTGGTTGAGCATGTGTACCTTACACTTTATAACATTATTACATTTGTACCAGGTATTTACCGATTCCAGAAAACTAGAACAAAACAGGAAAAGCCAAATCCATTTATATGTACAACAAATAAATTGGATTTTCTAAAAGGTGGCACCGTGGATTAGTGTTTAGCACTGTTGCCTTGCACCGTCCTCAGGAGTGTGTGCATGGAGTTTGCATTTTCTCCCTGTGCTTGGTGGTTTTCTTCCCGGTGCTTCGGTTTCCTCTCACCAAAGACATGCAAATGGACTAATTGATTTGGCAGATTGGGATAACTGATGCTTGCCCACAAGGCTAAAAATGGCCCAGCGCCCACTCACCTCAAAGCACTTATCACACCCCATACTGCACCACATTCCTTCCGATCCTGCCAAAAAATTCTAAGCATTTTTATGCATTCGCAAAAACATTTGAATTGTGTCCAGAGTGTACCCTGCCTCATACTCTCCTGGGATAGGCTCCAGGCCACCCGTTACTCTGTACAAAGGATAAAGGTATAGACAATAAGTGAATGAATCAATGGCGAAGTATTTTAGTGTCACATTCATTTAAGCCTGGTGTACATTAGTGTGTTTAATAGATAGATAGATAGATAGATAGATAGATAGATAGATAGATAGATAGATAGATATATCTAGTAATCTAGTAATTATTATACAATTATATTATAATATAATAATTTAATTAGATAATTAGTATTTAATTTTTATTAACAATTGATGAAACAAATAAACTCATAAATCAAATTTAATGCTATTTTATCAGTGGATGCTCAAGAGAGATAATATATTTTGCCTCGCTTTGTTATGCAAATTAAGAACTAAAAAACGGTGGAAGAATTGCCAGTGTCATTTGCAAAACAAACACAGATGTTTAAATCAACCTCATAAAGCTGTATATACTATTACACACAGTGTATATTTATACTGAGCAGCATAAAGCAAAATCAAGCATGTCATCCCTGCGCTGGGGCCAATTTTAGTATATGCGGGAAGAATTTACAGGTAACTGTAAAACAGTGTGTGCAACGGTTTAATTACATTTTGCAGTATTTCCTCAGTACCAGAAAACTGTATAAACTGTGTGTTAATTTGTGCTACTGTTCGTTCAAGATATTGCTAGAAAATCTGCACAATGATTACAAGTACAGTGGAACCTCGGATTACGAGCATAATTCGTTCCGGAAGTGGGCTCGTATTCCAAAACACTCGTAAACCA
>JAQMYL010000011.1:8075865-8087250 GCA_030014365.1 Clarias pachynema | reverse complement strand
GTGCACTGAATGCTGTCTGTCACTATTTTTAATCATTTATGTGCATAACTCTGGTAGTTAATGCCATATGCACTGTGCAATGTTTTATATAGACAGTTAGGTTTTCCAATTAAAACAGCAAGGGCATGATTGTACTGTAGACTATACTGTAGTAGACTATAGGCTGATAGTGTGTAAGGGCTTCATGATCACTAGAGGAAACAGCTGGTGTGATGAGGGTGAACACGGCGAAGATTTAACTTAAACATGATTAATTCCTCATGACATTTTGTAAACTGTATTTATGAGGAAGGACTTCACTGATGCAGATATAACAATTTATCAAAAAACACACACCTCGCCTTAATCCTCCCTCTGTGAGGGTGAATTGAAGACCGCGCTGAAAGACGGGGAGGAGCCGAAGGAGCCGAAGTCTGCCGCCGCGTCATACAGTATGAAATTTAAAGGGGACGATAGGCGATCATCAATTTGTGTGAAGTTTATGGAGAATTTTTAGGGGGGCTAAATGGCCTAGCGACGCCCATGTGTACAACTAAATCATTTATTGCTGGGGAAATTAACGCGTTAGCGCTTGCAAAAAAATGAGGATTGTTTATCACATTAAAAAAAACATTGACGTCGTTAATAGATCGTCCTTTTTCTTTTGAGGTTTTAACACCATCGTCATTGAAACATATTCTTATGTGTGGTAGTAGTGACCGCTAGGGGCGCTTTTTCATACCGATTACTGTTCGGCACGTTCACTTCAGTTCATCAGCATTTTCTAGGGTATTAAAATCCAGTCTGGACTTAAGAGGTATTCTTGTAGAAACGTGAGTCAACCCCTCAATCAATGACTCAATCTGTGCCACTTCAGAGGACAGATGTGTCTACATTGGAGTTCTAATTATGAATGCAAACCGTCATGACATGCACATCCGATCAAACCAAAAAAAAATCAGAATTGAGCAATGTGAATTGCAATAGCTTATAATCTGAATGTAACCAAAATGTTTTAAAAGAGTACATGAAAAAAATGTAAAGATTAACAGTATAATATAAACCAATTGATATTTGACTTTTAACAGACTTTATCTGTTAATGACCCAATGATCTTCAGTCCATCAGGTTTTTTTTATTTAAAATGTCCTGGTATCACAAAAAGTTCATGATGCCATGCAAGTTTAGGTGAGTGGCTATTTTCTTGTAGCCACTCCCTTACTTGAATGGGGTGTTCTTTCCCATGTTGAAGAGTGGATAAGATAAATAGCCCTCTGTGTCACATCATATTTATATCACAGGGGAACAGGAAGTCAAGAATTATGAATTAAAAGTTTCTAGATGCTCTGATCAACTTTATTAACTACAGAAAAATTTTCAAAAATGCTCCAATTACATTTAGCTTTTCAGAATTGTTAAGGGTGCCAACAATCGTGGAACAGGTGATTTTATAAAGAACAAAAAATTTTTAATCATGGATTTTTTTTTGTTCACTTGAGTTAAAGGTTAGATTTTTGTAGAGTTTTCAGTGTGAGATTATGGTTCTGCAATAATAAAAAAAAAAATTTATTAGAAGCTTAAGAACACATCGTATCAACCAGGGGTACCAACAATGGTTAGCAGGACTGCATGCATAACAAGCCATGCAGTAGGTAGACTGTGTACCAACATCAGTTATAAACATGTTTGCCCCCTAGCACAAATGCCTATAGCAGTACTGATATCTCCTTCAGTGAATGATAATAGAATATTCTACTTACAGAAATACCCACATTTACAATAACATCATTTCTCTTTTTAAATCAGTTTATTGTTGGCTTTATTGTTTTTAAATATTAAATGTAGAGTCTGCCATACAGTTCATGGTGAAAAATCTATTAGTACAAAAATTGTTTGAATAAGAACACATGAATATAAACTTGTGATTTGTCATGTAGCCAAAACTACTATCAGAGCTCAGAGCTATAATTTACAGAAAATTAATGAAATGAACACATGAAATGATACTACATAAAAGTAACAAACTGGCATCATTTCAATTCAAACTGACGGCACGGTGGTATACTGGTTAGAACTGTGGCCTTGCACCTACTGGAGGGTTTGATTTCCACTTCTGGTCTGTGTGCGTGGTGTTCACATTTTATCCCCATGCTTGGTGGGTTTCCTCCTAGTGCTCTGGTTTCCTCACTTAGTCCAAAGACATGCAGATTAGGCTGATTGGAGTTTCCAAATTGCTTGTAGTGTGTGTGTGTGTGTTTGCACGCACCCTCCGATAAATTGGCACCCAGTTCAGTGCGTATCCCACCTTTCGCTGAACTTCTCCTTCTCCAGCCTCTGTACAGGATAAAAGGCCCATGTGACTCTGTACAGGATAAGCGGTATAGAAAATGAATGAATATTCACAGATGCTTTCTGTCATTCTTAGCACTAGGAGAGACCTGGCTATAAATAAATGCTTTTATACTATGATACAGTAGTACCTTTGAGAACACAAATCTGTCCCTGCTCTGGGCTTTCTGCTTTGTTTAATGATCATCTCTTTTTTTTTTCAGGTCACAGGGATACTACATACGAATTTTGATAAAGGCTTTGGGATAAACAATGAGTTCTTTTCATTTAGCTCTATTCCCACACTCTCTTGTGCTGCTCTTGTGTTCTCGTTTGTATAGCGTGCACATACAATACTGGTTTGCTTTCTCTCCTTCTCTCTCTCTCTCTCTCTCTCTCTCCCTCTCTCTCTCTCTCTCTCACTCACCTGCTGCCTTCACTCTTGCATTCTTTCTCTCTACAACAAGTAGTCAATAAAGAAACTAGTCAAACAGGAAACTGCAGTTCTGACAAACAGAGTATCCACTCCTTCTCACTTTTACAAAGCGAATCGTTCTCACTGCTGCATGTCGTTTTTTTTTTTATCTCACGCATTAATTTAGTTGTAAAAACTAAAGAGGTAAGCTTAAATTTTTTACAATGTTTGGACGGCAAATCTTGGCAGCGTTCCTGGCTGTATTGGGCTTCCTGGGTACCATCCTGGTAGCTGCTCTGCCTATGTGGGAGATGTCGGCTTTCATAGAAGCCAACATTGTGACAGCGCAGGTTTACTATGAAGGCTTGTGGATGAACTGCGTGCTACAGAGCACTGGACAAATGCAGTGCCTGCCATATGAATCGGTTTTAGCTCTACCTCAATACCTCCAGGCCAGTCGAGCCTTGATCTGCTTCTCTGCTGCTGCTGGACTTGTTGCGATTGGATTAATGGTCGTTGGGGCCAGATGTACCAACTTCTTCCGTAATGACTGGAATAAAAAAGCCAGGATTGGTATAGTAGCTGGGGTGGTCTACATCATTGCAGGGATTCTTTGTTTGATTGCTGTTAGCTGGGTAGCATACAACATCATCCAGACCTTCAACGATCCTCTCGTCACCTCAGCAAGCAAGGGAGAGTTGGGGGCCTGCATCTATATTGGATGGGTAGCTGGAGTCCTCCTTGTTTTGGGTGGAGCATTATTTATCTGCACATACAGAAGCAGCTGCTGAGCTTTTGAACATTTAAACACATTTAAATGCGCATGTAAACTGCACGAAGAATGAAGGAATGACTGGTTTAACAAAATGATACTTATGAATCTAAAGCTTTCATCTTTACTAAGCACTTGCAAACCCTTGCTGGTCAGGGATGAGGAAGGAATACACCCCTACTGGAAGATCGAGACATCACAGAGCAAATACAAAGACTTTAAAATAATTTTCTGTCAGTTTTAAATAAGAAAAACATTTTTGTATGTTTTAATGGTTTCTTGAATAATTAATGGTTCTTTTTGTTAGAGAAACACTCTTTAATGGTTTGCCCAGTTCTCCAGTTGGGGTAATTTTTTTTTTCAATAGAAACGTATGTATCTTTATGTACTGTATGATTACAAGTGGGTAAATGAAGTCTAACAAAACCTAAACATAATTAGTAAAGTACTTTTCACATTTCAACATTTAAAGTGATGGACACTTGTCTGAATATTGACATTTCATAAAAGCTTGCTCAATCTAACTTCTATAATATCTTAGAGAAGAACTTTAATGACATATTGTCCTTGCATAGAATGGCATCTTGCTGCAAATACAGGTTTTGCTGTATATATATATATATATGCTGAATCTGTAAAAAGGATTTTATCAATTTACCAAATCATTAAATCAGGAGGCAACCAAAGGATAAAAAAAAAAATTATCTGAAAATTGATTTGTTGAATATGAACAATTGTTATAAATATATGTTGATATTCAAGTTTTATTTGTCTGTTTGTCTTTCAAGACCAATTCAAGACCATCGCTGGTCCAATCATGTGTTTTAAATAGCAACCTAATCATAACTACAGGACAATGTTATACTGTATATACAATGTTAGGGAGTCCTCTGCTAAAGTGCATTTACATGTGACAGTGTCTCCGCATGCTTATTTAATTGTTCCAGGCTTGTGAAAACCTTTGTGGGATGCCACTTTGTGGAACTTCAATCATTCATTAATTTCAATGTCAGGTTATTGTGTGTACAGCAGGTATGAGGATTTTGTATGTAATAATGCCTACTTACCTGAAAATACTGTATGCTTCTGTAAATACACCGTATAGAAATAACATTACAATGCAAAACATCTGACCTATTGTGTAGGTTTTCCTTGTGCTGCTTGGGTAGCTCTGGCCCCTTAGGGCAACACTCCACAAGACCACTGGGGAGTTTTGTTCTTGTTTATAGGTAGAAGTGCCTGACATCGCTGGAGTCTTTTATTGGACTCAATGGACTATCGATCAGAAGGCCTGAAGTTTAAACCCCACCTGCAGGGCCCTCAACTGCTCAGATGTACTACAGTATAATGAGATAAAAATGTAAGTTGCTCTGGATAAGGTCGTTTGCCAAATGTTATAATGTAATATAAATATTTCATGACAGAAGATGACATTTTCTTAGTAAAATGAAGTCAGCTGATGACCTGAAAATACTCAATGAACAAGGAATCACATTAAAAAAGATTTTTTTACGTTTTTTTTTTACGATTTTTTTCTTTCACAATTTATTTTCTTCCCTGATGGCATGGGCATATTCAAGTACACAAATTGAGTGATCCTGGGACCATAAGGAATTATTTTCACACATGAATGGGACACCGCATTGCACACAATAATAAAAGCTTGAGGTTGACTTAGATGTAACTTTTTTTCATTCCCAGACAGTGTATAAAAGCAATATCACACTTCCAATCACCTATGGCTGAAATAATTATTCTGATATTAATAACAATATAATTATTTGTGCAATATTGCTTAATTATATAAATTATTTATTAAACACAGTATGATACATTAATCTATCTGTCTACCTAATCAAAATGATAAGTTAAACTTTCTTTTCACACCTTTTTTAGATTTCAAATATGATTTTGTCTATATCTGCATGCTTCACACAGAAAGGATATGATAGTGCTTGATTTTATTCTAATTTCGCTACATGATTGGCTGACTGGTGTGTGGATAATGTGCAAATGAAAGTGTGTTCTGCAGGTTGAGGAGATATATTACCAGAACTAAGATGATTAACTTTTCCTGTTGGTCATAAAAAAAAGAAATAACTAAATAAAAAAGAATCACAGAAAATATGAATAGCTTTGGTACAACCAGAGAGACACCATGTACAAATACTTCAGGGAGCACACACATGGACACTGTTTGGGTAATTCCGACACATTTATAAAAACGTTAGTGCCATTATGTGATTTAAGAGTGCATTTTATTGCTAGATTATCAAACAATAATTTTCTATTGAGCTGATTAAAAAAAGACAGATAATCCACACACAGTATGTTATTAGTTTTTCGCCTGCTCCCTTTAAGGGGTCGCCCTTCCCATTTTTACCCGGGCTTGGGTGGTGGTTTGAGTAATGGGTGGGAATTGAACCCGGGCCTTCCGCATGGCCGGTGAGAAATCTACCACCAGTGCCCTATTAAACAGATTCTTGATACATCTGAACATTTTTTTTTACGTGAAATATTTTAGATAGATTAGCTGATTACTTAACTGTAAAACATAATACAGAAAAGCAACTGATAAGGAATCAGCTCACTCACTATTCTTGGTTCACTTGTTTCTGCAATGTGAATTAAACTGCTTGTCATCATCGCTGGTTATTTCTTACATCACAGTCGGAACACCAGCCTGTCAGAGTCATACTGCTGACGATTGCCTAAGGCGCCTGTTGCCAGAGGGCGCCACGTGAGTGTTCTCTCTCTCATCTCTCTCTCTCTTTCTCTCTCTCTTTCATCTCTCTCTCTCTCTTTCTATCTCTCTCAGTCTGCTGAGGTGAATTGAAATATAACTGCTGCACTCTTGCTATGACATACTGATTTTAGATTATTTATTTATTAACATTTACATTCTAAATCTAAATGTATCATCTAGTGGCAGTTTCTTAGATTAAACTAATCCTGCAGGTTTAGTTAAGCGGCACCTAGATTAAAATTACCTTTAAATTCGGTTTGCCATACATTTCCCAATGTATATATTTATTTATTTTTATGCATGACATTGATTTGCATTACATTGATGCATTATTATTTATACAGTATTTAACAAAATGTTATGTTCCTAAAAATCAAACTGCATCATTGCTTTTACTTGTAGATTCATTACTTAAAAAATAAATAAAAAATCCCAGTGTTGCGCAAACATGTAGTTTACATTAAAATCCAGTTCAAGTTCCTGAAGTGACCTACCCTTGGAGGGCGTCAACACTACAACTTGCTCAGGGCCCTGACCACAGCACTGTTGAATCTGATTATATTGGATTATATTTTGCACTATTATGAATTGTGTGCTTAGTACTTTGTGTCTCTTAGTACAAGAAACATTTATAAGTTCCTGCATTCATTAACGAAACACCTCTGGGCTGGTATTTACTAAGTGTCTCAGAGTAGGGTATGACTCCTGAGTCTCACCATTTTAGTCCTACTTTCAGGAGTAGGAGTAAAAGTTATTCATCAAGATTCTTAAAGTAGGAAATCACTCCTACCTCCACCAAAATTTGGGACATCTCCAGGGGTGCCATAACTGGTTAGGCGTAGCGAGGAAATGGCGTTCAGGCAGAGACGCAAACGGAGATGTGACGTTTTAGTAACACTGAGTGACACAGAGCTACTGTAATAAAAGACATGTTTGGACAAAATGTTTTACTTTTTGTTTAAACATCCAGTTACAAATGTCTAGTAACAAACATGTTGTATGTTATCCTCTCAGATGACTGTATGTTTTTTTTTTTAATAATAGTGAAGCTGCAGCTTTGAAACAGTGACACAGTCGACAGTGTCTAAAATAATTCATTAAACTATGCACCACATTCATGGAATTATAGGCATCATCCATGGCACACACATTATATATCCATGTTTCACACTCCTCAGGGTTATGTGCGGCAAACTGACAGGTGGCGTTGATGATTTCACAAATTGTCTCCACTCATTTTTTAAAAAATTTTTTTTTTACATCTTTAGGGGTAAGAGTAGGGCAGAACTTTTAGTTGATTATTTCTTTACCTATTACTCCTTCCTACTGTATGCAGGTAAAACGCTCTCATCCTCTCTCCAGTTTCGCTTTTTCTTTTCAAAGTCATTTTGATCAGATTATGACACTCTTACATAGCTCTATTATAGGGGCTTTAAAAAGTTGTGACTGGAGCAGTCTGATTAGGATAACATCTTGCAGAGAGTCATGCATCTATAGTTTTTGGTTGTGTGCATAAAGCTTTCACACAACTGCTGCCAATTTCACCATTTCACTTTACCACCATTTAAAACTACAAAAACGTCTTAAAACTACAACACCCACTATAACTTGCAGTCCACTTTACAGCTCTCAGTGTCATAAAAAAAAGTGCCATTACACACCTTGGAGCAGTTCTTCTCCTCGCTGAAAAATAATAATAGGAAGCTTTATAAATTACTTTCATGTCCTACTTTGAGGTAGGAATAGTTTCAGTCCTAAATAGATTTTGAGCTTGATTCCTACTAGTGGTTCTGAGATGCTTTGTAAATACGGACCCTGACATAATTATAGTGTCTCCAATTATAGACACAAATAGACACAAATTAAAATGTTACTGTAGCTCTCTTCATAACAATGCATTAGCATTGTATAATGCTACAGTATCTAGCATGTACTGTACATACAGTACATTAAAATACAAATATAAGGCATGTGTATACATGAAATGCGAGAAGTTTTACAATAACCTTTTACAATAAAAAATACCTCGTTGGCTACTTATCATGAAAAGAGTTCCTTAAATTCTTTAGTCTCTTTGTCTGCTTTGCCTTCAGACATCAATAGTTCCGATACCAGAGCTTCTGCTCATCTGCATTCCATGAGGGAGATCTTCCTGATGTTTCTACCTCTAAATCTCAAGAACTTTTCTCGCCAGACACACTACTTTCTATCTTTGGCTACTTTCCATCTTAACCTCTTAACAATTACAAATGAACTGTAACACATAAAATTACTGTACTGTAATACATATTGTTTAATATGTTACTTGAAGTACATATTTATGAAATTATGTAACCCATAATAAATCAATTATTAATTTACATCAAAAGCTTAATATATAAAATATTCAACATCATTTACACTCCCATCAAAATCACTCCTTAACTTGGAATGAGGGATTTTATTCAAAGAAAACTATAAGGAAATTAGGTGTCTGAGTCTGTTTTAAGTGTGAATGGTGTAGCTTTAAGTGTGGAAACTAGTTAGCCTCAAGTAAGGTCAATATTTTGTGAACAAGCCTCTCAAGTTGAACTTAACTAGTGAGTGGTTTTCTTTTGTCAAATGTAGTGTCACTGAGGTTTCACCTTTCGGACCTTGCCATCTGCATTAGGTTAAGATTTCACAACCCTGGCAAGTTTGCACTCATTTCTTGGTGCACTGTAATTTTGTAGAATTACAAAGTCATCTACTTGTGAGTTTTGTGAGGTCATTTGCCATTTCTGTCATTGTTGGAGGTTTATCAGGTATTCCTGTTTCCATTCTTGCCAGAATTCATTAGCTAAAAACTGCACCCTTCTTCACCTTTTGTGGCACTCTCCAGGAGATGGAAGAATAAGTGATGATTTCATAGTTAGAATATGGTTGGGAGTGAGGGGTTCTGGGCCGCTAGGATCATGAACATGCTCAACACTTACAGTAGTGGCCTGCTGTTGATTATGGCCATGGTTTCATAGAGAAATGCCCTCAGAGTTGTGGTGTCAGGTCTGCTGGTGAACTTGTCGAGCATAGCAGTCAGGATGCTTTGGATTGTTCAAATCTGGTGCTCCCAGACTACATCCATAAGACTAGATGATGGAACATTCAACACAAATTCACAATCAAGCTCTTTGATGGTCTTGATCCATTCCTTTGAGCAACTCAGAAAGCTCCTTTCTAGCACTGATGTTTCTACCGCTAACTCTCTTGTTCCTCTATTACGTCTTAATTGTCACACAGTTCCGCTGATAGCTCATGAATGCATCTGTTGTCAAGTCGTCAATTGTGCACTGCTCTGGAACAAAAGCAAGTAAATAAGAGTCTGTATAGTTTTATTTTTTTTCTCCCTTCCTTCACGATGAAGGGACCAAAACAATCAAGGTCACAGTAAGTGAAAGGAGAGGATGTTTCAGTTCTCTCTTCAGGCAAATTTGCCATGTGTTGAACCTCTGTTGTTCTTTTATATCTACTACATTTTACACACTTGTAAATGTGTGAGAAGACCAGATTTCCACATCCTAAGATCCATATATTCTTTGTGCGTAGCTCATTCATGGTAAATGGAGTTGTATGCGCTTATGATGATGTTTGACGAGCAGGGCTGACACATGAGATTTCTTTTGAAGTATTACAGGATGTTTTACGTCATGGTGTAAGGCTAATGATGAGATAGCTGTCCTCCAACCTTGAGGACATTATTCTTGTCCTAGAAAGCATTCAACTGGCATAGCCTATTGTGCTTGTTCAGGGAGTCTTCCTTCTGGGCTTTGATTTTCTTTATGGCTTCAACAAAGGTTTCTTCATGCACGAGCTTAATCATGGTAAGTTGATTCCTTTATTCTTGTTTGAAATCCCTTAAAGTCTCTGACAAATCTTTCCTTCAACAGTTCTCGCCATTCTAAACCAGTCAGAGAATTGAGCGAATCCAGTTCTCATGCCTTGACTGCATGAACCTTGCGTAGCTCAGGATCAGTTGCCTCTATTTCTCCCACCATTCTCTCTTTATGTGAAGGATTCTGCTGCCAACAAAAGTCCTTTCAGCCAGTTAGTCTAACCTGAACTTATGGATGGACAATCGGAGTATAATTCTGTGGCTGGTTCTTATAGCATCAGTGTCAGCTCTTGCTGGATTTAAGCAACGATGCTCCAGCCCACACTCTTGAGAGCTTGTATTAAGGAAATGGGATCACAGGTGAGATCTGCTTCCTTTAATAGGAAGTTGACAAAATACTCAGCACTTACATGCCTGACTTCCATCACCTTATGATCCCATCTGAAAACCAACCAATCTGGCAATTTGAGCAGAATCTTTGTGTAAGATTAAGAAGTGTAAGAAGGACTTCCAGTGTCTTAATATGGGACATTGCAGCCACACAGCGCTTGAGGAAGTCTGCAAATTCTCTTAGCTCACAGGCATCTTTAGAGCTTATCTTTGGCTATGCGTGCAGCTTGTCTCTCAGGGATTTCCCAATTACGAATGGGTTTCTAAAATGTTTTTCATGTTTCATATGCTGCTTCTGTGCGTAGTTTCTTTCTTTGCTGTGCCACCTTAGTACTTTCTTAGGTGATAAAGTTTTTCATTCTTTGGGATGTTTTTCCATTCTATTAATGGTTTGAAGGATAGTTGCCAGTCCTTGGTAGTTGCTCAAGAAAAGTCCAGTAAATAGAGTAGGCTCTGGTGTTGGAAGACTCCACACCACTTTAGCACTTATAGCTTCTGCTAGCACATTAACCAGGTCTGAGCTGTTCGGCTCTTGGGGCACAAACACTGTGGCTGGAGGAGGTTGAGGTAGCTATTGCGGACAAGGGGTTTGACTTGTACCTGCTGGGGATTAAGGAATAAGAGAGGGACCTGAGGCATTGAGAGCTTGTGCTGTGACTTGCAGACAATTGGGTATTAATGGAGGACTTGAAGCAGTCTCTTTGTCTGCTCATCAATAGTTCCAATGTTATGTAATGTATATGGTTCATTGGATAATTGATTGTATGTGTATACAGTGGTTGTGGAGGGGGGTATCTACAAACCGGATTCCAAAAAAGTTGGGACACTTAACAGATTGTGAATAAAAACTGAATGCAATGATGTGGAGATGGCAAATGTCAATATTTTATTTGTAATAGAACATAGAT
>JAQMYL010000011.1:8046946-8059803 GCA_030014365.1 Clarias pachynema | reverse complement strand
AATAGTTATTTTAGGGTTTTATTTCTTTGGCACTGCAGCCAGGTTTTCCAATTGCCACATGCACACATTTGTTTTCTCCTGATCTCTTGAGATAAATACCTTCTAGTCTGCATGTACAGGAACTTTAACCCATTTTTTTTTATAGTGAGGTCCATTACCTCACCATCATGACACTAAAATCCTTCTTCACTGTTATGCTCCATCTTTCCTAGCATGAAATTAAGACAAATGTCAATTTAGAGTGACATGAAAGTCACATGAATTCTGATTTGAGTGTCCAGACCAGTGGTGCCACTCCTTGAAATTTTTCTAAAGTTCTTGGGATTTGGGGGATCACCATATGATTTAACATTAATTTAAAGATCTTGTATTGATTATGGGAGTCTTCCCCAGCACATCCCAAAAATTCTCAATAAAGTTAAGGTCTGGATCTTTACAATTTGAGCCTAAGCAATCCTGCCACTGTCAACTTGGAATATGCCTGTGCCATCAGCGAAGAAAACATCCATTGATGGAAAAACCTGGTCATTCAGTACATTCAGGTGGTCAATTATCTCATTTTTGCACACAAAACGTTGCAGAACCTAGACCTGACCAAAGTCAAATCAAAGCAACCCCAGATCATAGCACTGCCGCACCGGCCCTAGGCATGATGGGTGCATTAGTTTATCTGCCTCTTTTCTTACATTGATAGACACATCACTCAGGAACAAGGTAAATCTGAACTCTTCGGACAGTATGACCTTTTTCCAGTGCTTCACAGTCCATTACTATGCTCCCTACCAAATTGAGGCTTTATCAATTACCTTCAATAAGTGTTTTTTGTAGGGCGCATTGTGCATGTGGAAATGCTCTTACTTTCACTATTAAATATAACTTAGAGTTCTACTGTAGTTATTTTTCACAATTTGATTTCACTAAACATTTAAGTGATCTCTGAACATGATCTTCAAAATTTTTGTACCACCACTTTTCATCCTCGAAGATGATAGTTCCATTTCAGATTTGGAACTTCTGTTGACATGCGGAATTATTGTTATTGGAAAAGTGTGAATGATTAAAATAATAACTCTGCATCAATTGTTGTAGTTTAAATATTGTGATACTCACTCATTCATCACTCATTCACCGCTTTAACCTCTATACAGGGTTACGGGAAGCCTGGAACCTATCCCAGGAGACTTAGGGCATGAGGTGAGGTATACCCTGGACGGGGTCCCAATCCAGCAAAGAGAATGACACTTATTTGTGATTTTTAAAATTAATTTTTAATATTGCGATTTATGTAAATGAAAAGAGGGAGCACTGGTTTAAACTGTCTCATTTGGAAGCACATATGCCTGTGGCCCTGATCATAATTTAATAAGATCAGCTTCTATGTGTTTTGTGCTGCACACTGTAAAGGGAAACACATCTGATTCACACATAAGGAAAAAAAAGAAGAAAAAACAGATATAGGCCTGCAGTGTAAACACAGCCTTATACACTAAAATAAGTCCATGGCTGTTGAATGTTTGTGAATTTGTGAACTCCTACAGGAGAGTCTAACTTGAATTTTTGCTGTTCTCCTTTTCGCCTGTAGAGCGCTTCTCAGTGCAAACTTCTGCCAACAATCTTACTCTACTTCACCAAATATTAAATCACAGCAGCGGCATGCGAAACAGCCAAATAATACCTTTCGAATTATACATATGATCCTAGATTACGTGGCAGATGTGTTCACTTGGCGTTAATTTTATGCTGATTGCATGTAGTGCGAAGAGGCTAGTCAGCTAGTAGCTAGTAGAATAGCTCCGGTGTGGGCTGCAACTTTCATCCGCGCTGTTGTTCGCCTTTGTGCGGAGACATCGGAAAATTGAGTCCGGGGATTCGGCCTGGGACAATAACCGCAGGACTGTGGAGACAGGTATTTCATTTTCTTTAATTTTATTGTGTCTTCACAAAACTATAAAGGACTCCGGTTCCAAACAACAGTATATTGATTTGAGCATAACTAGCTAGCAGGTAATTTTTAAACGCCAAGCAAAATAGCAACACGAATTAGCGGTGTATACAAGCTAACAGGCACCAGTTTTAAAATATAAGCTTATATTAAAGTACAACACAGCACTTCTTTCGTGCTCATTTATTAGTTTTTTTATTTATTTATTAATAAAGCTTTAGTTTTAATGTTGTAAGTTCGGTTGTGTGCTACAGCAAGCCAATTTACAGCAGCGTTATTTTAATACGAGTGGAGGCAACGTTAGCTGACAAATGAGCTGAACAGCCTGCATGAGAAACTAGTGCATATAGCTAACAGCAGTTACTGAAACGTTATGTATTGTGTGTGTGTAAATGTATTCTGTAAGTCATGGCACATACCTGCAGCTGCTCACACATGTAGTTCATATATCATCTCACTAGCGCTGTTTTGGACTGTATGGATAGGTTTAGTACACAAGTACAAACATGCTGCTTCCACACTAACCTTCACTCTTATTGTTACTATTTGTATTATGTGCATTGTTGAGTGTTTATAAAATTCTCATTAATTTCTTTCTACTTCAAGGCCATTAAGAGGACAAAATGTCGATTCTTGGTCTTAAAAAGAAACAACCCAAGACTTTTAAAGTCAAAGTCATCACCATGGATGCAGAGATGGAGTTCAGCTGTGAGGTAATTCAGATTACTTTTAGGAAGGAAACAATACTTCTATTTTATTGTTGTTGTTATTATTGTATATTTATTTATTTATGCCAATTTCTGAAACCATGTGCTTATTCGACTGGTTCAATACAGTTCTTATTATTTTGTAGAAATAAAGGGGAAAAAACGATTCGGCTATGTTTTGTAAAATCGCTCTGGATAAGAGCACCTTCTAAATGTAAATGAATCACGATTCTTTTGTGTGGCGATTAACGTAACGATATTTTTTTAATTATAAAAATGATGTCCTCTTATCAAAAATCACACGTTAAAAGTCTCCGATCTGCCTTTTTCTCAAAACTCTGGGAGGGAATTAGACTCAAAACCCACTCACACGTTTACACCAAACCTGGTTAAAATGGGAGGGTTGCGTCAGGAAGGCCATCCGGTGTAAAACCAGTGCCAAATCAAATCGTCTGTGGATCGATTGGTCTGCACGAGCAGCTGAAAAACCACCACCACCACCAGTATCAAAAACACCGCGAGTGCAAATTAGTTGAAAATTGCATACGTGAAGCTGCACGCACATGCGTACTTGCAGCCACTCAGCTCGTTCGCCCACTGTCAAGTTGAGTTTTGAGACTTTGAAGACGTTTGTGGAGGTAAACATCACAGTTTGTTTATAATCCTACAGGAGTTACACTCTGAACTATTTGAACATTTTCATTCTGTGTGCTAGGAGTGAACAATTATGGCGGATGACTGAGGTACATGCTTCTCAGTAAAAATGTAGTTATTTGCTTTAATTTAATTTTAAGTTGAATATTAAACACTTGTATTTGAAGTTAATTTGTATTGTTTAAATGCTGACCTCCGTTTTTAAGTGAGAAAGTAATGTTTTAAGGATCGAGCTACATTTATTTAATCATTATTCAATTCTTTAAAGGTATAAAATTTTGACACAAGTGACTGAAGATGTATGTCCATGAGCAGAATGAATAATTTTGGTTGGAAATTAGCATTCAATATGACTGATGAGGAAATTATACTATATTCCATATGCCTGATGATGATTTATCACATTGCTCTTTTTAATTTGATTGGCTTCTGTATTGTAACATCATTAGTAAGTAAATTCTTTCCCTATCATTGACATTTGAGGAGTTCGGACTGAAGACCATTGGGTCGTACTGAAAATTGTACCACTACCAGCAGTTTCAAGTGTTTGAACCAATTGAATACTATAAAGTGATCATCATAGCTTTTAGCATTGGTCAAATGAAAACCAGCAGAGAGCTACAGGTTTATATCAAGTCCTATTCATACAGGATATGTTTTTCAATTATCTATTTATCCGTTAAGTAATTTTGCAGGATAATGTAGGTATAGCTTTGATAAGTGATCTCTGTATAAGTCACAGAGATGGGATTCTCTTTACAGGTCAAAATTCCTTGTACAGTGGAACCTTGGATTGCGAGTAACTTGATCTACAAGCATTTTTGCAAGACAAGCAAAAATTTTTAATGGATTTGAACTTAATAAATGAGCGAGGTCTTGATATGCAAGTAGTACGCATGTGCTTTGTCTGTTGAGCGTCACGTGATCACAACTGAGCCAATGGTTCTTCTCAGTCTCAGTGCGCGTGCAGCACTCATATAGTCAACATCCATGATTGCGTGTACTGTTTATTATAAAATTGTGACCTTGTGTGTGTGCGACTGTTTAGTAATTATGTCAACTTGAACCACATGTTTTCTGTGCATGGTACATACGTATTTGTGTAATTTATCTAATAAATATTTTAATTATGAATCAAAAGCAAGTGTTATTAGATAGGTCCCTTGTTAAAGATCCAGTCTCTGAGAGAGTCTCTGAGAGGCAACAGAGCAGTGTTTCCGTTAGTGTGTGTTTGGGTGCTTGTGTGTGCGTGTGTTTGTGTGAACATGTCCTACACAGTAGCCCAATCCCCCCCCCCTTGCTCTCGCCCTTACACATACACAAACACACACTAGCGGAAACATTGCTATGTAAACACTGTATGAAGACTTGTGCCAGAAACTCAAGAATTTACTTTAATCTCATAGAAGCATCTGTTATCTACAGTAGTATTTCTTGTTTCTCATTTTAATCTTTCTTTGTAAATTTGTTTTGTTTTGGTGGGAGACATTAAAGTCTGGTTCTCAGAGTAGAAGCATCATTTTAAAAAATGCTTGACATTAGATGGGATTTATATGAGCATAAGTAAATATTTATTTATTTTTGTAGAACGTCATTACAAATACAGTGTAATCTTTCCACACACAAACATTCAGTCCATAAAAATGACAGGTAACAGATTCAGACAGGACTAACATTCCAAGATACTGAGAAGTATTTTTTATTGTTTCACCTCTTCAAGTAAAACTAATCCAAAGTAAACAAGGCTTAAGTTAGAGTTTTTAACATTTAATTTTTTTTTTAAATTGTCCAATCTCTAACCAGACGATTTTAAATATTTTTTTAATATTCAACGCTGTAGTTGAAAATGCTTTTTTTTGTATGATTTAGTCCAGACCTCAATAACTCAGCAAGAGGTTTAGTAATTATGTCAACTTGAGCCACATGTTTTCTGTGCATGGACATGTAGCAAGAGAAAGAGCCAAAGTTTACTGTACATACGTATTTGTGTAATTTATCTAATAAATATTTTAATTATGTTTATGTCCTGAGAATGCTTATCATTAAATTGTCTCTTTAAACGTATATCCATAATTAATGTTATACTGTATCTAACAGGTATATATACATAATATTATATAATGTTGAATTCTATTCATTTCGATTTTTGATATTATATTATCATCTATAATTATATTACTAGGTAAAATGGAAAGGGAAAGACTTGTTTGATCTGGTGTGCCGAACTATTGGACTGAGAGAAACTTGGTTTTTTGGCCTCCGGTACACTGTGAAAGACACATATGCTTGGCTGAAGCCTGACAAACGGGTATGTGGAGTTATTTGTTTTTCTCTGTTTAAATAATTATGCTCAATTTAATTTCTCAGGCTTTATTTTTTTGCATACACGTGCAGCATGAATTCTGAAGTTCAAAGAAAAATGACCTTTACACAACATTCTCCTCCCTGTTTGTTCATATGCAGGTTTTGGATCAAGATGTACCAACAGACTCTCCTATAACATTTCATTTTCTTGCTAAATTCTTTCCTGAAAAAGTCGAGGAGGAACTTGTTCAAGAAATCACACAGCATCTTTTCTTTTTACAAGTGAGTGAGAGTTTATTATTGAAAATAATCTTGCTGCAATCATTTTATGTTATGTTAGTTATTGGTAGAAATCTTACAATAATGTTGCACAATTTTGGTACGTCTCACCAAGGTAAAGAAACAAATACTAGATGAAGAGATCTTTTGCTCTCCAGAGGCCTCGGTCCTTCTGGCATCATATGCTGTTCAAGCCAAGGTCAGTTTTTATAATACCATTTTATAAATAACTCCAGTTTCAATACGTCATCAGTCTCAGCATGTCATCAGTTAAAATCGTTTAAAATTTTTATTGTAATGAAAATTGTATTCAATATGAATCAAATGTATTACATTCAGGAAGAAGAATTGTTTCTCTTTTTCTCTCCCTTTTTTTCATATTAGCTGGAAATTTACAATGAAAAATTTTCACATCTGACTAATCATTAATCTAAAACTTTATTTATTTATTTATTTATTTATTTATTTTTATGCAGTATGGTGATTATGACCCAAACTTCCACAAGCCAGGCTTCCTAGCCCAAGATGAACTCTTGCCTAAAAGAGTAAGTATTGTTGCCTGCACATTTAGACGTGATTTGCATGAAAACTTTAATAAGTAAATATATGTTTACTTTGTTTTGGTTTGTTTATATTCAAATACGAGATGCACTTTAAAAAAAGCATGATGTAATTAGGAGAAAGAATTAATGTTTCACTTTTTATCTGATTTTACTTAAGTTTATTGTTGTGGAATGCAAAACGTTCATGTTTTACCAGTCACTCCCTCATTTACTACTGAACTCAATAAACATGTAAAAAAAAAAAAAAAAACAATTGCAGGGACTAGAGACTCCTTCTAAATTTTTAGGTTAACCTTTTAGAAAACATAACCATACAACTGATTATAACAAATGATTTTCTTTGCTATACAAGAACATATTTTTAATCCTATGGAATTTAGACCATAGAAGTCATTATAGAATTGATGACTTGCACTGCCCTGGCCAAATATAGTTTATACTATAAGAATTCATTCATTAGCTTTGATTACAGAACACAATGTGGTGGTCAGTTCCTGTGTAATCATGATGGCCCCAGAATCACACTTTTACATTTTAGAATATGTGCTGGAATATGGTTGCGCCATAAGGGAAGAATTTTTTTTTTTTTTTTGCTCATTAACATTGCTGACTTGGATTAACATTCTTAGACCTGAGTAACTGAAGCAAGTCCAGATTATACCACTGCCCCCAGTGATTTGTACAGTGGCCATTATGGATGATGAATTTCTTGCTTTCTAACCCTGATCCCCCATCGCTCTGGAATAGGGTCAAGTCTGAACTCATCAGACCACATGACCTTTTTCCATTACTCCCAAGTCCAATCTTTACACTCGCTTGCAAATTCGAGTCTTTTTTCAGATTAGTTTAATCAACAGGAGGTTTTCTTATAGCCATACACGTTTTGTCGCAATCCTAAATCCCAATCACGTTGTGTGCGTATAGAAATTCTCTTACTTTCACCAATAAACATGGCTCTGGTTTTCCTGTTGATTTGTCTTTACCATGCCACTTCACCAGGTGTTTAAGTGATTTCCATTCATGATTTTCTTTGTCTTCTGACCACATTTCTTTCACGAAGTTGACGATTGGGTACTGTCCTTCCGGGTTTGATAATGTTTCGAAGGGTTCTTAATCCAGTTCCAGAAATTTCAAACCTTAGTTGTTTTGTTTACTTGATTCAGCTCAATAATTTGGCGACCTTTTTTTTTGGCCAGGCAGTGTTTTAGACTGAGTGCTTTTATACACAGTAAATGTGTCCTTCTGGGGAATCTAAGGGAAGAAGTGAGCAATTCAGTGGTATAAACACATTATCAGTGTTCTGTGCGCCTCTCCAGGTCCTGATGCAGTATCAGATGACCCCAGAGATGTGGGAAGAGAAGATCACAGCTTGGTATGCTGAACACCGAAATATAGCAAGGTAAAACACCATAATCTTTTTTTGTTTTTGTGATTCATGTTTAACTTCAAGGACCTAATGAATATGATTTGCAGATGTCTTTGCACAGTTTTGTTAAGTCGTATATAGTGATCATCATTGCTTCCTCAATCAGCAATGTGCCACTGGTTTGCAGAAGACATAGATGTTAAGGTTAAACTTCAGTACCCTTTTAACTTCCAAGCAAATTTCTACAAAGTTCTTCTATTAAATAAAATCGCATTCACATATTATCTAAACTATTAACAAAGTGATAATATATAATCATATATATTCTTTCAGGGATGAAGCAGAGATGGAGTATCTTAAAATAGCACAGGATCTCGATATGTATGGCGTTAGCTATTTTTCAATCACAGTAAGTCATCATCTTATCTAATGGTTTGTACATGCATTGTATATCTAGAATAAGCACCGTTAGAAGAATAACTTGTGGCTTTTTCAGCAAAATAAGAGAGACAAGGAGCTCTTGCTTGGCGTTGATGCACAGGGACTTCATATCTACAGCCCCAACAGCAAACTCAATCCCCAGAAGTCGTTTCCCTGGAGTGGTATCCGCAACATCTCTTACAGCGAGAAAGAGGTTTGGACCTGTTCCACAAAAACATACCGAATTAAATCTCTACATGGGTTAGTGCTTTTGTGCAGAGCAGAGCAGATTCAGCATTATAACTGATTGAGTGACCTGGTGGAGCAGGAATGATGTTGAACAGTGCGGTGTTGTGTCCTGATGTATGTCCTAATGTAACACTACAATCTTGTGTTTGTGGTACACAGTTTACTATTAAGCCATTGGACAAAAAGAAGGACGTATTTAAATTCTATTCTTCACAACTCAGAGTGAATAAGTTGGTAAGTTATCTGTCCTGTATAAATATCGCTCATGGCACATTTTTCAATATATAAAATGCTGTGTCAAGAAAAAATACATTAAATATTTATGTAACTTTCCTAGATTTTACAGCTGTGTATTGGGAACCATGACCTTTTCATGAGGCGAAGGAAGGTGGACTCAATTGAAGTACAACAGATGAAGGCTCAGGCCAAAGAAGAGAAGGCTAGGAAAAAGGTCTGCGTCTTGTATTTCTTTTCAGTCTTTATAAAGTCGTAAATTATTTATTCCACTGTGGCTTGTTGCAAAATCTCTCCAGAGTTGGTGTTTTGTGATCTTGGTTTGGTCAGGCAGCTTTTCATCTTCATTTTCATCTTGGGGGGGGTATTTTTTTGTACTAGATGGAACGTCAGATACTTGCACGAGAGAAGCAGATGAGGGAGGATGCAGAGCGGGCTAAAGAGGACATGGAGCGCAGACTATTTCAGCTTCAAGACGAGGCTCGTATGGCTAATGAAGCCCTGGTGAGAAACTTGCCAACATGCAGAATTCAATGTAATGTGTTTTAATGTGTGCTAAAGCGTCCCTCTGTGTAAAGAGCTTTGAATAAATATTAGGAACCATGTGCACAGTTTGCACCAGCAAATCTGGTGGAGTATATTTTTGGGCTGTTCTGGTCTGTAGACAGAATCTCCATGACTTTGTTCATGCGTGTTGTCAGACTGTCTTATCTTTATCCCTTTACATAGCTGCGATCTGAGGAGACAGCCGACTTGTTGGCGGAGAAAGCCCAGATTGCTGAGGAGGAGGCAAAGCTGCTGGCTCACAAAGCTGCCGAAGCAGAACAGGAGAGACAGAGGCTGGAGGTCACGGCCCTCAAGACCAAAGAGGAGCACAGGCTAATGGAGCAGAAGATGAGGGAGGCAGAGCAGCTTGCTGTAAAACTTGTGGAGCAGTCAGAGAGGAGGTTTACTTTTAGAGCTTTCTCTGCATTTCCATTAAATTTGTTTGTGACGGCATACAGCAGAACACCCAAGAGTGAGTCAGTGTTTGATTTGTGCTTTCCAGGTCAAAGGAGGCAGATCATCTAAAGCAGGATCTTAACGAGGCCAAAGATGCAGAACGCAGAGCGAAGCAGAAGCTGATAGAGATCACCAAAACAACATACCCAGTAAAACATTAGGGCTTTTGGATTTAAGTTTGAAAAGTAAAGTTTAACTTGGGTAGCTGACATAATAGGCTAATATTAGGGGACAATAACATCCCAAGTGGTCGGCTCTATAGGATATTTCGTTAATAGTCATGCTGATTATTATCGTTAATAGTAATACTGATTATTTTCGTTAATTGTAATAAATTTATTTCCCCTTAAAACAGTAAGTTAGCAAGCAGGCAATATGTTGTGCATCCATTTATTTATTCATTTTGCTTCTTATTTTTTTTTGGTAGAGGTTGTGGTCTGTTATCAGAATTGTTGGTAAAATTTATACATGTCAGGTCCTAATCCGATCTAAGATTTCCTTTTTTAGCAAATGCAAAAATACGGGTGTTAAAATGTTAGGAAAAAAACAGCTTTGTGCTGTTTTCCAGTTGATAGCTGCATATTCCGGTCCTCCACCACCACCTGCTCCTGATAATACAGAGGTGCAGCAGCTCGACATGGCCGCCTCATACCGACTGGACTTCAAAGACTCAGACATGAAGAGACTTTCCATGGAAATCGAACGTGAACGGTACAAATCAAATCTGTGAAGTTGTAACGTTATAATGTTAAAATTTTAGTTTAACAGGAACAAGCAGTACCTGCTTTTGGTAGAAGCGTTGCTTGGGATGTTTTTTATAATTGGTTAATTATTGGGATACAAATTTGTTCATGTGCGCTATGCATTCCCATCAGGCTGGAGTACATGGAGAAAAGCAAGCACCTGCAAGATCAGCTGAAAGAGCTGAAGTCAGAGATCGAGTCCCTGAAGCTGGAGGAGCAGCAGCAGCAGGCAGGGCTTTACAGCCTGAGGGGCTACGCTGAGCCACCCTACATCCCCCACAGCAATGTAAGCCGCCACATACATAAGCCCATGCCACAGCATTCTGTGTAACCTCTACTTACATTAAATGGGATTCTGTATAACTGGAGTCAGCAGATATTTGAGATTCAGTCTCTGGCAAGAGTTACCTGCGTTTTCGAATATTTCAATTCTGCCTGAAGTTACTGTTTGAAGTATTGCTTATTTTATATGCATGAGGTATACAAAGGATAATCCACCCACCAGGCATGCGGACACTCCAAGCTGCCCAGTAAAGTAGGTTTCACATAGTGTTTGTGACAAAAGTAGAAAAAGCATATTTGAGTCTTGTTGTTTTGTTTTGTTGATGTGTTTAATCATTTGGTCAGATCTATATGAAAGCTTTGTGCTGCATTCTGTTTGTGTTTGTTTCTGTGTTTCCACATACTTGCATGATTCTGAAAATATCATCTGTGCATGATAATTACTCCACCTCATAAAATCCCATTTAGATGAAAGCTTTTTTTATTTTTTTTGTAGAAAGGCTTTAGTAAGTAGGTTTTTTTCTGAAACATATAGCTCAGCTATGAAATTAGTTTGTTCCAGTCTAGTAATTCATCCACCCTTGTAAAGTAATAGGAAGTGTATTATATTTCTACCCAATGTATAACTCGTACTTGTTTCCATGGGCATTCATTGACTGATTTAATTCTAAATATTGTGTAGACATTGTGGTAGTAATGGTTGGATTGACAGCATTTTTTTTTTTTTTTTTTTAACTTGGAAAATTTCTCTAAGAAACTATCAGAAGGTCACAAGACAGTAATGCCAAGCATGGCAAAAATTGGACTTCAGTTATGTACATGATCTCATTGTATAGCCAAGAGAATGTGTGAACTTGATCACTGAATATATCCAGGTGGAAAGTCTGTGTTCCAGTTTATCCCAGTTGTCTTCAATGAATTTGAGGTCATTGCTCTGTGCATTTCCGGGAGGAAAAAAACGCCTTTATTGAGCTCTCACAAGACACTACACAACCTTTATGGCATTGTGCATATGTTGTAAAACTGTGTCATTAATGACGAAGAACAGGACAGCTTATATTCTGGTTTGAATTCAGACAACTGGGTTTTTAAAGATGGCTGTCTAGTATTGTACATCACCCCACTATCAATCTACTAATCTCACAGGTGTATAAATATGCAGACAATACCAGGACCCTATCCTGTTAGGCCGGATCATACCAATCACCAAGGTCTTAATGGTTTTGGTTGTTTTCAAAACTCAGGTTTTAGTGACGGGTAAAAGATTCTGACTGCGTGCTGGTGTTTTGCAGAGGAACTCGGCCTACATGGCTCAGATGGCTTTCTTTGAGGAGGTGTGAGTAGACCGAAATCTGACAAGGAGGAAGGAGGTGAAGAATTGATCACTACAGTGGGCGACTCTCATCAGGGAATGTACAATATCAAGCACGGAATTTCAATCGCACACTCCTGCGCAGAACACTTCAGGGTAAAAGTGTCTTTAAATCTTTTTACTGACAGGTTTGGAATCACAGACTGAAAGTGCTATGCACAGAACAACACCAGATTTACTGTAGTTGATAATGGGATGTCCTTTCAAGCAATTTATTTTTGCCATGTCAAATGCTTTTATTTCTATATAAGACTGTATCCTAAAATTAGCTTTGGGATTTTTTTTCCCCCCCGCTGTATATTTCACTGAGGAACAGTACACTTGGTAAATTCAAGTTTAACTGACGTGCAACTGTTCAAAATTAGCCTTTTCATTTTATTGGTGCCACATTTCCTGGGGAAAAAAACAGCCTCTTGCACTAGTACCTTTTTCAGGTTTATGTACTGTTTGTTACTAATACAGAGGTGAATTAAGAAGCATGTTGACAGGATAACACTACACAGCAAGTCTAACAGGCCTGATGCATTACAGTTCTGGCAGCTCATTTTTAGCATTACTGGAACGTGGCCTGGTACACTTTCTGGATCAATGTTAAAAGATTTGGCATTCAAGCTACTACTGCAGTTCTATCCTTTTAGATGGCCTTGAGCGTCTTCTTGTTTGTTGTGGAGGATAAGACTAATCTGACAGAACCAAGTCCTTATCATATGGTCTAGGAAAGTTCTATCGCCTCTAGGGGG
>JAQMYL010000011.1:7988047-8007366 GCA_030014365.1 Clarias pachynema | reverse complement strand
AACACATTTATGAGTGTGCAAGTAAATTCCATGCATAATTGCAATGGGTCAATTGCAATTGCATCTGTGAAAACACCGTTAAAATTTGTTCAGTTTTTTTTTTAAGTTAGCACCATTTACACCACACGCTGCCTTCGAAGATTGCACAGAATCCTACGTGATTAGCATCACCCTATACATCACCTGTTCCAGCTACTGCCCCCGGGCAGAAAGTATGGGTCCATACGTGTCAGAACCAACAGACTGTTCCACAGCCTCTTTCCAACTTTCCTCTTATCTCCCACCTACTCTTACATATCATACATCATTATTACAATACTGTAACTGTGAACTGGACACACACAATAGACACACTTTTTTTTGGTTCGTACCCTTTATTCTCCCTTCATGTTTACTGCACTGCTGCACTATGGTCGCACTTTATTACATTATATGTCGGGACGATGATGCTTTAATGATATCTTGATGTTATTTATACTCTGTTATTTATAACAATGACAATAAAGTTGAATTGAATTGAATTGAATTGAATTGAATTGAAGTACATTTTTAAAAATGTACAACGCCATTTGTTGAATTTTTGAACGTTAACGTAAAGTCAGGACGTTAAGTTAGATACTGTCTAAAGAAATATGCTTGATTCTATGCATCTTATTTTAGATATACAGTAATGGATTTATCTTGAAATGTACATGGGCCACTTTTTACTGACACTCAGAAACAAACTGTATCAAACACTACAGAGTCATCTCGCGATCTGCATTGTTAATCTTTTAAAAATAAATGACTTTTTCTTTTTGTTTTCGGCAACTTGATGACTCAGAGATTATGATGCAAAATGTTAAGCTGTAGCATGTCATAAATAATTCAGTACCTTTCCCAATTAAATGTTAGCAAAAGAAGTCTGCACCAAAGTGCTTTGAATGAAAGAGTTTGAGATTAAAAAAGAGAGACAATTCTGTTACTGCTGTCTTTAAATTCTTTGTTCATGTTATGGATGTTGACTAAAATACTATGTTATTCACTGCCTGGCCGAAAAAATGTCACCATTTTAGAAGAGTCATATTATTAGGCTGCATCAAGCAAAGAAAACAAGGAGATTTGAAATTACTGGAAATGTATTAAGAACCACATGCTACTTTGTGCATTTAAACACTCGGTGAAGCCGCATGGTAAAATATCGACAATAAAAAAACATACACCTATGTTTAATAGTGAAAATGAATGCAAACAGCTGTATGGCCATAAGAACCCAATTGTTATTTACAGTAATCAGAAAAAAGGCTTGAATTTGCCACGGTTAAATGTCATGTGGTCTGATGAGTTTAGACCGACCCTATTCCAGAGCAATGGGTGTATCAGCGTAAGAAGGAAAGCACATGAAATGATGCACCCATCATGCATAGTGGCCACTGTACAAGCCTCTGGAGGCAGTGCTAGGATCTGGGGTTGCTTCAGTTGCTCAGGTCTAGACTCAGCAATGTTATGTGGCAATAAAATAAAGTCAGCTGATGACCTGAATGTACTGAATGACCTGGTTATCACAGGCATATTTAACGACTCAAATTGTACGAGTGCTTCTGGGAACATGAGGAATAATTTTCACACATGTACTGGACACAATATTGTGTGCTGTAATCAAAGCTAAACATGATTGAATGGAATCTTAGAGTGTGTACCTTTTTTTTGGCCAGGTAGAGTATACTACATTAGGCTCTTGCTGTTGTTGTTGCATTTTTTGTTGTTGATGTTGTCATCAAACTCTTATTATAGCACACTTATTACAGTACATACTGTATTACAGTACATTTAACTTATCTTATTTAGAGTCTTTACATTTGAAATATCTGCTCTAACCTTCACCTTACCTTCAGTCTCAATGAGTGATCGTGTTTTGTTCTTATTCTACATTCTACATGCATAGAGTCGGTTTCTTCGAGGTCACTCTGAGTAACGCGATTGCCTTTTTTCACGCTGTGCAATATTTCTGACTGAAATGGGGTTTCATTTTATACATGCTATTCTGTGACCTGAGTCCAACTGGATTTACAGTGTATGGTTATCATTTATGTAGCTCACTGACTGCTTTTTTTTTTTCATTTTTTTTTTATTCCTGCAGGAGTCATGTGAAATTACTCAAACTAGCCCACATGTTCACTGATCTTTGATTTATGGCCCAAATTACAGATGTGGTTTAAAGGGGTGGCAGCAGAAAATTCAGTTCATGATTATATAGATCTTGTTTGCATTCACATTTTCCTCAATTATTTATTTCTATACATTAAATAAATTTTTTTAATTGCTATTTGACGGATACAAGCTAATGGTCCCATTGATTTGTGCACACTTCTAGATATTGAGCAGCCAGTCATATTTTTACAAAAGGCATTCAAGTCACTTGGATGAAATTTCTCATGAATGAAGGCATAAAACCATTTGACATTTACAGAGGCCTTCAAGCACAGTACGGGGATGAGACTTCCAGCCACAGTAAAGCATCAGAATGGTGCAAATAGTTTAAAGAAGGCCAAATGTCCATGGGCGACACAGTGGCTTAGTGGTTAGCATTGTTGTCTTGCACCTCCAGGGTCAGGGCTCACAGTCCAAAGACATGCATACTGTATTAGGCTTTTTGGCGTTCCCAAATTGCCCGTAGTGTGTAAATAAGTGTGTGTGTGTGTGTGTGTGTGTGTGTATGTGTGTACACCCTGCAATGTATGGGCACCCTAGGGTGTACCCTATCTCATGCACTAAGTCTCCTGGCATAGGCTCCAGGCCCTCGCGACCCTGTATGCAGGATTAAGATGTATAGACGCTATGTGATTAAGTGAGAGTGAATGTCCATGAATGACGATCACAGTCATGTCTGTGAACATACAGCAAGTGGAACACCTGATTCTTAAAAAAATCGACACATCTATCTATGGGAACTGTACAGTACACATCATTTACAAACACCACTTGCACATTATAAGAACTCGGCTAGGAAGTATTGTCATATCCCCCTTACAGTCCTGACCTCTCTCCAAGCCATTTCCACATGTTTGGACTGTTAAAGGAGTTCCTGGGAGGCCAGACATAAAAAGCTGCCAATCAAATCATGGCTCCAGTATACTAAGAGATTTTACTGTCTTAATGGTATTCAAGCAGTGGTGAAACACTTTGATACGTTCGTTAGTGCGTGCGGGGATTATATAGAGAAACAAAGGTTGTTTTTATGCACATAATTGTGTTCTGTTATTCTGCACAATCAAAAGTCCTGCGTTGACTTGAACATTCTGCTTCCATTAGGGGTCACTACAGTGGGTTAGATTTGGCACAGGTTTTATTACACATGTTATACAGGCTTGAAACCAGGACTGAGAGTGACTTGCGTACCCCCATGAAAGTCAAGGGTACTCACACTGTATTAATGAGGCAGTTATGGGACAGCAAGTGACTGTCTTATTTAGCTCCAGAGAGGCTCGTGTTTTTTTACTGAAGCTTGTGGTCAAAATACAAACTGCAACAAGAACTTACAGGTCCAATGGGAGATTTTGTACACAAATGTACAATACTGCACATTTTGTTAATGGACAAGATTTTGTTAAATGTCATTGTGGGAAGATTCAGGGGAGTATGAATATCACTGCTCGCCTCGACCCACCATCTCTCAGGGATCGAGGAAGACATTCATCCAGACTGTTTTCTGTTCTGGCACCTAGGTGGTGGAATGAACTTGGTGGTGGAAAGTCTTTGACAATCTTTAAACAGCGACTCAAGACGTATCTGTTTCTTCAATACTTGGACTAATCCCCCCCACCCAAAAAAAAAAACTTCCCAACTGTGTTTGGCTGATGGCACTTAGTAACCTAGTAGCCCAGTGTAAGTACTGTATCTACCCAATGATGGAAACTTCAAAGCACTTTTTGTAATTCGCTCTGTTTAAGAGCGTCTACCAAGTGCCTAAATGTAAATGTAAATGAATATGAGTGGCAGATAGGACAGGGTTGCTGTTATGCCAGTTTGGGGTAAATACTAAAGTGTTCTTTGCCATTAGTTAACTGGGACTAGAAAGCGTGAGCACATTACCCCAGTCTTAGCTTCACTACACTGGCTTCCTGTCCGTTTCAGGATAGAGTTTAAGATTTTATTGTTTGTTTTTAAGATTTTAAATGGGTTGGCGTCTGTATATTTATCAGAGCTTTTACATATTCGCACTCCCGTTAGAGAACTGAGGTCGTCTAATCAGTTGCTCCTGGATGTTCCGAGAGCCAGATTGAAATATAAAGGTGAGCGAGCTTTTTCAGTGGTGGGACCGAAGTTGTGGAACGATTAACCTGCTCACATAAGGTCTGCTCAGAGTGTTGATATTGTTAAGTCATTACTTTAGATACACTTTTATTCTTTGACTTTTATTTTTTATTGAGTTGAGTTTTTGAGACATTTTGACAATTTTTAATGTATTGATTGATTGTGTGTGACCTTCTTTTTTGGCATTGTGAAGCACTTTGGTCAACCATGGTTTTTTTTTTTTTAATGTGCTATATAAATAAATAAACTAAACTAAACTAAACTATTAGTAGCAAATAAACAAAAGTAAAGGTAAAAAAAAAAAAGTGCATATGATTTACAGAAGCATTTCTATTGTAAAATACAGTGCAATGATTTTTTATTTACTTTTTTTTTTTATATACAAAAGGTAAAAAAAAAAAAAAGAGAGAGAGAGAAATAAGAAAAAAGCAGAAAATCTCTTAGGTCGATTTTATGTGATTTTTTTTTTTTTATAGAAGTACTTGGGTTGTATTTTTGCTAAAAGCTCACATCGATTGTTGATGATATAGCTTTTTGTGAAACACATGCTTTACAGAACAAAGTTGTGTTTAAAAACATTAAAAGCCTGTATGCTGGATGCAAATGACTTCAAAAAGTTACCAGATATTCAAGTGTAATACTGTAGGTTCCCTGTTTAATTTTGGATGAGGCTTGTACTGTATATTGTTAATGTTGTCCTGCTCCAAGAAAATCTATGGTCACTAGTTACTGCTGCAAGCCTCTTTTTTTTTCCTTAGGAACGCTTGCATATGTAAGAAAAACAGTCCAGTTTTCAATTAAAAGATTGTCCTTTTTTGGTCTGATATATTAAACATATCAGTGGAAGACAGATTTCTTTGCTTCACTCTCTTTATTCATTGCAAATCATTTGTGCGGCATGCACATGTTTTAAAGCCTAATAACTGAATTGCCTTTCTCAAGGGCAAAGCAGCAGCTTAAGATTTTTTCTCCAAGTTGAATCCTAACAGATCAGTTTAAACGGTGGGTGCGGAAGTAAATAAACAGATGGGCTATGGCGAGAGTGTGAGTGGATTAGTGACGAGGAAACTCAGGCATTCATATTTGCTTCACAGCTCGGGATGAGAGCAGGCTGACAGTGAAGGGTTACACTCTTCTAATATAGTGTGACTTTGCACACAATCTGCCCAAGGTTTCAGCTAAACTCCAGTCATTCTCATACATAAATCAGTGTTAGTGAGCCTTATACACAGAGGGGGGGAAAAAGGTGTTTTTCATCAAGTTCAAGTAAAGCATGCTGTTAAATCGGTATTATATATTTCAGAACATTATTAACGTTTGTGCCAAGGTTTTTGTAGTCCCGGACAGCATATCCAAGCTGTCATATTCATTCAAACGCAAGATTACATTGATAACGTGTATGAAATTTAACTGTTTATCTGTTAACATGCTCTTGTCTTTGACTAAATTCTTAAAATACTTACCTTTAAATTATTTCCAAGTTGTCATGCAAGGTTTTTTTTTTTTTTTTTTTTTCATTTTATATATTAACGAACTGTTTAGTCAAAGGGGTATTACAATAGGTTTCTGTTAAATCCTCTCCATCTCAGTTAAAGCCCATTAACAAAATTGCAGTTTTGGATTAACTGTAGTGGAAATTCATTTGTTGCTGTTAAATAACACTTTTTTCAATAGTTTGGACATCACAATCTGTGCAGTCTCACAGCAAAGGAAATCAGCTTTAAAATTAGCACTCATGAATCTGGTGTATGTCCAACTCACACCACAAGAAGCACGAAATTAGAGCTGCGCATTAGAGGCATGAAGATGGTGTTTCCTTCATGAAGGTCACGTGTCCATGTTATATCCACAATGTGTTGCATTATTCATTTGTAGTCACCTTCAGATGCTACATTAAATGTCTTTTTTCATTTATTTATATGGCTCTGTGAGTACATTTCTAATATTCTAACAACCGTTCTATTTTATTAGGTGGAAACACTCTGAGTTAAAAGTGCAATTGTCTTTTTTGTTATAGTGTCTTAATGGAGCAAATAACCTTGAAAAATATGCAGAAGATGATTTTAAAAATATTGTTTTGCACTTCACCTCCATCTCTTGCTAACAGTAAAAAACATTTCCTGTCAACAAAAAATGACACTGCGCCAATGACGTCTGCAGAAAAACTGGAATAAACGTTGATAGTGCTATTGCAAAATAAAAACTATTATAAATTATAATAAATATTTTATATATATATATAAAAATATAAATAATGCAGAATTAGTGACTTAGCTCCAAGACATATATGTGAAATCAATGTGTGTAAAGCATTGAACTGTTTGAATGGGTGGCATTATATAACACATCAGGAAGATATATTTTTAACACCTAAAAATGTATTTGTGTTAAAGCTTTGGATGAAACACCTTCAAAGATATGTATAAAATGAGTAATAACTGTATCCAGTGCCAGTGCAGATAAAAATGATAAGTCAAATTAAGCTTATTTATATTGTACCACCTGACTTGGACTAAACAGCTATTGTTAGTGAGGCTAATCAGAAAAAAAAAGACTTTGATTTGCTAGAGAGCAGAAAGATTGGACTAGAAATATAAAAAGGTCATGTGGTCTGATGAGTTCAAACTGCCTCTATTCCAGAGTGATGGATGCATCAGGATAAGAAAGAAAGAATGAAGCTATGCACCCATCATGTATAGTGGCCCCTGTATAAGCCTCGAGGCAGTGTTATGATCTGGGGTTGCTTCAGTTGGTCAGGTCTAGGCTCAGCAATGTTATGTGACAGTAAAATGAAGTCAGCTGATGACCTGAATGTTGATGACTGAATGACCAAGTTATCACATATACTGTATGGAGTTCGTCGTCCCTCATCGCAGAAACATATTCCAGGATTCAAATTGTCAAATAGTTGTTTTGGCAGCATCAAATCATATTGACACGTGAACTGGCCAACACATTGTGTGCTGCAATCAAAGCATGTGATTATTTTATTTTTTTCAGGCAAGGGAGTTTACAATAGACTGTCATATATTGAGATATATGAGATTCATATGGTAAACGTAGTGTGCAATGTGTGTGTGTATATCAGTGTATCTGTATACCAGCAGAGTATTATAGAGGCAAATGTGACGCCATCTGTTCAACAGCTAAAGCTTGGGCTCAATTGGGTCATGCAACAGGACGTACACCAGTAAATCTACATCAGAATGATTTGGAAAAAAAAGAATTAAGGTTTTGGAACGACATAGTCAAACTCCAGACATCAACCCAAATGAAATTTGGTGGGACCTTAAGAGAGCTTTGCATAAGCGAATCCCCAAAAACCTGAATGAACTGAAGCAATATTGTACAAAAAAATGGGACAGATTTCTTTGCCACAATGTGAGAGATTGATAAATTGGAAATTTAGGAAATTATTCGTTCCGGCTCTTTAAGCCAGTTTTGTTATAAGGTATATCGACAAGCTATTGAATCATAGGGGGGTGAGTTGGTATCATTTTTGGTAAGTAAATAATGACACGGTAAAGAAAAAAATCTGAGGTTGTATTTGGATAATAATAAAACTCACAATGATCAGTTGATTTTTATGTAGATTTTACACACAAACATTTAAAATTAAAAACGCATTTTTGAACACGACTGTATATTTATTTATTTATTTATTTATTTAATCATATCTAATAAAGCTTATTTTTACTGACACATTTTTTCTGTTGTTCACAGTATTTGGAACATTAATCACACTGCATACATAAAATTTGCAATACATTTACAATTTGTATTAAAAACACTCACCTAACCTTCTCAATGGCTAGTAAAACATTTATACATGTCCAACCCTTAATCTAATAAAAAATTATCATTATTTTATGTGACAACATAAAGATGACACCAAATTTAGTTAGAATTAATAATGAAATATACAACAGTCTATACAATATCAATAAAACTGCATTTAGATATTCACATTTTAAGGGTTCTTGTGAATGCCATTGCACTACTTTCTTGAAATTTGAATAGTGTCCTAAAAGGAATATATTAACTATAAATAAAACCTCATTAAAAAAAAACATTTTATTGTACACCAAATATGCTTGTTAAGTCTACGAAAAGCACAATGAGACCAATTTACTTATTCAATTATATTTAACTCATCAAGTTTGCTTTTATGACTAGAAATAAGAAGTGTGCGTGACTAATAGAATTTAAACCTTTTGCACAAACTGGAAAAAAAATGTTTATAAAAATACATTATTGGTTTCAATATTTTTTAGCATCCCTAGAGAAATATCTATTCCAAATATGGAACATGTCCTCATAAGCTTCTTTTAATTTATTTTTGTGAAAAATCTGACTTTGTGTTCACATGATTATGCTCTTCATCTTACTTTGCATCACACCCTAAAAGTTCATTGTTGTCTATCAATCAAACAGCTTGGCCTTAAAATAAATTCGTTTTCTTTAGTGGCCAATTGATTTGCAACTTGGTAGATCTTTTCCTAATGATGCCTTGCATGTGTACATGAAATTACGCACATCATAAATTATATGATGATTGATTATGCTTGCTAAATATCGATTTAGCTTGTGGCCATGATTTGATGTATTAAGAGCATTTAATGAATATTGGACACAACCCATAGTTTTGGCCTATCAGCTGTGTTTTGATTAATCATGAGGGTCAGTCAATTGGTTCATGAGAAGTCAAAGTGTAAAATTGGTGTGATAGCGCCACCATCAGGTCAACCAGGGTCATTTTACTTCTAACTTTCTTCCTTTTAACGGGGCATGGGGAATATACGTTCCACATTAATTGTAATTCCAGGTATTACAGTCTCTTATCCTATACTTTTAAGGCAGGAAAAAAAAGTATTATAATTTTTTTTTTATAATATTATTATTATTAATAATAATAATAATAATTATTATTATTATTATTATTATTATTATTATTATTATTATTATTATTATTATTATTATTTGGCATGATAGATAATTTCTAACTACCTAAGCAAAATGATAAATAATGAGCAACTCAGTTTAACACAAAGGTAATAATAATATATTACAATATAGTTCATGCCTGATGCATGGCTTATGAAGGTTGACGAATAGGATACATAGAAGTGTGGATATATCTGGGCCTCAGGCCAAAACCTAACATCTAAACATCTTGTGAGTGGGATTTGAGCCTGCCTGATCTTGTGTTCCTCAAACACATGGGATTCTATTTATATCTCAGTGTAATATTACATAACCCATAAATCAGATCATACTATTAGCAGGCCGTTAACAGTGCTAGAATATTATGGGCTAAGATAAATTGCTCATATTATCAAAGCAAGGACATTTGGTCCTGTTTTCCCTCGCTGTTGATTGGGCTCTTTAATCCTAATCCAGAGGAAGTCAATACATCAAATTGAGACAATGATTACAATCTAAAAGTAATTTTCAAAGTGATTGGTTTCCTTTATTTATCTCATTATCTTTTTAATTAAAACACATTGGGTCCTCCCTCTTAAACACCAACTGATCCCAAGCCCATCAAGTTTCTCGCCATTTCAGATGCTAAATAAAACACGGCTTGGGTTTGATCCTTAATATAGACGCTATTAATCAGTTTATGTTCATAAGAGTGAAACAATATAAGCAGTTACAGATTCCAAAGCTGTCCTAGTTTTTTATTTGAGATTATTTAATCATACCATTCAAACACCCTAAAATGTTTTAAGCCTCCTACAGTATACCGGAGCAGTTCGCTTCTCTCTTGGTAATTTTCCCCATGTGAGTAAACTGAAAGGAACACCTTTACTAATGGGTGTTACAGAGCACAACCACTAGAGACTCCTTCTAAAAATGCTAACTAAACATCTCCATCAGTATCAGCAACTACACACTTTTTTTCCCTGTGAATTAGGTGTTACTATAGAAACTGTCGTGATTGTGCTAACTATTGTCATAACTGGTGTTAAAGAAAATTCATCAGTACCTTCTGACCAATTAGAATTAATAATTCAGCAGGATTGCTGTATAACAGAAGTGATGCATATCTTTTACACATTTGTTATTCTGTACACTGAATGCTGTACAGAAGCATTGACATGGAAATATAAAGTGCCTGTCAGATGGCAGCCTGTAAGATTCTGAAGCTTTTGGCCAGAAAAGTGTAAAACAAAACAAATTATTCATGAGCTGTAAAAGAAGCACTTAAGGCTGAGGCCAAGAGTATCATGCTGTTATAAACCCATTTGGGGTATTGTCGAGCGATGGTTTTAATTACAGTCTTGCAGTATGCTCCATTATATTACAGTATATTCTTGCTGTTATTTCTCCTGCAAGACAATCTAGTGCCAAACATCCAGACAGTGCTGTTGTGTGCAGTGTCATGTGACTTCTTTGACCCATAGAGTTAATTAACTTCCTGACTCTCGCCCTGTTCTCAAGATCACAATCAGGTGGAGATTTCAAAGCATGCTTGCAATTTCCCTGCGAGTGCCACAGCCAAGTGGTCTCAAGGTCAAGGTAAAAGGAGAAATCTCTTTTTCAGAAGAAGCAGACACAAAACAAGCCGAGTGTCCCGCTTTTTTGTTATCAAATTCCAGATTGACATGATTTGAATTCCTGTATGATGTTAATGCTTTTAAAAATGGATGCATGTACAATTTCTACCGATATGGAGAGTAGTAGCTCCATATCAGTCAGGCAGCTTTGGTGTGATAGCTAGCAGTACCAGTCTACTTGTTCTGTACATTAGTTTCATTTTGTGGCTTGATCTCAGCAAACCTTTGTTCTCGTGCCCTTTTGAAAGTCAAAACTTCACAATTCTAAACTTTACACTCACACAGACAACACAGGATGTCCAAATAACTTTAGGAGATAAAACATGAAAAGCTTTAAAAGGATTTTTGGGGAATTGGTGGGTTTCCACCGGGTTCTCTGGTGTCCTCCCACAGTCCCAATACATGCAGATTAGGCTAACTGGTGTTTTCAAATTGCCCATAGTGTGTGAGTGTGTGTGTTTGTGTGCCCCGAGTCTACTGGGATAGGCTCCAGGCCTCCTGTGACCCTAAATAGGATTAGCCATATAGTGAATGATTGAATGCGGATTTTTTTGGTTATTTTAGGAGTCCTGCTGTGAGTCACATTACCATTACTCTGAGAGAAAATACACTGTGGATACTGTATTAGGCCATGTGTTGTAAATGTGTCTATAGTAGCAGTTACAAATTCTTGGAATGTTCTGATGACCGTGAAAGTGATCTTTACCGGACTACAAAATAACGACTTGTCTTTTGGGGGTGTCAGTAGATGGCATTTTGTTAGATCAATATGTATGGCCTTAATTTGCTCCTATCTCCTTATCTTGGCAGTTTCTGAACATCTTAAATTATGGACATAACCTTGTATTTGGTCAAAGACAAAATGATACAAGAGCATTTTACATTTTTAAAATATTTTCTTGTTGTATGTGTTTCGTATTTTAATTATTTTTAGTAATGCTTTGGTAAAAATTTTAGGACTGCCAACCATTCTTTTATTCATGTGATGCAATGGGTAGCATCTCATTTCTTAAACAACCATGTCGAAAGATACGTGCCAAGGTCATGGAAAGGATGTTACTGTGTTTCATGAGGGTCAACTTATTGACCCTGTTCCAGTGTAACTGGTGCGTCGGGGTAAGAAGGGAAGTGCATGAAGCAGTGCACCTATCATGCATAGTGGCCACTGTACAGTACAAGCCTCTAGAGGCAGTGTTATGATTGCGTCAGTTGGTCAGATCTAGACTCAGCAATGTTATGAAAATGAAGTTCACTGACTACCTGAATGTACTGAATGACCAAGGTATCACTATTGATTTTTTTCTTTTTTGATGTCACAGGCATATTCCAGGATTTAAATTGTGAAGGAGTGAATGAGGAATCATTTCCACATGCATAAATCGGCCACCACAAAGTCCTTACCTTAATCCACTGAAAGTGTTTGAGATGTGCTGGATAAAAGTTTATGGAGTGGTCCAACTTATTGGTCCGAATTCATACAAATCCTGGCCAAAATTTAATGCTAATCTGGACCACAATAAATGTTGTAATGTTGCATAATTTTGTCAAAGCAATGTTTAAATGAATAATTTAAAGCCATTGCTGTAATGTTTGTTTTATGCAATACTGTAGTTTTGCTCAACTCTTGAAGGGTGCCAAAAATATTCAAGTTTACTATACTGTATGTTGTTCAGTTAGGAGGAGCACAAAAAGAAATTTGCTGAAAGTGTCAGTTGAATAGCACCAGAATTTATAGGCTTGTTGCGTACAAATAACCAATTAGTTAAGTTAATTTTGTCCACAAACAGAATGATAACATACAAGATTTGTCCATTTTTACAAAAAATTATAATTCTCAGTTTTTAATCATTAAATACACATAATCACATGACTACCAAAAGATAGATTTATACATCATGGTGCAATCCTAATGGTTTAATAATGAGCGTAGCTTCAGCCGCCTGCTTCTCTTTAGAATTTAAATTAGATCTTTGAAATAAAGGATGTGTAACTCGAGGTCACCACAAGTCAGTAACATTTGTATTTCTCATGATGATGTCTCACATGGCTAGATCTCAGGCACTCAGGGCACAAACTGAGCTGTGATGGATGTCAAGGAGGAAAAAAGTATGTCAGTCAGTGTCACCATATTAGTTTACCTTCAGTTTTGAGTTCCTGTACAACATCCATGCTCGAAGACATTCAAATCCACTAACTTCATATTGATTACCAGTTCATTGCAATTAACTTAATGAATCCATTTTTTTTTTATGTAAACAAGTAATAATTGTTCAGTCAATATAATTAATTTATTAAGGATGGTAATTTCATGGACACATGTTTTATTCATAAGAGTAAACAGTGCAACCAGCTACTTGTTTCACTTACGTTTTTTTTCCAATAAGGTTCCTAGATTTTTGAAAAGGAAACCCTCTGGTAGTGCCCCAAAGAAAACTATTAAGGTCCCCTATGTAATGATCAAAGGTTGTTAAGAAACAGCACTTTAAAGTCCTACAGTAGATTTAAGTTCTTTTCTTACAAACTCACAAAGAAAGCTAACATGGTGTGCTGTTTGATCTAAAGGCTGTATTACCATCTAGGGGCAAATCTTTTTGTTCTACCTAAAAATTTTATCTAAAAAATGAATATAATGTGCCTGTAAAAACAATTAAAGGTACACACGGACCTTTAAAACTTTATTATAGAACGAATTAAAGCTAGCTGACATGTTCCTTCCCAAGTAAAGGATACCTGCTAAAGGTAATGGAATCACCCTAGAGAAAAGAAAAAGTACAGTTTGATACTTGTATTACTAATAGTTAGAATGTTCATTCCTGTGGCTGCTTTTAACTTTTCACAGAAATTGTTGAGGTTTATGTCCACAAGTAGCTATGAGGACCCTCCAGATCTAGCCAATGATTTTTTATTATTATAATTTTTTTTTTTTTTTTTTTGCTGAAGTCCATTTTTCTGAACTCAATATGGAAAGTGTGACAGGCTGCTAATCACAATATGGATTACTATGCAGAATTTTTTATTTCATGATCCAGTCAGGGGTGATAACTGGTTCGCGAGTGACTGGGAAACAGTTAAGGAGGACACTTTTGTTTCTGCCCATGTTTAGCTCATGCAGGACTTTACGACTCTGGAAGAAACTGAAGTGTGCATTTTTGTACAACGTTTTTCTTTTACACATTATGTGTTTGGAAGGAAAATGCTTCATCCATATTAGTTCAAATATATACTGGAAAATAAGTTTACATCCACAAGTCTGTTATTAATCAATGTAATTTTATAGAATGCTTGTCTGCATTATTTGTTCCATTTACTTATGTAGAAAATATGGACCAAATACTGAACATGTCAATATTGAAATAAAATAGATAGATTGGTTTTGTTAGATTTGACAAATTTTTTTTTATCCTGGATTGTTGGTATTATTACTCTCTCTCTCTCTCTCTCTCTCTCTCTCTCTGTGGGTATGTGTGTGTCCTGGTCTTTGTTCTGCTTTGTCTTTCTTTTGATGAATTCTACCCACTGTCCTTGACTTGACCCTTACTTCCATACCTGCTCCATAAATATAATATTTAATAGAAATTAATAATTTTGGAACTAGGATCTGGGTCAGTAATTAAGTAGTAACTTATTTGGCCTACCTAGAAACATACAATATTGCTCTAATTAACAAATGAATGAGCTAAGACTGTTACACCCTCTTATCAGTTTGGTAGGAAAAAGGGGGAAACAGGACGGTACTGCGGAGATGGGTGAAGGTGCGCGCGCGCACAAGCGCACACACACGCACGCACGCACGAGCACACGCTCACAGACACGCAAAGAGACAAGACACTTCGCGTTTTCCTGGCGTTTGGCGTCATTCACGTGTAAAACTGGCGCCCGATCTACAGGTTATTGCGCATGTTTTTGGGAAGGTGCTGGCAGGAGGACGGAACACCTGCTGGAGAGAGGTGCTAGTGGAGGTGGTGAAGGGTGAGCGCTTCTCAACACATCACCTCTTTCCATCTTGATGCCATGGAGACTGCCGGAGCATCATTCCCCTTCACTGATCTCCCCGCTGTGGAGTCTGCACACACCAGCGCCAAGACGGATCTATGAAACCTGCATGGATTTGACAAACGCTTTCTCCTTCTCTCCTCTGACTTTCCTGTGATGATATGAGACGACGGATCGCGGACATTTCCCCCGCATCCTGGGCATCCCGAACGGACTGAGAACGCATCTGCAACAGGACTCAGCCTTCCCAGAGGTAGGAGGTGTAATTTCACACTAGCAGCCAGGTCGAAGTGCTCGCTCCTCTTACAGTCGCATCGTAATGTTTCTGCTCTTCACCTGTTGTAAAATCTTGTGCCGTATGGCTGAGCGTTTGTAAAACTGAAAATGCCATTGATTGCCATGGGCGAGGCATTTCTCCCACACTGTCCCAGATAGTGCTGTATGGCGGAGTGAATGAAGGTGGACATGCTGCTCAATTAATGGATTTCTCTCCACTCTTTCATGATCACGCCTGTTGACTCCTCTTAAGCTTCACATTTGATCCATTTTGGTCAGTTTTACGCAAAATGTGTTGCTGTGAATTATGGTGACTAGTATCCTAGATGATCCTCTATGAGTCATCTGTTGACGTGAAATTAACCATTATAACACACTGTGTGAAACATATCAGCAGGTGTAAGTATATCCCCCAGAGAGAGAGAGAGAGAGAGAGAGAGGTCAAGAAGTTGGGTTGTTTAATAGTTTAGTCCACAGGACAGGGTTTTGGTTTGCGCGGAGTTTTGACCCCTACAGCTGAAGCGAGCAGACTCTGTGTAGATTACTTCAGGGTTGTATCCCAAATCACACACCAGTCTGGTTCGTTTGTCTGATTCAAGGCATGGTCGTATTATTTTTGCGTACAGTTTGTGCAATATCAGTGTGCGCGCTCTTTGAGACGGTGTCCAGCTCACGTGGGCGCGCAGCAGCCAGGCGCAGGAGTTTTTCTAGTGCCTTCAAGAAAGTAAACTGGGATTCATGTCTGGTGTCAGGAAACATCCAGCGTTCCACCGGGAGCATCTCCAGTGAAGAGAGAGAAGCAGCGCAGGCGGATCGGGAGTCCTCAGCGCGGGGAGATTTGGGCTCTGCAGGTGGCCGGTGAGCGCACGTGCTCTGGGAATGAGTTTAACCCTCAAACTGGCTTCCTGGACTAATCAGGCGATTCGTAAGTGACTGAACTGCAGTTTTTTGCTTTGTTCATATTTTTTGTTTAGATGCTTTTAGAGAAGGCTTTCCCCCCACTACTTGCATTTTGAATACTCATTATTACAACTTAATAGCGCCAACTGGTGTAAAAAGCCAGGAAATAAAGTCAAGAGGTGAAATCTCTGTAGGGCAGGAAATTACACAAATAAACATTAAATAAAAAATTGCCTGAGATCTGCTTTCTGTGTGTGTGTGTGTGTGTGTGTGCGCGCGCGCGCACTTGCGCAGTGAAATCAACTTGCTGCCATTTTAATAATTTTATTCTTCTGCTAAGAGCATTTTAATTCATAAATAGGCTTATAATACAAAGGCTTTTCAGGGAAATATTTTGTAATAATTTTCACTTTTTTTTTAAATGTAAAAAAACATGTAAATGACAAATGCATTAGAAATATTTGATATTTTATTTCATTTTATTGTTTGTTAGTCATGAGCATGAGTTACTTGTTTTGACCTTAAAAAAAAAACGTAACCAGGCTCTACATGTATCCAAATAACTTTGATTAAGTTAAAAGAGTCGTTTAGGTCATTTGCTTTACAGTGACACCTTGACTTGCACGCCCTAACCTGAGGTGAATGTGTTGAATATGTATGCTCAGAAGCTTAAGGATGAAGAATTTGACATTCATGACTTGTCTTTTCCTCAGCGAGCACTGACTAACCAGAGCCGTGCACAGAGATCCATTATTGGGTCAGAGTTACATTGAACCATAAAACAACATTTGTGACCTTAGTCTTATAAGATACTATGCAATTTGAAAAAAATGAATGAATGAAAGTTAGGATCAGTCAATATGGAGTCAGTTATGGTCTGCCGTAATTTCCCCCCTTTTACGTTTATGTCTGAGGACTTGTCAATGACGTCTTAAAGCTGTTTTTTTTAACTGGGCTGTTTTATTTTTGTGCACTGTTTAGTAATGCAAGCTGACATAACTGGATATAAAATGAAAAGCGTGATCACTATCCTGACAGTTAGCCTGACTGTTTGATTTAGGAGGAGATATTACTGTGGGCTATATCGTATAGTGGCACAACAAATCATTTCTGAAACAAGCATTGATTCTGACTCTGGAGATCTGACTTCTGAGACAAATGCAGTGTCTAGTTATTAGTGTTACAGTTTATTGTTATGATACAGTACACCATAAACACTAAACACCGTCCTGATATCACAAATCCACTCTAAAGTTCTCTTAATAAAAATAGCCTTTCCATTTGGATTATTTATATGATACATAACTTAAATACTTTAAACTGCAGATTTAGTGCATATTGTAAAAGTCGATTCTATGAAATAAAATTTGTCATGTACAGGTTGGGCTTTTATTCTAGACATTGCCATCCTTCTTGCAAGTTTTACATCATTGCAAATCTTGCAAATCAACAGCCCCTGCAGCAATGGTTTGCCAGATTTAAGTGGAACCTTTAGTCTTTGGCAGGCCTGCCACTGTCTACACTTTATTTATATGGCACTTTCCATACATAAAAGGCAGCTCAAAATGCTACGTAAAAACAACATTTACAGAAATAGAAGAGCTTTGAAAATAAATAAGTTATTTGTGGTCAGGCTGCAGCGAGTAGTATGGCTGCTTCATGGCTTCATGGCCTGGTTCGATCCTGAGCTCAGGGGTTATGTCTCTGTGGAGTTTTTTCATGTTTCCTCTGGGTTCTTCAGCTTCCTTCCCCCTCACATAAACATGCCATTATCTGCATTAAGTACTGCCTTGCCTTGGGATATACTGGCTTCCCATCAAGTGTGTATTCCGCCTCATGTATAGTGTTCCCACAATAGAAAACATTGAGAGAGGTCATATAATTTTTCAATTCCTACATTATAATTGTAAGATACCCACAATGCTGTTCGGGTACCTGCTGATAGTGTCACCAGTGGTAATTAATGCTTGCTTTACCTTTATTTAAAGACTGATGCAGTACTTTACTTCTTGAATCTGTCCAGGTTTTTTCACCTCCTCTGTATGCTCTGCCTAAACATATTACCAGCTAATCATCACAAATCTCTTACATAACTCAACACAGCTGTGTCCTATATCAGAATTGCATCCTGAAAATTCAATGTTTGATGTTTCCACTAGTTATACATTGAACACCACTGGAAAATGCTACTAGAATGCTAGAAAAGTAGCTCTTTCATTTTTCAGACCTAAAAGCAATCTACTGTAACTGTGAACTTGCTTGAAAATGAAAAAAATACAGCACAAGTCATTATTAGCACTTAGAGTTACTAAGCATATCAGTAATATATTCCCATTTTGTACAACCATGGTAGGACCTCCAGTCAACATTCACACAGTATGGGCAATTTGGGAACTCCTATTAGCCTAATCTGCATGTCTTTTGACTATGGAAGGAAACCAGAGAATCCTGACGAAACCCACCAAGCACAGGGAGAACAGGCAAACTCCATGGACATCAAACCTGACACAGGAATCAAACCTGGGACCTGGAGGCGCAATGCGACAATGATAACCACTAAGCCAACGTGCTGCCACACACACATATTAAACTAGCGTTAGTACGCGTTAAAGCTTAAAATGAGATGATCAGCTTTAATGTAATCAGTGACATTATTATTTCAGGTTGAAGCCCACATACTGTACTTGTTTGCCTGTCTTTCTGTACAGGAGAACTCTGCCTAACTTATTAATACAAAGAAATAAAACTTTGTAAGGTTGAATACCTTATGCCTTGTTTACGCTAAGTTGTACTACTTTCATCATCAACCAAATACACCCCGCTGAGGAAAAGTTTTTTCTTAAAACGACTACAATCGACCACTTCAGCGTTGTTTTTTTCAGTGGTAAAAAATATTATATATTGGTGCAGTGGTTTGTTTACATAGTTTAATAAGTTTGTTAACGTATTAGTATCTTATTTTAAAGGAGATTATTAAATCTGGCACATAGTTGTTCATAACAACGGTTTCGAAACATATAAAACAAACTGATTTTAAACTTCCTGCAGGAAGAATAAACATACATTGATCTGTCCATTCATCTTTGAAGATTCAGTTTTCATTGTCTCCTTGCATTTTTTTTGGAGTAAGCCATGTGTTTTGTTAGGATTTGGGTGCTTTGTTAGGTGCATTAATACAAACCGGATTCCAAAAAAGTTGGGACACTAAACAAATTGTGAGTAAAAACTGAATGCAATGATGTGGAGATGGCAAATGTCAATATTTTATTTGTAATAGAACATAGATAACAGATCAAA
>JAQMYL010000011.1:7959998-7980075 GCA_030014365.1 Clarias pachynema | reverse complement strand
AGATATCTATATATAGATATATATATATATATATATATATAGACTGTACAGTATATATATAAACTGTTTAACCCCGTTAAACCTTGGATTACAGGGGTGCTTCTTTTCTATACACTACAAATATTTATATCTTCATGTTAGGCTCAAAGCCTGTATATACCCAGTTAAACCTTATATTGCGAGCAGAAGGAAGCCACATATATCAAAGCATTCGTATATCAAAGCAATAAGAATACAGTGCAACCTCGGATTGTGAGTAACGCGGTTTCGAACGTTCTGCAAGCCTTGAAAAATGAGCAAGTCTTGGTTTATGAGTACAGAGTATCATGTATCACGGATGCGCTTCTTGTTTTTAACGCCGAGCGTCACGTGATCACAACTAAGCCAATGTTTTTTTTCTCTCTCTTGTGCTGCGGAATTGTGGGTAATCGTCTCCCCTGCTGGGTCTAAGTGCGTGTCTCTTACTGGTATAATCAACATGCGTGCATGTGTGTACTGTTTACTATAACACTGTGACCACGTGTGTGTGCGTAAAACATATTTTATTTTGTGTTTGTATGCGTGTGTTCAGCGCACGTGTACTGTTTTTAAATAACGCACGCGTGTGCGCGCATGTAAAGCAAAAGCAAGTGTCATTAGAGAGTTTAAAGATCCATTTTCTCTCTTCTTCCCTGTATCAGCCTGCACTTTGTCATTGGACACCGTGCCCCTTCACACACACACGCACACCTCCTCTCGCCTTCACATACACACCCCTCCTCCCCTCCTCCCCTCACTTTCACATACACACAAGCACACTCTCTCTCTAATGGAGAAACTGCTCTGTCGCGATTCCTTTCAAAGGTAAAGTGCAGGTTAATTTGTTTTATTTTTACTTTAGATTGATTATTGATTGTATTGAATATATTGATTCAACTGAATCACTGCTATAAATTTTATTTGTTTATAGCTGTTAACAATTGACATTGTCGCAAAGCAGCAAAGATTCTGTTAGTATGCGCTCACGCGATAGTTATTAGCGATGTTCCTTGTTAATTTTTCAGATAAAACATTCTTTCCATTAATGTGTGTGTGTGTGTGTGTGTGTGTGTGTGTGTGTGTGTGTGTGTGAAAAACACAAATAAGAGAGGAAGAAGGGTTACTGTTTAAGATGGGAAGAGGGAGGGGGGGGGGCTAATTCCTCCTCTCCTCTTACTTTAGCTTCACACACACACATACACACTCACACACAGCGCCTGCGCGAATAAACTGAAACACATTTCTGACGGAATTTATTTTTACTTTTTTTTTTTTAAGGTAAAGAGCAGGTTAATATTTGGTGTTATTTATTTTTGTATATTTATTTTTTTGGGCTGTGTGATGAATAATTTGAGTTTCCATTATTTCTTATGGGAAAATTCTATTTGGTTTACGAGTGTTTTGAAATACGAGTCCACTTCCGGAATGAATTATGCTCGTAATTCAAGGTTCAACTGTATAATGTAAACTATGATTATTTGTTCCACAGCCCAAAACTATTTAATACAAAATATAAAGTAAAAACTAAAACCAATTAACCTGCTCTTTACCTTTGAAAAGAATCTTGACTGGTTTTAGACGACAGAAGAAGCAGGGGCTACTGTGTATGATGACTTTTTAAAAAAAATTTTTTTTAGTCCTGTCCAATTCTTTTTCCCCGATTTTCTCCCAATCTACTGTAGTCGTGTCCAATTCCCTCCCGTCACTAGGGGGGCTCCCACATTAAGGCTACTTACTTACTACCATTCAGCCAGGAGGGCCGGGGGCTGTCACGCGTTTCCTCCGAACCACATGACACCAGTCGACCTCTTCTTTTCTAACTGCTCGCTCGCGCACCGTTGGGGGCAGCATCACACACTCGGAGGCCAGCGCTTTCCGCTCCCTCCGCGTGCGCGAGCTCGCAGACGCCCCGAATGGCATAGAACCGTGTGATTAATGTGGGAGCACTAATACCTCTCATCCCTCCCCGCTGAGAGAGCTCGGCCAATTTAGCTCTCTCGAGGCCTCCGGCTGTGAGAGATTACAGCACCGGGAACCGAACCAGCGATCTCCGGATGATAGGGCGAGCACTTTACCACTGCGCCACTCGGAGGCTGTGTATGATGACTTTTACACACACACTAATGGAATCACTCCTCTCTAACAGATTCTCTGTTTATTGGATTCATCTTCTTTTTTTGCGTGACTTTAACAAGGAACCTCTTTAATGACACTTGCTTTTGCCTACTTTTGAGGATTTAGCGAAAATGTGACGTTGCATTGTCATTAACCGGATTCAACTCCTGAACTGCTACAGCCTTTTAAACTTTTTTTTTCTTCACGAGGGCCGTTGTAGTACAGTTACTAAAGAACAGTCACTGCACTTGGACGCAAAAATTTTTTTTTACACGCACACACACGTGGTCACAATGTTATAATAAACAGTACATGTGTGCATGGATGCTGACTATGTGAGTGACGCAGGCGCACTGAGACTGAGCATGGGAGACGATTACCCACAATCCCACAGCGTGAGAGAGAGAGAAGGACCATTGGCTCAGTTGTGATAATGTGACGCTCGGCAGACAAAGAGCATACGTACTACAGTACTCGTTTATCAAGACCTCGCTTGTTTAACAAGTTAAAATTATTTCAAAATATTGCATGTCCTGCAAAACGCCACTAAATACTAGTACAACATTAGTATTTCTTTCAGGCACTAACATATAAGCGTCTGAGAAGCTCATTCAGCGAAGACAGAAATAATCCCAAGGAGGAATACCCAAGTTTATCCCTCACTCTGCTACAAAGATCTCTAAATCTCCCCCTGTCAGAAATATAGACATTTACAGCAGGAGTTTTGGAGCCATGCAGTGAAAAACTTCCCCATCGTGGCAACTATAAAAGTATGTTATTGATTATTTATTTGTTATAATTTTACCCAGTGTCTCAGATACTGTAAAAATTTGTGAGTGTGTTGTTTCTTTTGTTGCACCTCATTCTAGCACTGACTTGGCAGTCTCTTAATCTTCTGTGAGATGTCCAACCATCAGCCAGGCAGACGTAACTGTATTAAGCACTGCTGTGGATTTGTGCCATGGTGTAAGATGGGTATGAAAGAGAGAGAGAGAGTCACTGGACCGGAGTCTCTAGAGGATCACGCCTGAGTAAATTCTGGTTCAAAAAGTCACAATGACAGACATCCTGTGGAAAAGCCAGAAATAAAAGCACACACAGACACATGAAATTTTGAAAATGATGATGACACATGAAATGGTGTGAGACCAGTGTTGACTACTTGACATTGGGATAACATTGAACAAATGCCCTGAATCCAATGTTGCAAAAACAACTTCAATATTTATTACTAGCATTTTTTTCATCACACAAACTGCAATGCATCAGTAAAATGCTCATACTGGCTGGTATTTTTCCCACTTACTTTTTGCAACTAAGCCAAATCTGTGAGCAAAACTCAAACCCCAGTCTCAACAGTAATGATCAGCCAGAGAACCTGTTGCTCATGCTAGTAAATACACATATATTAGTTTGTTAACTAAAACAGACCACAAAATAATTCCTCCAAGTTTAGGCAAATATATAGGCAATTGCAAGTTGCCAAAACAGTAAATCAGGAAGCGGCTGAAAGAAAAAAAAATAACCGTTAACATGTTAGATCTGTTCTGTGATACTGGATGTGGGCATAATGAAGGTAAATTGTTTATTTAATCCTGTTTTAATCCTATATTCAACATATTGCAATGCATGTTTTTTCTTAAAATCCTATCTGAATGAACTTTTTAAAGTCATGCAGACATATGTAAAAACTAAAAGAATGTTCCATGTTTTAGTCATTGCCCAAGCAATATGTAAGACCTTTCTCCAGGTCTACTCTATCTCTACACTTAAAACTGTTCTTGTTCTAACTCCGAATGTGTATGCTTTGGGCTCAAGGGTGAGCTCTTAATCATTTGATTGGTTTGTGGCCAACTAGAGACCTGTGGCCTCCGGTTATAGAGTTCAGGAAGATTAATTGAGAGAATAAGTAGCTTTCACTTTGTTCTGAGTTCCTGGACTTGGGGAGAAACTGTTGCACGTCCACCTGTTCTGAGTAGTTTTAAAAAGCCTGAGCAGAAAGCAATGATTTGTAAAACTCTGACAATGAGTGCATTTGCAAATGCATTCTCTCTATTGTGCTTGGCTCCTCAAAGCTCCAAATGTTGCTTTGAAAGGTTTTAAATGTTTAAATGTTGTACTTCTCTGAGGTCTGCATTTATGCATATATCATCTGTTTCATAAAATTGTGTGTGTGTGTGTGTGTGTGGTGTGTGTGTGTATGTGTGTGTGTGTTTCAGGGTGAAGATGCCTTTTCACCATGTGAGAGCAGGGCTGCTGTACACAGACAACTTCCTGGCCCACTCTCTCTCTGAGATCAGTGAGGAACAGTTAGCCCACATCTCCACAGAAGAGCTTGATGGTGCGTTTGTGTACCTGACTCTCTGCAGAGACAGCTCTGGCTTTTCATATTCAGCGCAATACACAATTTTATATCAACAGTTTAAATGAAATCCGTTTAATTTTATCTTTCTGAACTACAAATATAAGAGAACACTTAATCTTTCTGAAACTTTTTGATACTCTTATATAAAACGTAGGCTCACAGTCAGAGTTCATTCCTCCAAATACTTTTCTGCTGCATGTAAACTGCTAGACTAAGCTTGTAGCTATAAACTTGCCTTGCTTGTAAGCTGTATTAGCCATGAGATTCAAGAAACCTTAAGAAACCGCCTGCTTTTGGATTCACCTTCAAAGCATGTTCACAATATTTCATTTCATCTTTAGAATTGTTTTGCCAACAATTTGATTTAAAAAAAAAAAAAAGAAAGAAAGAAAAAAAGATTGAACTAAAGTATTACTACAAATAATTTTTGTAGTGCACCATTATAATACAAAAATTGTAAATTTTGGATGTTTTTAGATTTAGATGTCAGCATCATGCTAGCAGTTGTGTATTTGGGTGTTTTTCTGCATTTGATGGATAGTGCCAATAGAATACTCTTCTGTCAGTCTTTTTATCTAATGCTAGCTCCATTATGAATAATGTGGCAAATAAACATAAATAACACTTAGACAAACTCAAATCTTTATGAGCCTTTGGCTCCTAAGCCCAAAATATTTATGCACAAAATCAAACTTAGCTAGCTGTGCTTTGTTAGCATTATGTGAATACTGTCTGAGTCTGGTTGTGATAAATATGCCTGAGGATGTTCACTGGTCGAGTCACTCTCTATATTGATAGAGTCAGGGTTTGGACGGGCATATTTTTCATTTGCCGATTTTTATTTTTATTTTTTGTCAATTGTCAATGTCCCTTGACTAACGTTAGCTAGATTTGGCTAGCTACTATAACCTATAAACTCTCATGCTTGATAGTTAGCACACCACTGGGCGAGTTTCAAAAGCTACAGAGACTTTTTTTTTGTTTTTTTTAAACGGAAATTCTTAATGTCATTAAAATAAAGTTACCACAATCAGAAAATACTACAACATTAAGTGTTAAATTAATCTCTTCTTTTGTTTTTCCACTTCAGTTCATTAACTGCATACAACTGCATGCATTTTCACTGAGTACGAGAGTACAAGAGCGTACGTGATAGTACAGAAGGACTGCGTTCAATAAAGACAGCGCTTGTAAAACATCTAGGAATGTTTCACAAGCACTGTTCAATGGTCTGATGAACTGTCTTATGTTTGCAAGCTTTATCGTTATAAAATGCAGCCCTCTTGTACCCTCATGCCAGGGAGGTAGTCTATTACAGGATTCATGATTGCTGCATTGTTTTGTAGAGGATGGCGACTGTCAGAATAAAACTAGTTGCAAAAGAGTTCTGCTTAGTCCAATCCTCAATTTTGGTTTCTAAGGAAAGAGTAACATTTTATAGCCCTATAACAAGCTTATTTAAATAATAATACCTTTATGTGCAGGCAAAGGTTATTTAATTTTTAAACCTTGCGGCCCATAAAAAGACATTCAAGGCTTATGGAGACTGGAGTGTATATTGTGCTTATCTGCAGTTTTCTAAAACGATATAGTATATCTCACTTTACCTCAACCATGTAACGTAAAGATCTCATGGACTGATACTGAATGAAAGAGTAAACAACAGTATTTAGAAGTACTTATCTCAAACAACAGCTCCTCTTCAGTACATAGAGACAAATCTCCACTTCATGCAAATCTTTGTTCTGTAGACTATGATTGTATCACCTGCTTAGGGAGGCTTGTAGAAAGCTGGAGGAGTTGAAGGAGAGATGAGATCGCCTCGTAGGCCACGTTAATGACAAGATTGTGAGATTCCCATGGGCTTCGCCAGGAGCAGGAAGGGCTCTTATAATCACAGCACAGAGCACACGCAGCATCGACGCTCCACTCCAATCACGTCATTGGTTGTTTTTAATGGGCTTTAAAAAAGATAATGAGGAGAGGTATGGGAATTGAGAGGAGAGATGGATGGTGTTCTCATTGTTAGTGAGTGTTTGCCATGAGAATCTGCTCAAAAAAGGAAGCTGCGAAACAAGCAGCAAAAACAATTACAGCAGTTGATATATTTATTTACTGGATTACAGTTAATCAGGGGTGCGTTTCCCGTACAACGATGTAGCTCTTTGCTTAACCACCACTGTACGATGCAGCGTTGAAGAAACTAACTAACTAGTCACGACTGTTTCCAACACCATAGTACCTGTGTCGCAGATCCATCGTTAGAACCATGTTGGTTTGATCTGTCGTTATGACGTTCTTCGTCTTCTTCTTCGATACAATCTTCAGGTTTTAAATTCAGAATTAACGCATTAAATCTTATTACTATGCACACTATATACTGTATATATGCTATATAACTATGTATGGAACACACTATAACACATTATGTATGTATGTTATATAACCAGCTGGAGTAGCCACCAGCTGGTTATATAGCATACATACTCTAAATGATACCTAGTTATGCTAGTGGGTATTTCCTATTTCATAAAGAAATAAAACTAAAGGTTTACAGTGATTTAAAAAAAAAACTGAAATAAAGTTTGTCACTTGTTTGCACGTATGAAGTCCAAAAGCTATACAGTATTAGTTCTGGAGAAAATGTTTTTTACTTTACATTTCTCCCTGTGCACAGAGATTCGGGAGGCGTTCCAGGTACTAGACAGGGATGGGAACGGCTTCATCTCAAAACAGGAGCTGGGTGTGGCCATGCGCTCACTGGGCTACATGCCCAGCGAAGTGGAGCTAGCCATCATTATGCAACGTCTGGATATGGATGGTGAGTTTCTCTCTTCTACTCTCCTAAATCCTCTTTTAGACTCTGTCTGTATTTCAGCCTTTGATATTCTTAAATCTCGCCGTCTGTATTCTATCCTTTGTATCCCACAGTATTCGTTATCAGTAATAATATTGTGACCAGCCTTATTTCTGTGATAAGACAGTTTCATTTGCGCTATGCAGTAAAGTCTGTTAGTTGGTAGTCTTTAGATATTTAAGGAACAAGGAATTCTTAAGATGTTTAGGGGAAAAATACACATTAAAAGGACAGGGAAAGATATGGGTGCCACTCATAGGCATGGGAAGTTGATTGTTTTCCAATATAAGAACCTTACAGTGCCTGAGGATTATTCCCCTTATATTACGGCAATGTGCCAACACAATTTTTTTATGTATTAAAAAATGAAAATTATACTTCTTAAAATCTGTTTACTGTTCCGTGTAATTTTGTGCAATGTCCACCATTCGAGTTATAGTTAGTTTCAACATTTTTTCACTTCAAATTTTCACTCAGTGAAGAAAAAAAAATCCATGTCATCCTGTTCCTGAGACACTGAAAGCACAAAATCACCTGTCATGGAGACTTCTCAGTGTCAGAAAATTTAAAGGCAGCACCTTACTTCTACTTTTACCAACTGTTACAAAGTGCTGACACTGGAGACTGTATTTCACTGGAGATTGTATATAACAACACGTTCTTCGCATTTGTTTACTAGATTATACTGAGTGTCTGCTGCACACGTCCAATCCGATAGCATATTAGATTAAGTGCATTATTATAAACCTGGGATTTGCTTTGCAGCTGAACCTAATTTCATAGCTGCTGTTATGGAATATCAATCTACACCTTATGATCAAACAGAATACAGAACTCAACTGCAAGGTGGTACAAATAAATATAGATTCTACCTTTCTGGATCTTAGTTCTGCTGTTGCCGAGATCTCTCCTGTAGTGAAAAATAAGATGTGACAGGCAGTGAGTGCATGTCGCTGTAACATGCTGATTGTACTGCACAGACATAATGCAGATTTGGGAATGCATTGGGAAAATTATACACACAATCATTCACAAACACCACTTACACATTACAGGAACACGGCTGGGAGTTATTGCCACATGTCTATACGCTCATGACATCACTCCAGTGCATTTCCACACATTAGGGCAATTAAAAGGGCGTCACGGTTTCAGACATGAAGCATGAAGTCCAATGGACACTGAAAAAACTTTCTGCCTTGATGGTATCCAAGCACTAGTGAAATGTTGCAAAAAGTGCATTAGTGTAACAAGTGATTATATAGAGAAATAAAGGTAGTTTTTACTGTAAGTAAACCGTTACTGTAAGTAAAATGTAAAATGTTATTGGATACTTGGACCAGAAAGCAGATCAATTTCACACAATATGCAGTCTAACTAATGTTTTCATCTTGGCTACAGATCCTTTCTCTGAACTAGGTTTAAAAAAGCAGATTTATGCTTTCACACTCAACATACACAAATCTAAAACAAAGCTTAAGTTAAAAAAACAAAAAAAAAACATACCTATAGTGTGTACTGGCCTCATTTTTAAGGGGCAGATCAATGTAGCCATGAATAGAGGACCTGTAAAGATTTGTCTCATCTGTCTTTAAGACAGGTGATCAATCCTGACAGCAGAGCTGGACACTGGGGACGATGCACAGTCCAGCTCTTGTCTTAGAACAGAATGTGAAAGATTTTGAAGGTTCAAAAGATACTTGTGCATTTTGTTTAGTCTTTTAGAGTGCCTCACCACTTTAAATAAGTTTATACTCGTCATTCATTCACGTTTTTCTGGTAGCATTGGTGAGATTCAAACTCTGGTATATGAGATCTCAAATATCTGGTCTGATTTTCATGTGACGTCTAAATAATGATGCTTGGTTAATCAATATATCATGGCGGGTAACAGCACGTGGTCAGATTACATACACAAATTAGCCTATAAATTTCTAAACTTACTATATTTAGAAACATACAGTAAGTTTTACTATATAAACTTGCACACAACCTGGTCATTATCTGACTACGTTATCAGATTGTTCGAGTAGTCATGATGCAAAATTTTGGTTTTAGGCATCTTATAACAGGGAGAAATCTAAAAAAAAAAATGGAGAGAGGATTCCCAACAGTACCAGTAATAATATATACATATATCTTGCTCATATCAAACATCACAAAGGTTTACCTGGTAGTAGACCAACACCACCTTTCGCCTTGCTTGTTTTAATTTGCACTTGACCATGATTGTTGCCCCAAGGAGGAAAACACACTAGGGTTCAATTTAAATGGACCAAACATTAAAAATATAAAAGCAGCCCAAATATACAGTATAAATATCCGTTGTTTCTTTAAATATTGCTGATGCCTTAACAGTTGTGTTCTGGCAAGTCAAACACTGGGGGTTACACTGAGATTTTGAGGCGTGAAGACCTTCTGGCGTATTGTAGCTGTCTGGTTGAGATTTAAGTCGTTTGTTCTAGAAGGTGGGTTCATGCTGGATGATTTTTCCTCCAAAAAGTACAAGACACAGAGGACTAAAAGTTGGCTTCGCAAGAACCACCAGATTTAATGAGGTCATGTGGGATCCTGTGATATTAATAGCGAAATGAACGTTGCCTATGGGTTATGCAGTATTTTGCAGCAGTTAGTTGTGCACTGTGTATAACATCAAAAAATTATTACATTAAGCAGGTAAAGTTTGTATGTTGCATTATTAGTGGGAAAGGAGTAACGATTTTCAAACATGTTTTTCTTGCTGCAGGTGATGGACAGGTGGATTTTGATGAGTTTGTGACAATACTCGGACCCAAGCTCCTCTCGTCTGACAGCAGAGAAGGCTTCCTTGGCAGCACTATTGACAGCATCTTCTGGCAGGTGTGGAAATTTCTTTTAACCTCTTGTTTTTTCTTTTACTAGTGTTCCTGCTTTATTTCAACGTTTGTGGCTTCTAAAGCTTTCAAGCCCTAATAAAGAAGACGGCGTGTTACTATGCTACCTTCATGTCCTCCTTACAAGTCACTTATTGCTACTTTAAGTTTGACGTAAAAATACTAATATAGTATAAATATAATAGTAACATGTTAAAATGGTTTTCTGTGGCATAGTGGCTTAGTGGTTAGTACTGTCGCTTTGCACATCCAGGGTCTGGGTTTGATTCCCACCTCGGGTTTGAGTTTGCATGTTCTCCCCATGCTTGGTGGGTTTCCTCTGGGTAGTCCAGTTTTCTCCTGGACATCCAAAGACATGCAGAATAGGCTAAGTGCCATAGTGTTTGATTGTGCCCTGTAATGGATTGGCACCCTGTCCAGGGTGTACCCCTGCTCTAAGTCTCCTAGAATAGGCTCCAGGCGCCACCACAACTCTGTATAAAGCGTTATAGATGATGAGGGAGTGTGTCTGAGCGAAATTGTTTTGTTTTAACCTCTCTTGGGTTTACCGTCATTTTGCTGTCACGGAGAACATATAAACTCACCGGCCGCTTCATTAGACACACCTGTGCCAATGCTCCTTAACAGCTGGTCTGAGTATTTCCCATAATTGCTGATCTTAACTGTCTTTAAGGTTTACAGAGAATGGTTTGACAAAGAGAAAATATTCAGTACGTGGCAATTTTCTGGGTGAAAAACTGTTGTTGATGCCAGAGGTCAGAGGAGAATAGCCAGATGGGACATCAGCCAAAGACCACACTGGGTGTCACTCTTGTCAGCTAAGAACAAGAAACTGAGGGTTCAATTATGATGAGCTCAACAAAATTGGACTATAGAAGATAAGAAAAATATTACCTGGTCAGATGAGCCTCAATTTCTGCCGCAATATTTGAATAGAAAGAAAATTTATTATTATTTTTTTAAAAACATGAAGGCATGGACCTATCCTGCATTGTGTCAGTGGTTCAGGCTAGTGGTTGGGGTGTAATGGTGTGGGGGAGATTTTCTTGGTGCAGTTTGGGCCCCTTAGTAGCATTGTTTAAACGCCGCAGCCTACCTGAGTCTTGTTGCTGACTATGTCCATCCCTTTATGACCACATGGTAAATCACAAAGCTACAATCATCTCAAATTGGTTTGTCGAACATGACAACGAGTTTACAAATGACTCACAAATCTCAGTCACCAGATTTTAATCCAATAGAGCGACTTTGGGATGTGGTGGAATGGGAGATTTGTGCCAAGGTAAATAAAACAAATTGTGCTCTATCTGAGGTTGTAATTGGTCTAAAAAGCTGTTTTAAAAATGTGTCAAAGATTTAGATTTTATTTGTCAGGTTCAAATCCCACGACCCACGACCACCAAGTTGTCCATGTTGGGCCCTTGACCAAGGCCCCTAACCCTCAACTGCTCAGATGTATAATGAGATAAAAATGTAAGTCTCTCTGGATAAAGGCATCTGCCAAATGTATTATGGATTGTATCAAAATTGTAGAACAAGCACTCTCCCTATGACTAGTGATGGACAGACGAAAGCTAAATCTGTGTTTAGATTCAGATTTAATTATCTGACTCCAAGACATTTAATTAATCATATAGCTCCGAAGTATAACCTTCGATATAATTTTACTATGATTATCCTTATCTGAAATAATTCTCTGGCTTTTCTTCTACTCTCAGTTTACAATGTTCGAAAAGGAACCTATCTTAAAGGTTTTTGTTTTTGCATCTATCACTATTTTCTTTTACAAATTAGCCTGCATATACTGTAAATAACCAGATAAATCAGAGTCTCTCTCACATGCACAGCACAAGCCTGCAAAAATGCTCACTGCTGTACGTTTCCTTTGTGTAAAAAGAAATTCAGCTTTTCTGATTTTGCACATCAGCATGCTACACTGTGGGTATTCTGACCCATTCTATAAATGTGTCTATATGTCCTGTACCTTTTGCTTTTCCCTGCTGGCATGTCAAGGTGATCAAAACTCTCATTTTTCATCATGTAGAATTTTGCAGTTCACCACACAGCAACTCTCTGGCATATGTCTATTAGGTTCTTGAGAAGGTGGCATGGACACTGTGTCTGTCAGTGCCAGTGGAGGAGGCATGGCCTGTGTACCCGTTAGTCCTAGTGAAAGAGGTGTGACCTTGGTGTCTGCCAGTTTTACTAAAAAGGGCATGCCCGTTGTGCCTGTCAGTCCCATTGCAAGATATCATTGTTTGCTCTCACTGAATGTATCATTCATGCATATGATCATTGATCTTAAATCAAAATTGAGGTGCATACAGTATAAGTACCTTACAATAAGTATAAATTTGTCTCTTAGGCTAACCATAACTCGAAATGAGAAATAAATTAATCTGTTAGCTAAATACACTGTGAAATAATTGATTTATCTTGATTTAGCTTTGTGGGACTTCATAGAAGCTTCATATGAAGCTATAGTCAGCTTCAACTTGATGCTGGAATGCATTTTTGTATGGAACAAGGGTTGTGAAATTTAGCCCTGATAATTTACATTGTGCTCTCTCCTGACAAACACCATGATCGGTAATTTATAGCAGGAAAATTTTTAACAACTAAGACCTGTGATAATATATTTATATGCACCTCAATTTTGATTTAAGACAGACTTAAAAAACCCAAACTATTCCTTTAAGTTCCAGAGATATTAGATTTATTCAGTGCAAGTTTTTTATATATATTTAGAGATACCTTACACTTACAGATTTTCTGGGTGGCATGTTCAGATTATTAAAATTAAAATCCCGCCTTGAGTCTGTATGCATAGAATTACATGTTCTCCCCGTGCTTGGTGGGTTTCCTCCTGTTGTTCTGGTTTCCTCCTACAGTCCAAAGGACATGCAGGTTAGGTTAATTGGCATTCCCAAATTGCTCATAGCATGTGAATGAGCGTGTGTGTGTGTGTGTGTGTGTGTGTGTGTGTGTGTGTGTGTGTGTGTGTGTATATGCGCCCTGTGATGGATTGGCACCCTGTCCTGTGTGTATATTGCCTCGTGCCCTAAGTCTCCTGGGATAGACTTTTAAGAACATAACTGAAAATGTGCAAAAGTAAATTGTAGTTGTTCAGGTAGCACTGAACTACAGAGGTAATCCTGAGGCCAAATACATACTGTATGAGTGTACAGTAGTTTCAGTGTTGAAACCTTACTATCCATGCATAGCTCAATTGTGAACTGAACCCTGTGTGTGTAAAAATTTTTACATTCTAGGCACGTTGAATAGACTACTCCCACATAAAGCCTGTTTTCCACGGATTATAGCCCACTCGCCCCCCTACCTGCCTCCATCGTCCCATGATGAGCAACCAAAATGATTCTTCCTTCAAATCCAAGCTTCAAACTAAGGACAGAGTGCATGACTACAAAGCGAAGCTCATCCATATACACATACAGTTTCCCTCCTGCGAGCTCCTCAGAGGGAATTCCAATGGTGTTATGGAATGCATATTAATTGAATGTTGCACAGTTCATTGATTCAATGTGGATCTGGAGTTGGATATCAGGGCAGCTTGGGGAGATTCTTGAAACTAATCTAACCAATATTTGTTGGCATATTAAACACTTTAGTGCAAAATCAATAGCGCCTGAATAGAAAATAGTAAAATCCCGTTTTCAAACACAGCTGTTGCAGTACCCTAACACATATGTGCGTTTGTGTAGCGGCAAGGTCACAGACACCGCATGTCTCTGGAGTGATTTAAACGCTCTCCTCAGCACACCCCTAGTGGGACACAATGACACCAGAATGGAAGTATAATTCAGGTAATATCTTAACACCTGCTGAGCAGCATACCAATCACCCAGTAGCCTCAACACACACAAACAATTCCTCTTATTGCAGCTGAAGTTCCAATATGGGTTTAATAATACCACAGCGACAAGCAATATTGTGGTTATGATGGAGGAAATATCATCCAAAACACATCATCTTCATCATTCATTCATTATAAGCAAGGTTCTTTCTGTTTTCATTGGATAAGCTTCATTTTCAGATGACATTAATGGATATAATAAGAATATTATTATTGATAATAATAGAAGTAATAATAATATCAACAATATCATCATCATCACCAATTGTGAGGAATTATGATGGGTCCCATTTTGGGGCCCAAATCCTAAACTTTACAAAAAATGATTTGTGATAAAGATTTTTTTAAATTTCTTTTTCTACTATAAAATTCCCTTGTATTATTACCTGGAGTAATGAATGTACCTTTAAGTGTGTGTGCGTGTGTATGGACACGTGCTATTCTCTCAGCACTCAGACAAAGTCGGACAAGGTCAGACATGCAATGTACCTGATTCAGACTTTTCTGATGCGATTGCTGAATTCTCATGAGGTTCCTACCAAATGAATTACATTACAATCTGTTTTCTGTTTTATGCTTTGAGAACAGAAAAGCTCTGCGGCTTAAACAAATTTTCAGGTGTGAAATTGATTAAAGCCAAATTCCCCTACCTGTTATTTGAGTTTCATTGATAAAGTATGAAGTCAAATAAGAGAGCTGTAATGAAAATGGTTACAGTATATTGTGCACCATGTTGTAATTTAATGCTACAGTTTTTATTACAATTTATATTTTTGACAATACCTTGAGTGAAAAATACACTCAAAATTTGTGAAAATATTTACATGAATTTCATAGTATTTGCTACATCCCATTTTTGTCTAAATGACAGTGTGCACTTCTGATGGTATGGCAAAGGTTTTTGGGGGAAACCTCCTTAGCCATTTGTGTGTGGCTTAGTGCGTAGCATTTGCACCACCTGGGTCTGGGTTTGGTTCCTATCTAGGTTTTGTATGCATGGAGTTTGCATGTTCTCCCTGGGCTTGGTGAGTACTCCTGGTACTTCGGTTTCGTCCCACAGTCCAAAGACATGCAGATTAGGCTAATCGGTGTTCACAAATTGCATGTGTGTGTACCCCAGGGTGTGCCCCTCCTTGTGCCCAAAGACCCTTGGGATAGGCTTCAGGCCAGTGTGACCCTATACACAGGATGAAGCGGTATAGACTATGAAAGAGGGACGATGAGTATCGAGTGTCATCTGAACATGTGCAGATTAGACATGAGGAGAATTTGACCTTTTGTACAAAGCAGTCTACATGGTCTGTGTTACTATTTTCCTTACATTGAAATATGGAACTAGAAATAGTTAAATATTAAATAATCAAGATAGTGAACAAGTTATTTTGTTTTTAAACGGATTTCAGATTAATCACATTGAATAATTTCTTCTCTGCTTGAAGTCGATATACACCAAAGCTGCTCCACCAGGTTTACAAGTTGTTATGAGATGTTATGTTGACATCAAGCTGATAGTGAACCTTTTCATAACTGCTGGAATAGCTCGCCTGCTCTAAAACCACTTCAAATATAATATATGCATAGAGAGCGAAAGAGCGCTTTCGAGAAAGAGAGTCGGGAGAGAAAGAGAAAGTATAAAAACTAATGTGTGCATTATGTATAAAAACTCATGCTTTATTTATATGCTCAGTCAGGTTTAATGTTTAAATGTGTGTGCTTTACAGATACGTTTAAACCTGAGAACCTCACAGCACCAGTGGAGCATAAAAGACTAAACGCTCATTATTGGAGCTGTTAAAAAAAAAAAACTTTTACAACTAACAAGCTAATTTAAGAGAAAGCCAGAAAGGAGTAAGTGCTACAGACAACCCGTGTCTTTTTTTATTATTTTTATTTAGAGCACAGACAACTACACAAGCTTTCGTGCTTCTCTTGCTACCTAGAATCTGTTATGCTGTGAAACTGTTAAACTGTGCTTTAGCTAACAACAACACTTTTATGGCTACACATACAGCATTGAGTTGCTATAACTTCTCTTTGCCTGGTAACAGACATTCATAAAGATATCTAGCTTGCTAACATATTTTGAAGCATTTATCTACAGTAGCTAATAGCCTGTCAAGATTCCATTTCCTAGCAGTTTAGGTAGCTGTCTAGCACAGCTGACTGACTCACGTTAGCTTAGGCGCTTAGATTTTAGCTGACTATCTATCTATACAAGAAACAAGCAAATGTGACAATGTTTTTCAAAATTATGAAGGGATATGGACAAAAAACAGAATTTAAAACTATGTAAAGTGGTACCTCAGCATATAAATTTAATCCGTTCCGGATGGAAGTTCTTAAGGTGAAATTTCATATTGTTTGTCCCATAGGTAATAATATCTGCAGATAATCTGTTCCAGCCACCTAAAAATATTACCAATATTACCAGTTTCCAACACTATAATCATATTTTTGCATATAAAAACAATCGAAAAATATGAGATAAATAAAACCTTACATTAAACATTAAACCTTACTTTCCTTTAATTGATGATTTCTCTTGGCTCCAGCTGCTTTAAAAACAAAACTGAATGTGGCTCCATTTTCTTCTTGCTACCGTCCTTGCTAACATTCTTAGAGACCCATAGTGCTATGTCTTCACTAAATCTTGCACAAAATGCAAAAAAAAAATTTTTATTATTGTAAACTCGCTTCGCTTGGCTTTCCACTGACGCACTGAAAATCCAATATAAAACCTGAAGTTTTGAAAAGACAATTTAGCTGGTGTTCTGTTTGGTTTGACTCGGTTTGGTTGCTCGTATGCCAAAATGCTTCATATGCCATGGCAAATTTCTTGCAAAATTTCAGTTATTAAACAGAAAATTTGTGAGGCCAGGCATTCGTTTGCCAAGGTACCACTGTACTGCCATTTTGTTTACCAACTTCATTTTTTCGTTTGTTTTTCTGTACTTAATGGATTGTTTTAGCACTGTAAAAGCATTTATAAATATTGAGTACTCTCCTGGTTTTTCATTAAACCAAAACTTTCAGCAGTCACTGCATGTGCATTATTTATACTATTAAGATTTGCGTGCGGTGTTTTCTTCCACAGCTACTTCCACAAAGCTACTTTGCTAATTGCATTCTCCTCATATATCTTGCAAAAGATCAAAAGAAAGACGGGTCTGAGTGAGTCAGCTGAGTCTGATTTATTTTCACATCCTTCATTATTCTAAAACCCTTCAGCTGAAATATGATGAATCACAGCATGACAGAGTCCGGTTGTGTTTATTAAGCAGACTTTTTTTGAGCTGAGTGATGAAATGTAATTCATAGAAACGAGTAGTTTGAAACTATGCCTGCTAGAAGTTATTAAACGCATTCACTGCTTTTTTAAATCACTCATTTAATGAACTATGTGAAAGGCTCTGGGTTTACATCCCAGCCAATACCCTGCACCAGGACCCACTCCTTTAGTGCCGGTCCCAAGCCCAGATTAAAATGGGAGGGTTGCATTATCAAGTGCATCTGGAGTAAAACCTGTGCCAAAATCAAATTGCATGGATTGGATGATCCACAGAGGCAACCCCTGTTGGGAGCAGCCAAAAGAACATCAACCACAGCAGTGACATTTCTAATTCATCTAATTCATAGGTTCTCAGTTTGGGTGTTTTTCTGAGATTGTCTGAGAAGTTTTATGCCAAAATAACCTTGATTTATGGAATATTTTCTAGCAGGAATTCTCTTGAACAATTTTCTTGAACATATTTCATTAGCCATTGATATCATTTGACTCCAAATCATGGCTGTACCATGTGCAATACTTTCTTCTATATTATTCTGCAATATTTTATTGTATCCCAGGCTATAACCTAACATTTTATGCATGTTGTTAAAGATATACAGTATAGACGTTTCAAGGATTTTGGTCTCTTAAAATGGAGACACTGACTAATAAACAATGATAACCCCTGGATTCAAGAGGCTCAAGCAATCAGTCATAAAAGCAACCATTCTGTTCTTTTAATTACATTATGTGTGCCAAATTATGTCCTAATGAATCCTCACTTATTAGCCTGCGCCTGGTTGTCTATTCATGCACTAAATTTGTTCATTTGTTTGCATTCAGCGTGATATTACTAAGCTTAACACTCATACTAAACACGAGTGATTTTTATAGAGATTCATCATAAACCCACAGGAGCTTGATAAATTAAAATGACCAAAAAGTTTGCATTTCAGTAGTAAAGTTCAATAATGGAAAATTAATGCATACAGATGTACTGCAATACTAATAGGTTAGTGTAATCAGCGGGTTGATTTCATATTAGCTATGTGTGAGAGTTAGATTTCGAGTACTTAGAAGTTAGCAGAAGCCAGGAGTCAGATCATAATGAATGGGAGCAAGTGTGGGTAATGATGATGAGCATAAACATGAATGAAAATGGGAATATTCAGTGTTATTGGCGGGCTGATAAACCCCACACTCCGTGCCGTAATAGCGCTGCTTCCAGCCATACCATGCACTGTGAAACACCATCTGTCCAACTCACACTTCTCTAAATGACACTAGAAGCTCTAGGGACCGAATTTCAGGCTTCTACTGCCTTGGAAATTGATTCCTGAAAAATGTGAGTGTGCGTGAGTGTGTGTGAGAGAGAAACAGAGACAGAGAGTGTCTATTTAATTCAAGGTCAAAGATTAAGTTATTGCCAAAACATACAGGTGCAATTTCAAATGGTAATGAACCGTTGAGTCACTGGGTCTGGGCTGATAAGAATTTTTATCTCGTGGCCTCTGATTTCTTTCATGGAATAATACAGTATTGACTGGATGATGAGATTAAGAAGAGAATTGTGCGGCTAGATTGTGGAGCTCTGAATCATCTCTAGACAGTATCTATGAGGTTAGATTAGTGTATCGTCATTCAGTTGTATACCTGGAATGAATAAGGACTGAAAGAGAAATATCTTTCTTATCAAATATCTCTCTTATCAAAGAGCAATACCATGAGGATTGGTATTTCTATAGCCCATCTGGTGTTAAAACAAACATCAAAAAAATTTTATTTGTTTTTTAAACAATTAAATTCTTGATTGTAATTATATATGTGCCCAGATGAGTCACTTAGCCTTTGAGAGGAGGAGGAGTAATTACAAATGGTGCTTCACAATATTTGATGTAAATAATCTCCTAATTGATAAGGATGGAATGAAACAGACTGTGTGGTGTACTGAGAAAAGGGCAGTTCCAGCATTATGGATGTGACATTTGGACTCATATTGGTATACAAAATGCCTCAAAGCAAGCAAATCCTCAAAATTCATATAATCATTTACAGAAGGGCATTCAAGTCAAACTGGGACTTAAGATGACGTTTTCTGTGAATTAGATAATAGTTTTGGCCTAATACTCAAATATAACGGGTACTCAAATATAAATTTAAAAGGTCCACTTACCAAATTTCCATTCAGTCTGAGGTCCGGAAAAGTGACCGTCAAATTCCAAATAGAGAACTCCAAAAAAAGGCAATCCCCAAACCTTCGAACTATACACAAAAAAATGACATGGTAGGCCTTTTAGTGTGAAAGGTGGCACCTTCTTTGTGCCACCAGTTGTTTGAAGTTGGGCATAAAAGGTGTGAGGGCCAGGCGGAGGCACTGATGTAAATGTTCATTGGTGAGAGTGCTGCGGTATGTGTTTTTCACCATGTTCATACTGTAGTTGAAAAGGCAGATTCACAGCAGTACGTTGAGGGAAACATTGTGAGAATTTGAAGGGCCATCTTCTACAGGAGAGGAACACCTGCTGCAGTAACCATCTTTGTCCAGAAGGTGACAAGGTCACAGTGAGATCCCTGCAGTGTAGTGATGCGCGGGTCGTCTGTTAACCCGCGGACCCCGCGGGTTACCCGCAGGTCGGGTTGGGGCGGGTAAAGAAATTGTCACTTTATTTGCGGGGCGGGTTGGGGCGGGTCATTAAAAACAAAATTA
>JAQMYL010000011.1:7921743-7959898 GCA_030014365.1 Clarias pachynema | reverse complement strand
CACGGACAGCTAACATGAGGTCACACACTGTGCTGTTTTTGCCTTGGAGCTTCATATTAAGGTCATTAAGATGGGAAATAATGTCAGTTAGAAAAGCAACAATTTCCATTTTCTCGTCATTCTTCATGAAATCCACAAACGATTCATTCACCTCTATTAGAAATGAGCGCAATAAACGATGTTGCAGAGCAGTGGATGCTCTCAGATAATTGACTAGTTTCATGACTGTTGTCATGACTTCTGAGTACCTTTCTCCAAGGGTGGCGGGGAGTAGTGGGAACGTTGCTATAATGATGCTGTTACAGCTGCTGTGATTGGACATAGATGAAGCAGCCAAACCGAGTAGAAGCCTCAACGATATATCGCGCAGAATCACAATTGCACACTTCATTGAGAACTCATTTGGATTATGATTAAATTTGCATGTTTGTTTTGGCGTCGGTCCAGTTTTAATCGTATTTGGGCAGACTGGAGTCCGCCTATTGAGTACCCCGGGCCAAATATATTCTACACCATGACATGTGCCATTGTTACAAGATAATCAGTGTTATTCATTTCACCTGTCTGTGATTTTAATGTTATGTCTAATTGGTTTTGTTACATGTAATGTTATGTCTACAAGAATGGATCTCACCATAACTCCTGTTATAGCAGCTCTAGACAGTTGATCCCTCATCACTTTTTACTTATTTAATGGCACAAGCACTGTTAAATTAAAATGACTTTCTAACATTCTGAATTGTATGTTAGTACAAAATATAGGAATTTTGTCCAGTGCGAGTCAGGATCTTGTCTCACAGTAACAATTTGAGAAATATGAACAAAGAGATTCAGACTTTTTACATTTAATAACAAATATTTTTTATGGCTTTATATCTTTAGAAACTTTTTATTCTGCAAGTGTTACATAAGAGTAGACAAAATCAGCTCCACATTAAATCCTTATGTTAGAATTATATTATATGGTGATCAAAACTTAACTACTACAATTGCATGCTAAACTATGTAAATAGTTATAAAAAGCTAAATAGTTAAAGTTATAAATGAGCAAATTCTTGTGACAAATTACATTTTACTAGCAAATAACTGGTAAGTTAGATAATAGTAGCTACAGTACAGTTCAATTATTCGTTAACAAATGTCCCCATTTTATGTAGTAGCTTACAGGTTATCCAGAGTAACGGTGGAAAGGGACAGGGTTGGGATGGAGGTAAAACATGTTGGGGGTTTACAATTGGAAATATTCATGTGTAATCATACTGTAAGTTGTTGCCTCAATTTGGGTAGATGTGTAGGGTGTTTATTACAAATTTATTACATTTATTACTACCCTGCCTTGATTTCTTTTTTCTATGTATCTCTCTATGGCCGACGGTGAATTATGACCAGTAGAGACAGGAATGAATGGGATAGACAGTGAGTCGAGTTCCTCTTTCACACATGATAAATGTGTCTGGACACCTTCGACATACCGCTTCTCGCATTCGTTCCTGCACTGCAGGTCAGCCAAAGACATCTGCCTCTGACACTTCACTTCATGCTCCATCTCTTTCCATGCTCAGATCTGTCATGACTTGTTACATGCAGGGAAGGCTGCCTTATGGATGGCAGGCAAGTTTAGAGGTCACTGGGCATGTTACGTTTTGGTGAGTTTTGATCAATTGCCATTTGAACAATTTTGAACTATTGCCAATACTTGCCTTTTGACCAAACGGCGAGAAACAAGAAAGTACCAGATCTTTAAAATATTCCCAATAATTATCCTTTAAAAAATTATCCTAAATGAATAGTTCTGTAATCTATTATGCTGCTTTGCCTATCTTCAGACCGTGATAATCATTTTTCTTTCCATTTAATAACTGATTTGTGTTTTTTAATGAGCCATGGTTTTAAAATTTTTTTTTTTTTTTACAGATTTTTAAGAATAAGAATGCTGCAACACATATCCACAAATAAAGGAACATGGGACAATGTATTTACCATTGATGTAACACTTACAGTATGTAATATTCAGTACAGGTATTAATTACTGGTTTTCTTAATAGGTTTAGAATTTTAAAGACCTTTCATATAATGTTTCATGGTACTTAAAAGCACTGCAGTATTAGAGAATTGAAAACGGTGCCATACCAGCATTTACAATCTATACTCTTGCTATATAAATAACAAGAATATAGCTTTTAGGTAGAATGCTGAGAGCACTGAGGTTATATTTGATACAGATGGGGCCATTACTGAGTTTGACTGCGTCTTAATGAAAGATTAAGTGAGTCATGAGCAATGATATATTTGAAAAGATGGCCAGAGTATAGAGGCAGTCCGAAGTTAAATATGGAGATATTTAGTTTATAAAGTGAGTGAAAAAGAGTCCATAAAAACAGCAGTACAGACCTTTTTATACCAGTTTTATATTGGATTTTCATTGCACAATTGAAATTCTCTCTTCTATTTCTTCACAAAAGGGCAAAATATGTATTGTCTTCTCTCATATTCCATTGGACTGCCTTTTGGTTTGATTACGCCCATTGCATTATTTTAAGATTTATTTCAATTCGGTCACATTGATTTCTATCCAAGGTCTAGTATTGATGATGGTAGAGTCAGGCCGCTGCATAAAGCCTTTTTCGGCACATCTCGGAGATTCTCAATGGTTGGATCACAATTTCGGCAAACTTTGTCATGTGCGTGCAGTGCGCATACAAGTGGTTGTGATGTAGTGTACAGTAATGTATGCACAGTAGTGCAGTACAAGTCCAGGATGTCCAGAAGCAAGTATAAATGACAGACAGACAAACAGACAGACAGACATTCTTTTAGCATGAATCATTTAACCATTGGCACGATTCCAAAGAACACTGTACAGTAATATACTGTTTATAGCCAATTGTGTTGGTATCCTAGTACATAGACAATGTTTGTTGGACTTTTGAACAAATTGAACTTACGAGTGAGCTTTCAGAATATATTTACTTTTTTTTTAGCATATACAGTATTTTATTAATAATGATTCATAATACACTGTTTTAAATGAGTGATTACACACTTTTATAAAAACCCAGGGGTAGTCTTAGCAACTACAGCTAGCTGCTATATTTTAGCTAGAAGGTCAGAGTTTCTGATTTTAGAAACAGCCCAGGACAACAACCTTGAAGACAGTGGAAAATTTTAAAGAGAAACAGAGATCATCAATGTGTTTAAAGGAATTACAGGAATATATGGTCACTCCCTGCATGTGTTTCAACAATTCCGTGTATTTTTAACATATCTTGGCTGTGGAGTAGGCTGGCTAGCTGCAGCCGTTTCTCACAAAAAAATGTGACAAAATGTGTTAACGGTGCTGAGCCTGAAATCACTAAATATTTTATAATTCCCCTTCGAACAGAGATGTTTTGGCTCTGATGTGCCTTCAAGTAGATGTTGCTTTTATACTCCAGATAACATAAGATACACATGTAAATATATGAAACAAACAAAAAAATGTATATTTTTTAAAAAAGGCCTAAAAAATTCTCTTTATAACCAGCTGTGAGAATGTCCACACTGTTCTTTGGCCACGGGATGAATGATATCTTTAAACGCTTTCCATTTGCACTTTTGGAAGTAAAATGTACAAGGATTTGTGCAAGGAAATTGCACAAATAGTGTCCAACCAAAACTCACTCACTCATCATCTATACCGCTTTATCCTGTATTCAGGGTCACAGGAGGCCTGGAGCCTATCCAAGGAGGCTTAGGGCACGAGGCAGGGTACACCCTGGACAGGGTGGCAATCCATCCCAGGGCACACACTATGGGCAATTTGGGAACACCAATTAGCCTAATCTGCATGTCTTTGGAATGTGGGAGAAAACTGGAGTACCCAGAGGAAACCCACCAAGCACGGGGAGAACATGCACACAGAGATGAGAATTGAACCTAGCTGGGAATCGAACCTGGATCATGGAGGTGCAAGGTGTTAACTACTACACCACCGTGCCGCCCCAACCAAAACTAAAAAATTTAAATAGTTAGCCAAAGTGATAACATAGAGAGCAATAACTTGTACCCTAAGCCATCTGGGTGCTAGCTTTCAAGTGTATTTCTTTATCACTTGTCATGCCATCTGTCGCCATCACCTTTGGCTTGCTCATCAGAGACATTTCATTCATCATTCATTCATTCATCTCATTATTATCTAGACACATTTTTCTCACACATATACACTTCCAAAAATTTTCTTTTTTTTAATTTCTTTTTTGTGAAGCTGCTTTGAGACAATGACCATTGTTAAAAGCGCTATATAAATAAAATTGAATTGACTGGAATTGTTTGACCCTACATTCAATTTATGGTGGTATTTTCATTTTTCTCATCTCCCCTTCACCCTTACCTTGCTATGAAGCAGGTAAATGAATTGTAAAGCCACCCATTGCTGAGCAGTTAAAGCTGGATCAATGATGTTCAGTGAGCAATGGCACAATATGTAAAGATGTGTGAATAATGAGTGGGCTCGTAGATGTATGTGCTGCATGGAATGCAGTCCTGTCAGGACATACCGTATACATTACAGTCAGTCTTATTGATTGATTTCACTCTGGTTATTAGATTTGTTGTGGGAAGCTGGTAGCCTATAAAATAACTGTGAAACTAAGTGTGTGAAAAGAATCTTGATTATGAGTTTGCGATTGAGTGAGAGTTTCAGCGCAGGAGGATTGAATCTAATTTAATTTAAACAAGATCAGCTCTGTTTTTTCAAAGTAACATAAATTCTATTAAATAACCACACTAATCCCAAATACACAAAAAGACAAACTGTAAATAATTTTACAACTAACCAAGTACAACTAAATATATAGCTTACATTTCCTCAAAACTTAAAACTTACTGAACCCTACTCAGGTACGGTGATCACCAGCACTTTATATACAGTCAGTAAGGGAGCGTCTAAAACGAATACAATCAGGGAAACGACATAAGACTTGATAATGGAGAAATTCTTCTACATTGCAGGATACCTAATACATTGCAGGATTAGAATACTTATATTAGTCATTCATAATACATAGAAGAAATTATTGCTTTAAGTCATTTAATTATTCAATTGGACAACTGCTGTAGGGAAGAAGGTGTTTCTTAACCTAGTTGTCTGTGTTTTTATTTTTTAATAGCGCCTTCCAGAGGGCAAAAGTGTAAACAGATGATCTGGCATCATAGACCTTTTCCAGAGTAGTCAATGATTTTCTTCTGTATTTGTTTTCCATTGTTGCATTTTCAGAGATGTGAACCCCTAAATATTTAAAGGAGAAGATTTTTCCTGCTCAACATCAATTATGAGTGGTATTATACTTATGTTACTGCTTTTTCTCATGAAAAATGCAGTACATATACAATACAATACTTTTTCCTTTTTGTAGCATATGTAAAATAGTTTTATAACTAATAGCTTATAAACAAAAGGAAGTGCATGCAAGTTTCTAAGTTTTGCATTGCGCTTTATTGCTTTTTTATAACCACAATATGTTGAATTCTTGACAAATTGGTCATAAGGGGTTTAATTTTCTTTAATATCAACTCTGACAGCAGTTCTGGCTGCAAGGCAAATCGCAGGTTTTATATTAGTGTGCAGTTGTTCCAATATTTTTCCAGTTGTATAATAACGGCTAATTCACAGGGACATGAATGCCAGTCACTCTACATAATCTAAGTATAATAATAAAAGGCTTAAAATACATACATGCTGTTCTTTTAATAAATAAAATTGTCTGATCGTGGAGAAGTCTATGGAATGATAATGTTGCACTTTGTGGTTTTTACAGTACAGTACAGTACCATGCTGATACATTGTATAATTTTATGTACATTATACACAATTCAAATAATTATAAATAAACAGGATAAAGTGTCAGCCCTTTAAAAAAATTAAGCATTTTTGAAAAAAATTAATGTGCAGAAAAAATGCAAAATGTGCTACTATAAGAAAAAAAAAAGGAATGAATTGAAGTTACTGTGACTGACGGCACTGTGGTGTATTGATTAGGCATTGTCGCTTTGCACCTCCAGGCTGGGGGTTTGATTCCCGCCTCGGGGTGTGTGTGCTTGGAGCTTGCATGTTCTCCCCATGCTTGGTTGGTTTCCTCCGAGTACTCTGGTTTCTTCACACAGTCCAAAGACATGCAGATTAGGCTAAGTGGCGTTCCTAAATTTCCTGTAGTGTGTGTGTGTGTTTGTGTGTGTGTGTTCTGCGATGGATTGGCTCCAGACCTTGTGCCCTAAGTCTCCTGGGATAGGCTCCAAGCCCCCCTGACCCTGTGTATAGGATAAAGCGATATAGACGATGAGTGAGTGAGTAAGTTACTGCTACCATGGTAATGGTAACTCTCTTTCATGTCAGGACACATCACCCTGTCTTTGATTATTTTCCCATAACAGCATGCACCATTACATTCTATAAAAGGAAAAGTGCAAAACAGGCAATTTTAGGGCCTTTTCTCCTACATTGAAATTCGTCAAAACTACCTTAATTAAGGTATCAGACTGTGGATTATTAATATTATTAATCAAGCTGTGAGCAGTTTGGTGGTGTATGCTACCTTTTTCAGGATTCATGGGGAAATGTAGGTTACATTTCAGTGAAATCACTTATTAGGTACAGTGGGGAGTCTTTTCCCCTTTAATTTTCTTCCAACAGACAACTCATCTGTCACTTTATTGCTGACTACCTTTTTCAAAACTTTGTGAATTTAAACAAATCTACCACATCATCCCGTAATGCCAAGTATGTCTAAAAATTTACATGACAATGAAATCAGGCATTAGCTGTGTCCCATGAGGCCAGTCCTGCATTAGACCACCGAGCCTGTCTGTAACAGAGAGACAGGTGCTTCTAGGTTCAAAACTCTGCATGCGCTTGTTGAATATACTGCTCTAGATTTCAAAGCTGCTTTATAAAGTGTGTTAAGTTTGTTTTATGTAAGATGTATAGTTTGCAAAATGAGCTAGCTAAGGTAGAGGTTAGTGTTGGGTTTGGGCACAGGTTAGAAGATGCAGGGGTTGTTTAATAGTAAGTCGTATTTAAATGTATAGGCCCTTAGCGTAGACAAGGCCTGAGAATATGAGGCATGAATTAGGAACACAATCTGTTTGGGATACTAATCTGCAGGAGAGTGCCAAACATTCACAGACCCATTTACACCTAGGGGCAATTTATTTTAAGCCAGTCCACCTACTGGTAGTGTTTTGGAGAGGGAGGAGGAAACTGGAGAACCTACAGAATGGAAAAACTTGTTAAATTTAGACAGACAGTAAACTGAGCTAAGGAGTAAATGTTAATAATATGACAGAACTCATTCTAATATGTTACTGTTTCTATAGTAACAAATCATTCACATGGACTTACTGTATAATATGGATATTGCATATAATCCTGGGCAAATGATTATAGTGTTTTTCATAAATAATAAAATAAATTTCTGTATATAGGTGTTTCTTTAGACTTTTTCAGTCAGTAGGAAGAGGGTGTTATTTTCGGTTTTCTCTGTAACATAACAAGCTTTTTGTTTTATTAACTTCAAGGCAATTCAATCTAAAGAGAAGAAAAACCACAAGGAAAAGAATGATTGTTTATAGCTGCTATAATGGAACTACTGTATCCATCCATCCATCTAGGAATCTCTGTAGTCCAACTATGGACCGTGGAGACCAGTGGTGACCATTGTATTTGTTTCCATTTGTACATCGTGGCAGGATCTCCTGTCAACATTCACACACACATTCGCACACTACGGGCAATTTGAAAACGCCAATTGGTCTAATCTGCATGTCTTTGGACTGTGGGACGAAACCGGAGAACCCAGAGGAAACCCACCAAGCATGGAGAGAACATGCAAACTCCATGCACACAGACCCAAGGCAGGAATCGAACCCGGGACTTTGAGGTGCAAGGCGACAGTGCAAACCATTAAGCCATATAGGCAACAACAAAAAAAAAGAAATGCAGGTTTAGATTAATTGCATTGCAGATAAGATTAAAGGAAAATTTAATAAGGACTAGGTGGAATTCTGAAATATGCAGACTATCCAGTATGCTTTGTGGGTATATGGACAAAGTTCTACCCACAGTGTGATGGGCTGAAGTGAAGCGCATGGCAAGCTAATGAATTTGATTAAAGTTTAATAAATGTAATCCAATTTAGTCCAGATTTGAAAGCGGCATGTGTGCATAGCTAAATAAAAAGTGTCTAGATTAATTAAAAAATATGTAATATAATAAAAAGCACTGATTTCCCAAGAATAATCAATTTCAGCAGATTATTGCTCTATATATATATTTTTTTTTTCATATATTCAATTACTGCACATTGGTCCTGCTTTGAGGACCATTGAATGCTCAGTGCTTTAATGTTCAAAGATTCAGTGCAGATAATGGATTAGTAAATGCATTAGTAAATGCTAGAGGATAATAAAGACCATCGAAAAAGCACTCTTTTTTGACTCTGCACTCACCTGTTAGGGGACAGAAGATCCAAATATCACGGCATGGCTGGCTCAAGGATTTTTGTGAGATCTTTGGAATAAGGCTAAAATATGAACCAATGCAAAATCCTTGTACAAATTGTCCCACTTTCACTTCTCTTTAACCTTTATGGAACAGAAATGCATTTTTCCCTATATGTTTTATGTATAGAACTGTGTCTTGTATTTAATCCAAGTTGTATCTCAAGAGTCTATACTGCATTGTCTATTCTTCTGAGAAAGCTGGGTTGTGATGGACTCTGTGAGGGTGAGGACAGAGCAGCGGTTGTGATGACAGACATCTAGGATAATATGTTCCCATAGGTGTAGTGTACTAAAATGGCTGGTTAAAGAATGCCTTGTACTTTTCTTACTGACTGGCATCATATATCAGTTGGGAAGTAAAGTGAAAAAAATGGTAAGTTTCTCCAGTTTGTTCGTTTTCTTAGAGGGTTTCTATTGCTATCACACAACTCTTACAGATGTGTCTGTGTATTGAAGTATGTCATAACACAACCAGAGTCGGCCTCGAATTCCATTAACCACAACAAAACACAGGCTACAATAATGGCCACTATGGAATAGAATTCCCCAAATTGCACTACACAGTCACATTCACACTCACCTGAGTTCTAATCATGCATGTCTGTTTCTAATCAGTCACACTCTATATAAACAGACTCTGAACTCATGCTCATTGCGAAGTATTTGCACAGTTGCTTATGCTTGACTTTACGAAGCTTTAGTTTTCATGTATTTGGATATATTAAAAAATTTGACAAGCTGTTCTGTTCTCTGTTCTTTGGATTTTGGCTTAACCTGTGAAATTCTGTTCATCAACAGACCTTCTGCCTGTCCCTGTTTATGATCCTGTTTTATGTCTTGGATGTATATGCCTGTGCTGCCTTAAGCAACGAAACGCTAAACTGCATTTGCGTCTGTCTAAGCTTTTATCATTGCACCATTCTCTGCCTTTTGTTAATCCATTATTTTACTGTATTTAACCAGGATACTTCCTGTTGGCATGGTGGTGTAGTGGTTACCACTGTGGCTTTGCACCTCCAGGGATGAGGGTTCGATTCCTGCCTCGGGTTTGTGTGACTGGAGTTTGCATGTTCTCCCCATGCTTTGTGGGTTTCCCTGGGTACTCTGATTTCCACCCACAGTCCAAAGACATGCAGATTAGGTTATTTGGCATTCACAAATTGCCCATAGTGTGTGTGTGTCCACTGCAATCGATTGCCACCCTGTCTTGGGTATACCCTGCCTCATGCCCAAATTCTCCTAGGTTAGGCTTCAGGCTCCTCATAACCAAAATATGCAGTATAGAAGAATATTGAATATTTCCTTTCACAGTGTCTTTTTTTATTTCATACTTATTATATATCATAATGGATTATAACTTGATTAGAGTAAGCCTTTTCAAACACCGCTTACTGCAAATCTGATGCATGTGATCTATACCATCATGTTGTTGTACATTCTTGCAAGGCTGTAAAGTGAATCACATATTGAACACTTCTTCAATTAGTCATTCATTCATCTTCAGTAAGCACTTCAACCTGGTACGGGGGCCCAGTGGAGTCATAGGCAACAGGGAAGATTTCACGCTGATTCACACCAGTCCATCAAAGCCACCATCCAGACAAACATTCACAATTAGGGACAAATTTATAACTACCTGCCAGCACATTTTTGGAAAACTGATAATAACCAAGCTCAGGATTGAATCAGAGGTTTTGAAGCTGTGAGGTGGCCATGATGCCCACTGTGCCATTTAATTAAGTGTAAGTGACAACAATATTAATAGGATAGACTTGTGTTATTTAACCACTTTTATACTGCATATTTGTTATGAAGGATGTACTCTTAGTTTAATGAAACAGCAGTATGATGGAGATTGCTACAAGAACAAGGTTTTTTTTTTCATAGTGATAGAAATTATATTTCAACTTTAAGCAAAATATTAGTGGTTATCTTTTTAGCCACTCTCGTATGCAGCTTGTCCACTGAGAAATCTAAGACCGTTCGCCTGTGTTCCCTCCCTGCAGTTTGACATGCAGCAGATGTCTCTGGAGGAGCTTAAACAAGTCCTGTTCCATGCCTTTCGAGACCATCTGACAATGAAGGACATTGAAAACATCATTGTGAATGAGGAGGAGAGCCTGAAGGACAACTCAGGAAACTGCCAGACTGAATTTGAGGGAGGTGAGTGGTAAAGACTGCTGGCATTATATTGCACTGATTTCACAGGATCTGTACCTGATTGGGGATCATATCTTTTTTTATTATTATTATTATTATTTCTTGCCTATAGCTTTAGGACACAATTAAGTGCTGCAAATCAAACACAATGTAAATATCATTGTGGTTGTGACTAGGTAGCTATTTTCCGAAATATTGGTACTCACATACCCTCTTGTCTCCAGATGTCTTGATAGACTCAATTAGCCATTATGCTTAATGCTTACAAGATGCTCAACTACCAGACATTACACCTATTATAGCCTCCCGGGATCCAGACTCTCCCATTGTGTACATAGCAGTTTCTCCTTACTGTTTCTGTTTAGTCATACCTGATAGCTATGAACTTAATGTTATATAATACCCATAAATAATACCAATAATACCCATATCAATGTGAGACTACCTGTAATGTTGCCAGTCAAGTCACTTTGCTTGCTGCAGTGATATTAGTTGATCAGATTAGGCTGAACTCCTTGGATGGCTAAAAACCAACACCTTAATGTTAGTTTTATTTTATTCTTTAATAACATACTACAAGCATGGTAAATGATGTGTATTATTAACAAACTATGTGACACAAGACATCATCAGGCCTTTTCTCTGAGCTTGAACGAGATTAAAACAGTCTGTTTTACTTTTTCAATTTTAGACTGAAAACTACAAAGTCAAATAGAAAAAAAAAACCTGCCCTATAATCTATTGTTTCACGTACTCATCTACTGTTCTTTCTTCCCTCTTTGCTCTGAATGCTGCTTTTTTTGCTCATATTCATTCATTTCATCTGCCATTCGGATTTGCAATGTGCCAGATGAGAATGGCCTTTGGTTTCTCTCCGAACATTAGAGTAGATGAATAAGACGTAAACTAGGGCGAATGTGGCAAGAAGACAGAATTCAGACAGGCAAATGAAAGGAAAGAAGCATAATGTGGTCTATTTCCTCACAAGGACAAATGAGTGCTTCTGGTTTTCCTTTACACAGCTACACACTGGAGAAGTAGTGGAAAAAAATGAATCGGGTAGGAATGAAAGAAAATCCCCTGGTGAGAGTGAATGGGAGGCACAAATCTGTTTTCTTAATCAGTGATGTAAATTAAGAGCACTTTTGTTGATACACTTCCAGTCTCACTCTCGGATCTCAAGAGAGACACACAGCCTCACAGATAAGAGAGTGGAAGAGGAGAGATATACTTAATAAATAGCAGTTGATAAAAACCTTCATTTGTAATTGAAGGCTGAGGAATATTATGCATGCAACATGTGAGCTTAGCTATAAATTAGGGGTGTAACCCAAAAGCACTGTCTGTATCTGTATCAGGTTAGTGCAAATATCTGTATCAGCATTAAGATCTAAGTGAGTGTAGTTTAAAGGACAGATATTATACCAAATTCAATTTTAGTCAATTTATATATATATATAAATTTTAAAAAAGTTAATCAAAGAATGTGACATCCCGTTTTTTTTATTCTTTTTCCATTTTTGTATTGGCCGGAGCTTTAAAAGTCCATTTTGATTTTCCTCTAATGTGACCTCATTTAAGGAAAACCCTCCCCCAGCTTGCTTTGCTTTGCTGATCTCTGTCAGGACCTGGCTATTATGACTTGGTTAATTACATAACCACTGAAACAGTGTGTTTGAAGGATGGTTAAAAAACATAGTACAAAAAAGCGATGCAAAAATGCATTATCTAAGCGGTATTTCAGCTGAGCCTTAACAGACACACTTTGGGGAGCTCTGAGACCTGCGTTAGCTTGTTTAAAGAAATAGAAAAAAAGGACCTTTGAAACGATTGATCCCCTGTCATCTTTTCAGGCAAGCTTTTTTTTTTTAATATAATGCTCCTCCTATTCATATTTGTATTGGTATCACATTATCTCTTTATTCTGAATATTGTATGCATATTCACACTCATACTATAAATGCAGGTCAAGTCTGGAACATGATATTGCTGATTGCTGATTTGCATTGTTGTCAGAGCATGTTTAAACTATTTTCATATAAACATTATCTTCTTTTTTTTTCCAGTTAAAGTATTTGCACCTTTGGCTAATAATTCTGCTGCCTTTAAATTGACTTTTTGCTCTCTGGCTAATCAGCAGCCAATTAGAGCTAACCTAAGAGGCAAGGAAGGAATGAGAATGCTTAGGTCACTCAATACAATGATGTTTGGTCTCTTCACAAAGTCTGACTGTCTGTTTTCACTATCAGGTTCTAGCTGCACATTTAGTTTCTCTTCTGTGTGACTTCTTTAGTGCACTCTAAAGGGAAGAATCGGCAAACGTGCGTCCGCAAGAGCCTGATCTGCGCTTTCGCGATGGCCTTCATCATCAGCGTCATGCTCATTGCGGCCAACCAGATGTTGCGTAAGGGTATGGATTAGCTCTGTCCACTGTGACTCGTGACTGATAATACCTCTGCTCCACTTATTTAGCCAAACAGGACATATCAACGAACAATGTCGTTGACATTTATTGCTTTGTAATTGGACTTGCAGTGAGCAAGCGTCCCACTGTGCGGAAGACACCAGCCCACTACGCTCTGGATTTAATGCACTCTATAGACTTCTATGCATCCAGCTTTAAAGCATATAATAAAGAAGTACTTCCTCAGAAGAAACGGAGCCAATACATGGGTGTAAGAAAAGTCACAAACTGACATCATAAAACACTAATAACAGTTGTTTACCCTCCCTTTATCTCTCTGACAGGAAGACACAAGGGCTCCCCTTCGGTGCCCCTTTAATGCAATAAAATTTTGGCCCCCTCTTGTATTTGTACGTGTTTTTCTCCCATCTTCTCATCAACTTCAGACGCCATCTGAAACAGGAGTCATGAAGAGGACGCCATTCACCGGTATCTCCCATCAACTTCAGTTCATTGTCTGTACTTGAGCATGTGCATGTAAACCTGCTTCAATCCGAATAACAGCATTCAATTTTGCTCTCAAGAGTCATTTTCTTGATTAAAAATGGAGTCACACAAGCTGTAGCAAAGCACAGTGATTGAAGGATGGTGCCATATTTTCCAGACAATAAGTTGCTCTAGAGTAAAAAAAAAAGGTACATCTATGTTTAGGAAAGTATGGGATTCGATTATATATATGTTTTTGTATTCTGACATTAGATGTCACCTTTTTAACAGTTCAACAGGAAGAATTCTGTCGGGCATTTTTTTGTGTGTATTGTATCTTTACAATCATGCAGATTTAGGTCATACAGCAACATGATTGATGGACAGGCCTGAATCCTTCCTGATCCTAATTGGCTAGATGTGGGTGGTGCACATCATTTGAATTTTCTCTCATTTACAGAGCTTGGTGCAGCACAGAGACCAAATGTTTTGCCTCTGAGCAGATATTTAATTGAATATGAGGATAATTTTGACAGGCACCAATGTCTTGATTTATAAATCCCTCAGCCCACCTCTAATGCAAAACATTCAGCTACCTGGAAGTGGGCATTTTATAGTCTGGAAAATATGGTTCATAATTACACTCAGAGTAACTGATAATACCTACGTGTATACATGGAAACCTAATGTATGTGTAGCTATAATAAAAGAATAGCTAGGTTAGTAATTGTTAGTCATGCTTGAAAAAATGTACAGACATATCAGGGGTTAAGTCATTCTTTTTGATCAAAGCTGAGTATGAGGTCTTAAGGTCTGATGAACATTTTGTCTGATTACCAGTACAGTGATTCACTTCTGCAGAAGTGTCTATGATAAGTTTTTGGACTTTTTTTGGTCCATTTTTGATTACTCATTCAGTTCAGACTCAGGCTCAGTGAATGCAGCATTTAGGTGCACCTGAAATAAACTGGTCTGTCTCTTCTCTTTATGTCTTTTTATCTCCTGTTACTGTATGTAACCCCTTCTCTGTAGTGAAAATATTCAACCTGTTTTTGAATATATTTAAATGTGTCAATACTCCCTTTGCCTGTTCACGCTGTTTATGTGGAATAGTGTAGCAGAGTCATGTTCTCTCATATAGCACTGCATGCATGTCTGTGTATATAATGCTGTATTAGCAGAACTGTCTGTTGGATGCATACCTAAATGTCTATAGTCCATGCATGTATGAAACTGTTTCTACACATATGTGTAAAGCACTGGGTTTTGCTTTTTAAAAATCATTTATTTTAATGGAAGCATTCAGCTGCCTTCCTGTCATCTCTCATGTTTAAAAAGAAATGATGAGATTGTTGAATGAAATGGGTCATTGCAAGTGATTTATGTAAGGAATAATACACACCAGGGCATGTGGGTTAAGAAAAAATAATAGAGAATTATTTTCCAATGACAGCATGTACTGAAGTGTCTTATTCCTTTTATATCACAGCAGTTTGCAAACTATCATAATTAATTTTTTTTAGTAACAACACATTTCATGTTACTGAGAACCCGCAAAGCCCGCCCTCTTGATGAAAAAAAGAAAGGTACAGCTTTACCTGTCACTGTTACAAAGAGCTGACACTGGAGACTCCTTCCCAAAATGTTAAATATTCATCTGCTAACACATTACTCATCTGTTTATGTGGACCATCTGCCTTGCAATGCCCTGTGTAAGTTGCTATACTATAAACAAGGTTTAGGAAAGGTGAACATTAAAATTAATATTAAATTAATATTAAAATAAACTTTTGCCTTGCAGATGACACTACTGCTATTAGAGTTTAAAATGAATGACAAATGAGATCAGCAGGTGATAAGTGTGGAATAATAGTTGTACCCTATGAAACAAAAAGGGTCCAAATCAGACAAATTCTTAGGGGGTGAAGATTTGCTGTCTAAGACAAAGTTGCACTAATGCCAAACAGTGGGAATCCAGCAAGAGTCAGGAGGCAATTGTGAATGGATATAGACAACTGCAGAACCACACATGTATCTCTTTCTTATTACAATTATTAAAATATTTGTGTAAATGTGTAGAAAATATGTAGAAATGCTACAGTCCCAGTGAAGTAGGTGGGGTGTCTGTGCAGGTCAGGTCCCTTGAGGAAAACAAGGCTATTCAATTATTTTTGTCAAATTTGGAATGACATTAAAATCACATAAAATCTGCTTTAAACTGTATTATTCTGAGTGGACAGATCTTGGATTGGATCCTAGACTGGATTGTTGATGTGCAGGGGTTTTGCAGAAGCCTACCTGTTAAGTTAATATGTGGTCAGTGGCTCCACCTAGTGAGCCTTCAATTTGATTTTTTTTAAAATTATTATTATTATTATTATCATCATTATTATTATTAAGGAGAAAGCAAATATTGAACATGTGCATATAATCTACTTTAAATTACCAAAACACCTAATCATTAGCCAAAGCCAATACAATATATTTAAATTCCATCATCCCCAGTTAAAGTATACTTGTAAAAAAAAATATATGCAATGTTTTGTCCATATACAAAATGATGTTTAGGTCTATTCTGTCGTGTGCCATTCATGTTGATGCCATGGGCTGAATGTGCCAAAATTCAAAGTGCAATAGTCTGTTTATGCCCCCGTCATTCAGTTTAATCTACACATTACTGCCAAATCTACTTCTGTGACTGTCTTCTGTTACAAACACTCTTTTGGAGATTTTTGGTTTGTTTGTTTGTTTGTTTGTTTGTTTGTTTGTTTGTTTGTTTAGTGTACAGGTTTTGAAGAAATTTAGTTTATTACACTTTATTACAGTTTTTATTTTGCTTCTGAATTGTTTGTGTTATCTTCCTAGGTTTTTATTATACTTTCAGGATTTTTTATCTGGTAATGGGACAGTGGGCTCTTGAATATAGTTTGCTCTCAATCCAGAATCCTCACTTTTAGCATGCCAAGTAAAATGTTCAGAAGAAATTTGTATTATGTACTTATTCTTATGTATATGATGTATTTTATTTTTAAGAGGGAACGTGGATATGCTTAATGGTATACACTTTGCATGCAGGCTATGGATTGACATTAAAATTATAGCAATATGATTTTTAAATAAGAAAAGCAAAACTTCTAAGAAAATAGGAACGTATAATTTGTATATTGAATAAATGACCTATACAGTGAATGTCAAAATAAATACCTTGTATCGACTACAATGAAGACTCATTTTCCCTCCTTTCTCTAGTACTTGCATTTTTCTTTCTTTCTTTTTTTCTTTCAGTGTTTCAGACATGAAGCAGGCAATCTGATCATGGCTCCAGCACACTGAGAAAACTTTCTACCTTCATGGTGTGCAGGCAGCGATGAACGACTAGGATACATGCATTAGTGTATCAGGGGATTATATAGAGAAATAAAGGTACTTTTTACTCCCATAATTGTGTTTTGTTATTCTGCACAATAAAAAGTCTTCATTTGACTTGTAGTTACTAGCCTGTATCACTGCCAACTTAAATCAAATCTCAATTATCCAAACACAATCTATGAACTAACTTTAACAAAAGCATTTATGAGGTCAGACGCTGATGGTGGACGGGAAGTTCTGGCTCGCAATCTCCGTTCTAGTTCATCTCAAAGGTGCTCGATGGGGCTGAGATCAGGACCAGTCAAAGTTCTTCCACACCAAACTCATCAAACCATGTCTTCAGAGTTCTTACTTTGTCCACTGGGGCACAAGCGTTCAAAATTTGCCACAAAGTTGGAAGCATAGCATTTTCCAAGATGTCTTGGTATGCTGAAGCGTTACCATTCACGGGGGTCTGATTAAAACACCTGAATTCAATAATTAACAGGTTTGGCCAAATACTTTATTCTATATATTGTATGTTAATGTAAATACTTCCAGTAATCTGAGTGAAGAGGAGAAAAGACGCAGAGACAGAACAAAATAACAACAAGATTAAACAACAAGAAAGATGATGAAATAAATGTTGTGACGTTACATAGGGTTGACGTAAGAAAACCACAGCGAATGCGCGCTGTTATCAAAGCTAAAGAATGTTTAATATAAGATATTAAAGTGTGCGACTTTTTTGGAGTCTGGGAGATGACGTCGTGTTCTGTGCTGTTCTGTGATTGGATGGAAGCACGCACGCGCTTATTTTCCGTTTCGTTTCTAAACACAGGAGCAGTAAACGGAGGAGTTCTGTGAGTATACACGCTTACGGTAGGTTAACGATGGCATATATTATAACTAGGCGGATACAAGGTTACACCTGTATTTACAGATAACTATTATTGTTTTTTTTTTTCCTCAAAGCCTTTTCTGTAAGGCCAGTTACAAGCCGAGATGAATTGTTTTAATTTGTATGTACGACTACAGTTTACTGGTTTTGACTAACTCACTGTTTAATAAACAGAACCGCTTTACTTCATCAAATGTGGCGGTGTGTATACCTGAGGGAGGCTGAATTAAACCAAAAAACACAATTTAGTCTACAATTATGCCATAGTGCGTGCATGGTAAACACGGAAGTGACAGCTCATGTGATTTTGGTCATATGATTTAATAACGTTTAAAAAAAAAAGCGTTCTTCCTAAAAATTTCCCTAAAATCATGTAAACATTTATATACAATTATTAGAGACTATACGACAGAGGTTTATATACTGTAGTGTACCCATGCCTGGTGTCATATTCAGCTTAACACTTTTTTTGCTGAGTATATACTTATTTTATTTATTTAATAATAAACAACAATGGCGTTTTTTGAGACAAACACACTGGATCAACTTACTAATGTCGCCATGTTGGTTCTGCTCAGAGTTGCCAGATTTGTATAAAAATCACCTCTTTAATAATTAATGAAAAACTCTCACTCAATCATTCACCATCTATACCGCTTTAACCTGTATATAGGGTCGCATGGGGCCTGGAGCCTCTCCCAGAAGACTTAGGGTCAGAGGCAAGGTACACCCTAAAAGTTGTGTCACTCCATCGCGGGGCACACACACCAACACACGCTCATTCACACACTACAGGCATGCCAGTTAGCCTAATCTGCATGTCTTTGACCTGTGGGAGGAAACACGAGAACGTGGAGGAAACCCACCAAGCACGAGGAGAAATGCAAACTCCAAGCAAAAAGACCCAAGGTGGGATTCAAACCCAGACCCTGGAGGTGCAAGGCAACAGTGCTAACCATTAAGCCACAGTGACACTCTAATGAAAAAACAATCCCAAAAACCAAGGATAAGTTCATCCCAAACCCTACATGCTGATTAAAATCCAACATTATTCATATCATTTTTACGAATCAAAAGTTTTTTTTTTTCCGTTCACCATTGTGATTGATCTGTGTAGATGTGGTGAATCTGCAGCCTATCCCAGGAACACACAAGGTGTGAGGATAGTACTTGCATGCCAGTCTATTCCAGCTACTCTAGACACAAGCGCACACACACACTTGCAAACTCCCTCTAGGCTCCTGAGTTTTGCACAAAAACAGAAAGGAGCAAGTTACCAGAAGAACTCATAATCTCTAGCATGCTCAGCAAAACCTAACAGCTGTTTTACTTACAGTATTGTGCAAAATTCTTAGACATGTACAAAGATGCCTTTTTTTTTTAATGCCCATTTCTACATAAAAGAAACTTCTATAAACAGCATTAAGAGTAATAAAATAAATAATATCAATAATTGGTGTGAAAACTCTTTGTTGAAAATAGTCGGTAGTGTTTGATTCAGATTTGTGCAGTTTTCTAAGTAAAACAGCTGTTAGGTTAGAACTACTTCTGGTAACTTTGTCAGATTTTCACGCATGCACTCTTCTGTAATGTCATTTATTTATTAATTTTTAAGTTAAGTTTGGAAATATTGAATGTTTATCCACAAAAATGTAGACATTATAATTGTATATAACAAAGTTTGAACTAAAGATAATATGGTGCTTGAGAGAGCAGTGTAAGTAAGAAATGGCTTCAGTGTAATGTTGAGGGCCTTGTGTGAGAACCCAGTGAAAGCACTCCCAACTTTGATTGTTGGCCCAGAGACCACTGCTCCCACTACCACCACACACATGCCTGACCATCACACTCACCTAGAGTTAAAAATAATGAAAAATAATGCTGTTTCTATTATTAGACAACAAACCACCTAAATACCTAGACTTACAGTCCTGTACAAAAGTCTTGAGCCAATGTGCATTTACTTATAGAAAACTAAATAAAATTATGTCAAATTAAATTATAATAAGACTCTAAAACTGTTCAGGTACAAGGACCGGACTGAAAATGAAACTTTTCGACAAGACATAAACATACTTTTGCACAGTACTGTGGGTAAAGCTTTTTGTTTTCTTTTTTTTTTTTTTAACAAAGAATGATCTGTGTGTTTTGTGCATTCCTTACATGTTCATACAGGTTTATGTTTACAAGTTACAATTATAAGAAATGAAAAGAAATTTTATTATTATTTATTTTATTTTTTTTTAAACCTCACTGTACCTAAAAACATACCACACCATGACTTCAAATCTGTGGTATGTACAATTTGTGTCCCATTACAGTCCTAGTGTCTTTCTATTTTTACCCCAGTTATACCTCGGTGCTGCCAATTTGACAAAAACTCTTTCTGAGGTCTGTTCTGATTATTGTAGCAATATAAAAGCAACACAATGACCAATTAATACCATAACTAAAAGATTTTTCTTCTAAACATAGGTTATAGTTAACACATTTGTTGTTACTTGCTAAAGGGTAAACAGCAACTTTAAACATCCTGGCTACCATATTGAATATAGCATGTAGTGTGTTATGTTAAAAGTAAAGTTCTTGCATTGTGTCATTACAGATCGCGGGATGGCCTTGTGACTACTATATCGGCTCTGCATCAACAAAACCCTGCCGAGAACATACTGGTGGAAGAAAAAACATAGACTAATGTAACTCTAGTCTTACTTCCAGCTGTGCTGAATTCTGTAATAATGTGTGACTGTAAAAAGAGAAAAAAAAGAGTGACACTTTTTCTCCTCTGATATGTTTCTCAGACAAGTCATGGCTCAAGACATTGTGGCAAACAAGGATGTCGCATTTGTGATTTTGCAGAAGAAGATCCAGTCTGCAAAAACCCCTGAGGAAAAAGAAAGATATGAGAAGCAAAGGTTTGACCTTATGCAGGTAATCTGTGATTGATTGAATGATTGTATTAATTATGTAATCATCCTCCAACACAGTAACAACATAATATAGGTCTGCTGTAACCCTCTGTTAATAGAATCTGCTTAACTGCACAGTAATAACTAGTTATCATACAAAACAGTAATTCTTCAGCAAATAAAAAACAAACAAAGTTCTGACCTTACATTCATTTGTTCGTAGTGTGTTTAGCTTGTGCATAAATGTTTAAGATTGCAGTAACTTGTAGCTGAAGCAAATGATTTGTTTTCTTTTCCACTCTTGAGATCCCTGTTTTCCTATAAATTCACCCCCAAACTAATTTATTTCTCCTATACCATACCAGTTCACAAATGCTAAGACATTTTTTTTTTTACGTATTTATCATTATATGTATATGTAAATTGAGTGTCTGTGAAACAGTTCTTGCTATGATGCTATAAGTCAGACTCTCTAATTGTCTCTTTAAAAGGTGATAAAACAAAACAATCAGCCTTTTACCTTAATGAGAAATGGCAAAGCTCTACATCCTGAAGGCTTTTCTTTCTAAAAACATGAAAGAGCAGTTTTGCCTCTGCTAGTCTTGACTCTGGACTCCTCTCTAAAAATGTTCAATAAACATCTCCTCGTAAAAACCTTCACTATATCAATAATTGTGCAGTTTTAATCATTTTGTGTGGTGCAACCATCATGCAAGTCTCTTTGTAAGCTTTAAATATAGCAATAATAATATCATCAAAGGCTGACAATCAGTTCTTGGCAGTTCTTTTCCTTCCTATTTCTTTAAAGGACAAAAAAAAAATTTATTTTATTTTATGCTAATAATCTTTTGGGTATTTCTTTCCTTAGGGAAGGGAACTGGTCATAAAATCCATGCATCAAATCGTGACAAAGTGCACAAACTCCCCTGAAGAAGTTGAAAAGATTTTGCACGGAAAGAGCAAAGCCCACGGAACCCGGGAATATAAGGAAGTTGCTGAGCACTACAAAGAAAAGTGCTTTAACTGGAATGAGACAAAGGTGAATATCTTACTTTCTTGCTGTAATTATAGATGTGTATAACGTCAGCACATCATTCTGCTTGTTTTCACACTTCGTTTGTTGAATTTTCAGTATCAGTCTGCAATGGAGCACCTTTATCTCTTTTCTAACTTGCTTGAGGAGAAAGTTTCAGTGGAAAGGTAATGTCGTTATAGCATTTAAGCAGATTACACTACCTATGTACAATCACCAGAGGCACCAGTGATCTCTACTACTTCCTTCCACGTCTAAATACACATTTATTAAGAAGTTATACGGTATTACTAATAATATGGTCTAAAATCATCTGTAATATTTGTGCATGACACAGTTAAATGGGAACTAATTGTATGGACTAAAGCTGCAATGGGGAACTGAAGAAATGTTCAACCAACAATGTATGCCATAGTCTAACGAATCATGTATCACTTTGCTGCGTCATGCCTCATTTGCAGATCTTTAATTTAAATGTCACTTATGTTGGATCTATGGTGTGGACAAGCATAGAAATAATATAATCGCTTGTTGATTTGTCACTTGCTAGTATGAACACAGTGTGATCTGCTGCTGTAATCATTAAGACTGTTCTGTGTGCATCACAGCACTTTTGAAAATATAATCCCACTATTTAAATTTAAACACACTCACTATTTGTCTTTGTTCTGCTACACTTATAAAATGTGGTGATTTAGCTTTATTTTTCAGAACTGAAGGTTGCTAACATTGGCGTGCCAAAATGTGCAGTTCCTCAAATGTCCACTGGGAGCTTTTAACTTTACAATAGACATAAATGTATAAAAATTTATTTTGGTCTACATAATTTGATTCCCTATTTATAATAACTGCATGTGGGTGTATTTATGGCAGCTTCATTGTAGGTGTAAAACCACTAGATTTCTGCTATGCATTACTTACTAGCTAACTGAAATCATTGTAGGTTAACTTACCACAAGAAATGTAGCAGGGTCTGGAAATCGGTGTTCATTCAAATACAGTGTAATGTTAAATCTATCGTTGACATCATTCTTGACATTGACATTCTTTTTTATGAATTATTTTAAAATACCTGCAACACTGTTGTACCTGATGAACTATATCACACTAGCACAGAGGCAATGCGAACAGTCAAGCAGGGTGTTATGGTGCATTGCAACAGACAAATAGCCGATAGTATTGGTGCTATTACATATTTTAATATATTATAGTAACGGTGTAACATTTCATCACACTTTGAACACATCATGTCTCCTAATAACTGCCTTACAGTGCTTCCTTTCTTTTTGTGTCAGGATTAAGAGTGCAATTGATGAAGTGGGTGATGACATGAGAACCAAAATGGAAAACGAAAAAGAACAAGAACAGGAAAAAGAATAATAGTGAAAATGGAAAAGAAGAGAATAGAAGTTGGACATGTCAAGAATGCATGAAATGATTGATTTTTTTGTTTGTTTGTTTGTTTTTTTCAATTAATATACGGCAAGAGAGGCTATAGAGACTGCTGTTGCAGTATTACTAACTACCTTTTAAACAAAATTATCTTATCACTACATGTAAACTGAGTGGGCTCTCATGATTATGTTGTGTTTCTTCAGTTTGGCTGACCATATATCATATATTCTCATATATCATCTGGGATATTTTTAAGTTTTCGATGAGACATTTTTCTCTCTCTCTCTCTCTCTCTCTCTTGAGATGTCAAATGTTTTTCACATAACTAATGCATTAGAAACCACAATGAATAACTGGAGAAGTGTAAAAGTCTTAAATAGTCAATCTTAAGAATTCTCAAAGTTTAATAAAGCAAACCTTGATTTACTTACATTTATTACTGTTCTTCTTGTCTATCTGAGTTTAGATGATATTCTGAGGAAATATACTGCCTGCTAAATTTTTGTAGCTTACAGTTACAACTTACATTTGAAAAGATTGGACACACCCAGTCATTGTCTCTACTGATTTTTTTTTATACATTGTAAAAAAAAAAAAAGAAAAAAAAAAGCTGAAAGCGTCCAAAATATGCCATAGTCTTTCAATAGTTGATATTGAGATGTGTCTGCTACTTTACCTTTACAACGGCTATAATCTAAGGTGAAATTAACTTTTTGTTCTTGCTTTCCTGGGATGGTCTTCATGAGAGACATTTTCCTCATGTTTCTTGATGGGTTTAGCAAATGCACTTGACAATGCTGTTCTTGTAAGAACTATTCCAAAACAGCTGACCTTCCTGTCTTAAAATAACAACTGACTGTTGTTGTTCTTACCTAATTACCTAATGCCTAATTTCATAGTTTTGAAACCTCCAGTATTGTTCTAGAATGTAGAAAATAAATCACTAAACAAAAACATTGAATTGGGTGTTTCCAAACTTTTGATTGGTACTGGTCATGAGTAAATGATGGATTGGTCACTTTCCTAGATTAGTGCTGGTCATCCCTTCATCTTTGGACATCCTAATGCAAGTATGAACTCTCTCACACACACACACCGTTCTCATTAAATGGAAGAAAAGAAAAATTTTCCACAAGGTTGACTTTATTTCAAAACCTTCCCTAAAATCTAAATGTCTTAATTCAGCAGCACAGATTAGAAAATATACAATACAGCCAGCACCAGAATTATCAGCACCCTTAGTAAATGTGGGTTAAAAATGTTAAATGATACAAAAATGTTATCATGAATGTCTTTGTTTTCATGTTTTGTGTTTCATGGGCACAATTTCAGATGGACAACATAAGAGAAATCCAAGCTGTAACAAATTTTTACATTTAAAAAGCATATCACACATTCTCATTTCTATTGTTACCTGAGAACAAGGGAATAATGTTGAAGCTGACTGTATAGACGCTTAAAAAAAAAAGACATGATACATTTCTCTCCACAGCTTCCTGCTGGAGGAACCGGAAGCCATTTAATTACAGAGATAGTAAAGATGCCTTTCCATGGCCATGGCAATAAAACATACTTTGAAAAACAAAATGAAAGTCAGATCCAAATTAACGTAAAGCATCTCAGTCCAGTTAGTATTCTGAACTCCAGTTAGCAAGCTTGACAGCAAACCTTTATTATGGGAACAAATAAGCTTAAAGTCTTTTTAAACTTGGACTACAGTACACTGATAATTGTATGAAGGCCATACCAAAAGTAATGCAAAACATGTTGGTGTAACTATTTTAACTAACTGACATAGGTCATTCAAATTGCACATTTGTAGGGTAATTCTTCCATCACAAGCAACTGCACCATTGCTGAACCCAACTATTGAATCCTCATTGAAAATCCCCTTTGTCGCGGTTGAGGGGCTCCCACTGTGCTACAGAATGTTTATGAAGATGGCACCATCAACAATAGCAATGTGCATCAATGGATTAAAAAAAAAGTTAAAAGAAGGGGCAACCCAGCATTGAAGACCATCAACAGAGAAACTCCGACATGGTACGAATGTATTGCTGGTGATGGTTAATCTACCATGTGCGATTTGAACCACCTGTCAGTTAATAAAAAATTAATTAAATTTTTTTTTTAAATGCTCACTTTTACATTACTTTCAGTAAACCCCTTGTATAATTATTGTAGTACCTTTAGTGTATTTGCTTACAAAACTTAAAACTTAAAAAAAAAATAAAAAACAACTTCTAGTTGTTGCAGTGTAGTAACAGTTTGCATAATGTTAAAACGTTAACATTACTAAAGGGCTTTTACTTATGCATGATCTGGCCTATTTGATTTAAAGTGCAATCCCCAAACCCAGGACATTACTAACAAATTTAAAACAATCATAACTCGTATTTAACTCACTATAATACTGAACTGTGCGCACAGGACAAACTGGTAGCCCAAAGAAACAGTGTAAATATCTAGACAGCTTAAAAATACTAGGGGAAAAAAACTTTAACCATTTCACAATAAAATGAATAATACTGCAAAGTAAATATAGGTCAGCTCCTCTGTAAAATTTTTATAAATAAGAAGTAAAAAGCTGTAAACATGCACTGCCTCATATAATCCAGCATCCCATAAGAAGTAATGACATGCTGAAGCTTTCACATGGAAAGATGCATACAGTTTTGTGCAAAGGTTTGCATCCCACAAACATAGTTTCTGGGTATTTATTTTACTAATTATGAAGAGGTCGTATCATTTAGGTGAAATATATTTACAGCTGAGCTGTCAGAGTACATTATTAGCCTGGCTTGTACACATGCACAAGATAGCTACCATGTGTGTCCTGTGGTTATTTGGACCGCCACTGTAATTTCCATCCTCAGAAATTTACTCTACATGTCTGGTGTGGTGCATTACCAACATAGGGATTCAGTAGAGCGCAACAATTTAAGGATGTGTCTAAAATCAGATTATTGATTACATATATAAATAATTAAATATTTAGTTTTTATGCACACAAGATTCTGGACAGGCATTGACGACTGATGTGAACTGGTTTAGCTATTATGATTAGTATTTAAATTTTTCAGAACCTTCAACTTTACTGAAAGACCTCTTTTGTGTACCAGAGTTGTGGATTTTTGATATTAGAAAATATTGCTTAAAATATGTACTAGATGTATACACAAGAGCCAGTCGTAATTACAAGAACACAAGGGCCCACGAAGGCTGATTAAACCCCACACACTCAAAATTGCGTGTGGTCTTTCTAACGATGCTGATACGATGGACAGTACATGTATAAAAGCTCAGAAGTGTCAGTTTACCAGCTATTACATTGTTCTACCACTAGGGGTTCCCACATACAGTTGGTCAGGAGTGTATAGATATACTGTATAAGAACAGCCTCACCTATCAGCAAAACATTAACATTCCAATGCAAAGCATACACACACAACTATGCATAGGCACAGGAATGTTTTGGCTCTGGTGTGCCATCTAGTGGACATTTTAATAATTTCTTTATATAATCCAAATGTACATAAACTCACTAAGTACTATATGTGAGCAATGCTGCTTACAAGTAAAAGCACAAGTCATACATCTGCTGAAGAAAAAAAATCTGGCGCAAACTTTTTTCTTGGGAGTGATGTGTAATGGTTTAACCCAGACTGCCTGAAATTTAGAAGTATTCTTTGTTTTGTTTAAAGGGTATGCAAACTTTTTCACACAACTGTGTACATGGCAAATAGTTCATCTACAGTATTTCCAACATGCTACACTGTCCTATATTTTCTTTGCTGTTGATGAACCCTCAAAATTTCCAACTTATTAAATATTAGATATTAAATAAGGATGAATTAAATCATGTAGTCTCTGTGCTCTTCACATCACTGTGCAGTCAAAGTAATGTGAGCTGTCACATTTTAAACAGATGTAGAATCCTTTGGTGGGAGATTTCTGTATTAAAAATAAAAACAGAACATAAACACACTGTGCTGCCGCCAGACAGACAGCTTGCTGGAGTGAAAACAGTCAGAACTCAGTGTGTGTTGGACCACTGAAGTCTTTGTATCCCATTTCATTGGGTTTCATAAAAATCCCCTCCATAGCTTTCCAGTAGCTGTGTTGGCTGCTGCTGGTCATCGCGTGCACTTCTCTCTGGCCATGAATGGGCCTGCCGTACTGCTCGCCTGTCACCGACAGCAGTGCATCTGTGGCAGCGTGCTGGAAACGCACCGACTCATCACGCTGCCATACAGAACCCCCACACAGCACAGTCCACTCATCCAGATGGTCACCTTCACCGTCCTCTCCGAAGGCACTGACTTCCTAATGATTCAGGAAACAAGTACAGTAATGACTTAGCAAACAATTTACTATATGGATTTTTCTCCAAATCTTCACATAGCTCCTTTACCGGCATTAAGCTAAAGACAAGTGGCGTTCAAGTCAAACCAGGACTTCTGATCACAAAGAATAACAGAACAGTTGTGAGAGTAAAAACTACCTTTATTTCTCTACATAATCCCCTTCTACACTAATGCCCTTATCCCAGAGTTTCACTAGTGATTGGCTACTATCAAAGTAGAAAATCTGCTCAGTAAACCACAGCCATGATCGGACTGCCTTCTGAAACGCTGGCATCCCAGGAACTCCTTTAATGGCCCAAACATGTGGAAAGGGCTTGCAGCGGGCTGCGAGCCACCTCGGCCTGGGATCATCAATCACAGACATATGGACTTCTTTAAAACTTTTTAAATTCAATTTTACAAATATACAAATTACAGCTATGAAACTTGGGTAGGTTTGATTTTTGGTGGGCATTTCAATTTCTGATTTTAATCAACATCCCGAGTGTTTATTTTATGATTTGTTAAGGAGTTATATTTCCAGTTATTGCTGGAGTTAACATCTTTTTTTCTACCAGTCCTCTGCTCCACATTGCAGTCCAGTAGGTGGCAGTAATGCACCAACTGCTGATAAACTCAACAGAAGATCCTCTGATTCTCTCACAAAACGTGAGCATTTGCAGAAGTTGGAAGTGGCTGGTATTCTTTACAAAAGACTATTTAACTGTTCAAAAGTTTACCTAAATAATGTAAAAAGTACATTATTTAGGTAAAGTAAATCAAAAACTGATCAACAGAAGATTGATTACATTTCATAACTGATTCTATTGCACAGCACTAGTATGAATGTATCTGTTTAAATTTTTAGACATTTAAGTTATATGAAGGGATTGTACATGTGTAACTTTCCCAAGTAAAACAAGTTGACAGGGAATGGACCAGTACATCAGTTTGAGGGAAGAGAGGGACACACTTTTGTATCAGACTTGCTGAACAAAATCTCAAATCTTTCAAAATTAGCTACTAGACTGTTCCGTAATGTTTTTGACTCTTAGCATGGTTACTCTTAAATGTCCTAGATAGTAGTATATATTGTAACTTCTGCATGACAATGCTTGATATAATCTTGTTGGAGGTTATATCGTTATTAACCTGAAACGTCCTAAACATATCATTACACGGTTTATAATATCTTTATGTGAAGCACCTGCCATACAAGTCCATGTATATTAACTGTTGCTATAGAAATTGTAATTTATTACATTGAGGGCATTAAAATAATTATAGAAAATTATCAATATACAGCTAGTTATTAGACAGCTTTCCTCTTTATGAACGAGTTAACATTTGAAGAGTAGTAAAATGTCTGCAGTGCTTGTAGACCTGGTTGGACGACAACGGAGATGCAAAATAGTGGCTGTGCAGATTACGGCCTGTGTTCACGTGTGTGAGTCTGATGCTCTGGCCACATTTGACTGGAGTTCCTCGATGACAACCTTCACCATTGGTCCCACGCACGCTCCAGTAACTGTTGCTGTCTTCAACTGTAGTCACTCCAGTCACAGACTGCTGACCGCTACCTGAGACGCACAAAAAACAAGACACTTTCTATAACGTAAATTTTTTAAAAACTATTTTTAGTTTACTGTTTAGAAATCCAGCCAAAACTTTTAGGAGGTTTTACATTTATATTACTGTTGGAATAAAGCTAACTGTAGCTCATATCATTTACTGTGAGTCTTAGACCAGAGCACTGTCAAATCCTTAAATCTGGTTGTGTTGATTAATTTCATACAACAGCAGTCCTGACTCCAAGACAAATCCCAGGTTTATATTAATGATAAAATATATGCTATGTCTTCTCACTCACTCACTTATCGTCTACACTTCTTTATCCTGTATAGGGTCGTGTGGGGCCTGGAGCCTATTCCAGGAGACTTAGGGCACAAGGCGGGGTGCCAATCAATCGCAGGGAACAAACACACACTCACACGCTCATTCCTACACTATGGGCAATTTGGGAACGCCAATTAGCCTAATCTGCATGTCTTTAGACTGTGGGAGGAAACTGGAGTACCCAGGGGAAACCCACCATGCAAACAGACCCGAGGCGGGAATCGAACCTGGACCCTGGAGGTGTAAGGCAGTTATGTCTTCTTTACTCAAAACACTGCAGCATTTATTTTTTAAGTTTTATTTATTTATTTTTAAGTGTATGTGCGCAATCATTTAATTGTTAGTTTTGGTGTGTGTGTTTTTTTTGTGTTACTTTTCAGGTACTTTGTGTAGTAAATGTGTAGTTATGTTTCAATCTGTTGGTTTTTAATAATGTAAAATTAATAAATATAATAATTTTTTTTAAAAACACTGCAGCATAAGAGCGATAAAACACTTTGGGACAAAGTGGTAATAACTCCAAAGTCGCAGGTTTGATCTGTGTACAAGCCAGATCCATTACTGACAGTGATGGGTTACTGAACTGAACATCTCAATGTGATCTCGAGTTGATCCATGGTCACGTGACTCGGTATGTCCTTTCGGAAATGTTCGGAAGCGGTCGGACAGGTTCGTGCAAATAGGCGTATTAAAAACTTAACAGGTTTCATTTTACTTTAACGCGTTTTTTAAAGGGGTGTCAATACAGGATACATACATTTTTGAAAATAACTATTTTTATATATATTACAAATATATCGTTTAAACCTTTAGCCATTAAACTGACTGTACACTGACTGTAGTGAGACCTGTTCACTCACCGGAGCCGTACCGAACATCATGAGAATGCAGCCTGACGTTGTGTTTGACGTTCAGCAGCTTCACCACCGAGCCGCAAGTCACAAAACTGATTTCTGACGCAAACGAGAAGCTACACAAGCACGAGAATAAAAACAAAACCAATAAAAGCGCCGAGGACACGATATGCTTTTCCATTTCTGTAACTTCCATACGCGTCAGCCTCAGAGCAACGTCATCACAGAAGAAATATAACGAAGAAGGGCGTGCTATAAGATGGAGCGCCCCCTTGCGGTCTGGAGCGGAATACAGGCGTATAGCTACTGTATGCTGAACTTCTGCCGACTGTTTATTCACTGTTCTCTCATCATCTACATACAGGGTCGCCGGGGGTCTGGAGCCTATCCCAGGAAGGCAATAGGCGGGGTACACACTGGATGGAGTTCCAATCTATCGCAGGGCACACACAAACACTCACAAGCAATTTGGGAACGCAAGCAAACTCCATGCACACCCAAGGCGAGAATCAAACCCCAACGCTGGAGGCGCAGGTTGACAGAGCTCACCACTAAGCCACTGTTTTTAATTTTAATAAATATTTTTAAATAAAGGCTATTGCCTTGCACCTCCAGGGACCGGGTTTGATTCCTGCCTTAGGTCTGTGTGTCTTGAGTATGCATGTTCTTCCATGCTTGAAGGGTTGCTTCCTTCTGGTACTCCCACAGTGCAAAAAGTTTGTGATGGATTGCCACCCCTGAGATGTGGTATAGACAATGAGTGAGTAAGTGATAAATTGTAAGCTAGAGCGATCTTATATAGTCTGGAAAAGCACCACTTTCTCAACTTAATTTATATTATCAAGTCCAGTAATAATTAGCACATGAGAGCTCAATGCAGAATACAACACACTTTTTATTAGGTATATGTTTGACATTAAGGAATAACATATTAAATAGATATGCATATAACAATTACAATAGATGGCTGCCTATAGAACAAGCTCACTAATCCTTACTGTTGATGGACTTCATGATGTAGCAGCAAAATAACTCACATTTACAGAAACATTCTGTCTGCCAATTTACAGAGCATTGCATCTAAACTAATTAAAAGGTACTTCTTCATGCAGCAGGAGAACGACCCAAAACACACCATTAACCAGACAAGGACTTCACCAGGAGAAAATGGCAGGTTTTGGATTGGACAAATCATTCACCAGTCCTTAACTCAACAGAGCATGCATTTCACTTTCTGAAGAAAATACTGAACAAAGAAACTCATCCAAACAAATCAGCTAAAAGATGTTGTGGTACGAGCTTGGCAAGGAAACACAAAAGATGAATGCCATAATTATGTCAGTGGGTCACTACAAACATGGGGTATGCAACCAATATTAGGTCAAGTGTTACGTAAATTAGGCCAAGTGTTACGTAAATTAAGATGATCCATTTCAATACTTTTGCTCATTTTTCCTAAGTTGCAGGAAGCCTGGGGCATATCTCAGGAAAATTGGGGCATGAGGCAGGGTACACCTTGGACAGAGTGCCAATATATTGCAGGGCACAAGCACACACACACACACACACACACACTCACTACTATTTGGAAACGCCATTTAGCTTAATCTATATATGTCTTTGGCATGTGGGAGGAAACCGGAGTACCTCCTGATCTATTATCTCATATTTATTATTAAAACTCAAATGTCTTCAGTGTGGAGAGGAGGTAGCATGGTGGTGCAGCCACTATTCAAGTATGTTCTCAGTATTACATACATTTAATATTCAGTATTAGGTTGTTGTTCTTAATCTTTCGGCTGTTCCCACTGATGGGTCGCCACAACCGCACACAACTTGCCACAGTTTTTATGCCGGATGCCCTTCCTAAAGCACCCCTCCCATTGTGTCTGGGCTTGGGACCGGCACTGTTTCCAGTGGCTGGGGTTTGGCCATTGGGTGGAAAACGAACTACAGTGCAGTACTGTATTTGGTACACTTCAGTATTCAGAACGCATCAGTATTTCATACACTTCAGTATTGGGTACTTTGTTGGTAGACTTTCGGTTGCTCCCATCAAGGGGTCGCCACAGTGGACCATCCACACAACAACTTGGCACAGGTTTGACGCCAGATGCAATCCTCCCATTTTATTTTTCAGTATTTGGTACACTTGACCTTTTCCAGCTGATAAACCAGCAACATAATGTATTAAATGTTACCCAGTATACTTCTTAAATCTGTTATAAAAACCACTATAAAGACTATAAGCTTTAAATCTAAGTAGGTAATGACAGACTGCCCGTATACCGGATGTTACGTATTCCAGAACGGAAGCAAAATCAGGCAGCTCTTTGTCGGCCATTTTTGTTGTTAGTTGCTCGAGACGATCTGTTCCTTTTATCCTGTAGATATTTTCACGGTTTTAGGAGACCCGCACCGCAGGGGAACGTAAGTGTACTAGCGAATTATATGAATAATAAAATGGTCAAATAATAAGAATAATGTAGTTAATATGCAAATGTTAGTTTTATCCTTGTTGTCGAACTTCGCCTTGTTAGCAGCGTTAGCTTTGCCGCTGAAGGCCTTGTCTCATCGCTAGCACATGCTAACAGTTTCTCTATACTTTCTTCTAAATAATGTTGATAAATGATTGTTTCTGTAGGCAGGGTGGTATTAACATTTTTTATCAAGGTTTTTGGTGATATTTCCTTATACCCGATTAGCGTTTAGCCTGTTCACGTCAATGCGGTTAAAGTGACTGCTGGTAGCTAAGCGTCTGCGTCAAGCTTTAGTCGTTCAGTGTCGTCCTCCTTCATGGTGAGAATCAGATCAAATCAAAAGCACAGACACATTCTGCTCTCTGTTGGTAATATCAAATACATCAAGTGATTTTTAGAAAATGTTCTCCCTAAATATTTTATGCGTGTGGGTTTTTCAGCTTTAGATCTGTTGCCATGATAATTGCAGAAGCTTCGTTTAATTCAAGATACTGGGTTGTTTTTGTGTTAGTTGCTGAACTATATAGAGGATTACTATACGAATGAACATTGTGCGTTTAGTCTTTTTGCCTAAACCAGATGTGTGATCACAAAATGCTGAAAGGTCTTAAAGGTTTTGTGTTTGCAAATTCTTTCAGTAGCTCTCGCAGACATGTCTGACTTCATCGAGAGCGAGGCGGAGGAGTCTGAGGAGGAGTTTGAGGAGAAGGATCTAAAGCCCAAGAAGACTCAGAGGTTTATGGAAGACGACGATGATGGTAAGAGTTCAGTAATCTTAAGCAGGATGATTCAGCCAGCACACTGATAGCAACCAGGGTTGAGGCTGAAACCCATACTGTATTCTATTCACTAAGCACTCTATTGTATATATGTTACCAATAATATCCCCACTAAAGGTAGAATCCAGTGAGCTCAGTATTGCATACCATCTCTTATCGTATCATATCTCTTATCAGTAGAGATGGGTGAAAAAAATCGATTCAGTTATGATTGCACAGAAGCTTCCAAGTTGCACAACAGAAACATGTTTTTGTGGTCATACATTATCAGAAATTGCAGTTGTTAAAAGCCTCCGATTTGCCTTTTTCTTCAAACTCTGTAAGAGAATTAGTCTCACATCCACTCATTACAGCCTTGCAGCCACTCAACCCCCGCACTTACTGTTAGATTGAGTGTTAAGACTTCGGAGGCGTTTGAGATGGTAAAACACCAACCGTTTCTTTATAATCCTACAGTTAGTACACTCAGTACTATTTGTACATTCTCATCCCATTTGGTAGGAGAGAATTATTTTCTAAGTTTGTTTAGAATGAATGACCAGTTACGGCAGATGACCGATACAGGCAACACAGTAAAAATGTAGCATTTTCACCTAATTTAATTTTAAGTTAAATTGTAAACTCCTGTTAGTTTGTAATGTTTAGTTGCTGTTCTGGTTTTAAGTGGGAAAACAAATTTTTTTTAATAATGGGCTAAATTTAATCAATCATTAAGGTTTAAAAAATTGTAAAAAGAAATGTAGTATTGAATCCAGGATATTCATAGAATTGTGATGCTTACAGACTCACAATTTTAATCGAATCGTCGCCTAGGTATCGAGCTAATATCATATCAGGTGATAACTGGTGATTCCCATCACTAGTTACCAGTGTTGGTGGACGTTACTTTTTAAAGTAACTAATTACATTACAAAATTACTGTCATTAAAAAATAATCAGTTACATTACAGCGTTACTTTCTGATAAAAGTAACTAGTTAGAGTACTTTTCCATATCAGAAAATTATAACTCCTTTATGATTCCTTATTCGGACCTTACACCCAACACTTCTAGTTACCAACACATTATTATTAACCCAGTTGTATAAATTTGTGTGTTACTCAAATTGTATGTGTAGTTATATATAGTTTTATATATTTACAAATTTAAACACATGTGCATCCCTGTTTTGCTCTTTTTTAAGAAGAGGAAGAGGAAAACACAGAAGATCAAGATGAACATGGGAACCTCAGAGGACTTATTGATGATGGCAATGTGGAAGAGGAGGAAGAGGAGGAGAATAGCAGCAGAGGAGGTGACAGTTCTGGAGAGGAGGTCAGACATCGTCGCCGGAAGCGAGGTAAGTCTTTACTTAATTTTTTGTTGCTTTCTCAAAAAATATAATACTCTTTACCAGGCCATAACTAATTTGCTGATTACTCATGGCTTCTCATTAGTAAGCTGCAGGGGCAGGCATTTATTTATAATTATAAGATTTTCTGGATTTTAAGAGAGAGTCTTTTTTATTTTATCAGAGTGTGTGTGCAGCCTCGCTAAATAGTTGCTCACTGTCAACTGTAATTATAGAACCGTGATATAAACCCAGGCTCCGGAGCTGGGAATCGTTCTTTATTTCTCTCTTCATTATTTCTATGCCATTTTCTAGCATTTTCACTCCCAGCAGAATAAGACTCAAGCTGTTTAAACACTTCTGCTATAGGTAGTTGAGTGAGGGTCATGTGGTTTTGCTTTAGAAAAATCTTTGTAAATGTAACATTTTTTTAAGAGTCTTTAAATTCCCAGACAAGGTAGGGAATGTTGATGTGGCTGTCGACTCATGTATTTTGCATCATCACAATAATATTGGCTTATGTGATCGGCCTATTGAGAGACGACCAGTCAGTAGTAATTATGTTTATAATTATGTAATTATCGGACAAATCAGATTAATTATGTAATTATCGGACAAGTCGATTGGAGTGCCCCTACCAGAGAGTGAAGGAAAAGCAACCAACAAGTACTCAACGTCTCTGGGAAATCCTGAACATTATAAAACTTTAAAAAAAGCTATTTCCAGTTTCTGGCAGATCGACCGATCCATTTTTGTTATAAATGTAATAAATCATTTAAAAATAGATTTTGAAGTCAATGTTGTGATACATGAATTGGCGCACACAATAATTGTGATTTATAACTGAATATATTTTTCCCCCTTATGTGCATGTGTTTATTAAGCTTAATGGTGTAAACTTTGTCTTTCTTTTCAAGATTATGATGACCTTCTGGATGATGATGATCTCGATCTTATCGAGGAGAACTTGGGTGTTAAAATGAAGAGGGTGAGTTTGCAGAAGAATAATTTTCCCACAATGCTCCTGCTGCCTATAAGTGATTAGGTTATACATAAACATTATATAGGTTTTGATAAGCACTTAAAACAAGATTTTTTAATTTTATTTCTTCTGAAATCACTTTTATCTATACAGAAAAAGAAGTACTCACGTGTGAGAACAATGGACGATGATGGTGAAGATGATGAAAAAGACCAGATTGCAGATGAGATCTTTACCAGAGATGGTGATGGAGATGGGGAAGAGGGTGGAGAAGGTGGAGAAACACTGCACCCAGAGGATGATGTTGAGGAAGAAGAGGGAGAGGAGTCAGGTAGAGTTTCCTCATGTAGTGTGGGGTGTTTAAGACTAAATACCATCATGGTGTTTATGTATGTTCCTTGTTTATTTTTGCAGACATAGATGATTTCATTGTGGATGATGATGGACAGCCCATCACCAAAAAGAAAGGAAAGAAATTTACTGGCTATACTGATGCGTAAGTCATGGTGATACCCTATCCATCAGTGATGCGTGCTGTTTTTATATTCAGATTAGTTTATTTTTATTTCCTTTTTTTTATTTTTTATTTTTTGCAGTGCTTTACAAGAGGCCCAAGAAATTTTTGGTGGTGACTTTGACTTTGCTGAGTTTGACCCTGAAGCATACGATCGTGCTGAGGAGGAGGAGGAGGAGGATCAGGATGAAGCATGGGATCGACCAAAGAAGCAGACAAAGAGGAGAGTGGGCCGTCGCAGCATTTTCGAGATCTATGAGCCCAGCGAGCTGGAGAGTAGCCACATGACTGATCAAGACAATGAAATACGTACCACAGATATGCCTGAGAGGTTCCAGGTGGGTTCATAGTAACATCAAACCGGCACAGACAAATTACAGTATAAATCAATTAAAAATTTTTTTTAATTAAATGTTAAACATTTCAGTTATGTTTAATAAAACGTTTTTTGGCACATATGTTTTATTGTGTGCCTAAATTCAATGGAAAATTGTCTGTCGTCTCCAGTTGCGCAGTTTACCTGTAAAGCCTGCAGAGGATGATGAGCTAGAGGAAGAGGCAGAATGGATTTACAGAAATGCCTTCTCAACACCTACTATATCCATGCAGGTGTTGTAAAGCTTTTTTTTGTATTTATGAACATATTTAAATTACATAATCCTCAGTGCTGAGTACCTGTTTGCCCATTGTAGGAGAGCACAGACTACTTGGACCGTGGAACCACCACTAACTTTAGCAGGAGAGGCCCCAGTACCATTGCTAAGATCAAGGAGGCGCTCAACTTTATGAGAAACCAACACTTTGAGGTATCACTTTTAAAGAACAGAAATTTACTATAATGAATCAGTATTTTAAATATCAACTATTAGGTGAAATTCATTTTTGATCATGTTTAGGATTTCATACCGGTGTGTAGAGACACACAAAATATAAGAAAAGGCCATCCTTTTAATCTCCCCCCCCCCCCCTCTTTTTTCCCTATTTGTGCGCACACATTTATGGCATTATTTAAAAAAAATAATAATTAAAAGAACAGAACCAACCAGGAGTACCTAACAGAAATGCTTTCATGTGTGCCATTGTAATTACTTTGCTACATCAGGCAACACTAATCACATGTCATGGCTAAAAGCTATATTGTTTATAAGATAAACTTGCTTTTAACAATAACAAAGCAGAAAACATAGCAGGGAGCGTTTACTACCTCCATAGCTACAAGGTTCTTATCAGATCATACAACCTAAAATAATGCAAACTAAACATCACCGAACCATTCAGAAATGTATTTTAGATGTCTATTTCTGCAGAACTCTGATTTTGTTCCAAGTATACATATGAGGTTGAATCCCAGTCGCTGCAATTCCAGCTATTTTAGTGCTGCATTTGTTTTTCTGTGTCCAGTGAGACTTCGCCGTAACCATATTAACAAAAGGGAGCACTAAATGGGAATGGGAGATGGGAGATGCTCCTGGACAGGGACATGGAGGCAGTAGTTTTGGGGACTGCTGAGATCTAGGTTAACTTGTTAAAAAGGAATATGGTATCTGACTTTTAAAATGAATTGTTTAACATTTCTATTAGAATTAATACTATAATTGTTTTTTATACATGCCAACTAGTGATGCGCGGGTCGTCTGGTAGCCCGCGGACCCCGCGGGTAGCCCGCGGGTCGGGTTGGGGCGGGTAAGGAAATTGTCGCTTTATTTGCGGGGCGGGTTGGGGCGGATCATTAAAAACAAAATTAAATTAAAAAATCCATGTATATTGCGTGCAATTCCCTATAGCCTATATTAAATATTTGGG
>JAQMYL010000011.1:7857588-7868129 GCA_030014365.1 Clarias pachynema | reverse complement strand
TAGAACGAATAATTTGAGTTTCCATTATTTCTTATGGGAAAATTTAATTTGGTTTACGAGTGTTTTGGAATACGAGCTCGCTTTCGGAACGAATTATGCTCGTAATCCAACGTTCCACTGTATATAGAAACAGTTAGTACTTGAATAGTCTTTTCACTGAATACTTTTTTTTACTCTTACTTAAGTAATATTTTGGATGACTACTTTTTACTTCTACTTGAGTAATATTATTTTGAAGTACAGCTACTCGTACTTGAGTACATTTTTTGGCTACTCTACCCACCTCTGTATATAGCATATATCCATGTAGGGTGAGTCAGTTTGTACCCAGCGCCTTGTTGACAGGTCTGATGAAGCTCATTAAAATACCCATCAACCAAACATCTTATGAATCTCTAAAAAAAAGAGTGCAAGCACTTAAGCGAAAGAAGGCGTGCAGTTGATGAGAGGTCATTGTGTTATGCTTTGTGTTCATAAGGAAAACAATAGAATACATTTATGAACGCACTTCATCGTTTGCTAGTTTCAGTCAGCTGATTTTAATATTAGTGTGCAACGTGAAAGCTTTCTGTGGAAATTTAAGAACAACAGAAGGGATATGGTAGATAAATAATGTGTGTATGTGCGTGCATGTGTGTGTGTGTGTGTGTGTGTGTGTTTTGCGCCTGTGCTAACCTGGCAGTACGTAGGTCTTCCACAGTAAGCTGGTTCAGTGGGACACCTTTAGACTCAGCCTGATAGACAGCTTTTCCTGAGCAGCTATGAGCTTCCCTAAAAGGCATCTTCAACAAACACATCAATGATTCAGTTTAATTAATAACCGAGTATTATAACAGTGAGAAGATGATTTACTCACTCCTTTCCTGACGAGGTAATAGGCCAAATCAGTGGCTAGCATGTCTGGACTGAGTGCTGCCTCCATGGCTTTCTGATTTACCTGCATTAGATTCCAAAAGGTTATTAAGTACTTTCACTTTTGAAGCAAATATCACATTATATTTCTTTATGAAACCTATTAAAAATGATAGCGTGTGCTTGACTAATTTATCCAACAGGCAAAATGAACTCGGGTAAGATCTAAAGCTGTGAGAGGTCTCACCTCCAGTGTAGACATGACACCTGTAGCCACCTGCAGTACGGCATGTAGGGATTCATAGGTGTCAAACATGGCCTCTTTATCCTCCTACAAAACACACACGTGAGGGTGATCAGTGCCTCACTGTAAAGCAAACCTCACAATGTAGCACACGTTATTATGCAGTTTTCTATATAAAACCACTGTTCGTTTACCTGTAGATCTTTGTTGTATGTGCTGGGGAGTCCTTTGAGGACCATCATAAAACCTGCACACTAAGTCACAGTTATTATTATTATTATTATTATTATTATTATATAACATAATGCACATGACACTTCACTGTATAAAGTGATTAGAAGGACCCTGACAGTTATTATGTCCTTAGGGACTGATTTTTGTTTTTAAGTGAATCCTTTCAGTGCTGGGTCTTACTCTGCCAAACACTCGTCCTGCTTTGCTGCGGATCAGCTCCAGACTGTCAGCGTTCTTCTTCTGTGGCATCAGACTGCTCCCTGTGCTGCTCACACCAAATACATAAGCAGAGATCTACAGTAACTAACACAGCACTTCTAAACACACTACTACATTTCCAACACACACAAAGGATAATCATGTTGCTTCAATTAAAAGACAAAAACAGATCTCTTGAGAATGAAAGTAGGAAATTTCCAAACGTAGAAAATGCAGAAAATTATTGTAATAATGTTGTTGTTGGTCTTTCGGCTGCTCCCGGCAAGGGGTGGCCACAGCGGAATATCCAGTCCGCACAACAACTTGGCACAGTTTTTACGCTGGATGCCCTTCCTGACACAACCCTCCCATTTTATCCGGGCTTGGGACTGGCACTGCATCCAGTGGATGGGGGGTTTGGGCACTGGCTGGGAATCGAACCCGGGCCTTCCGCATGGCAGGCGAAACACCTACCACTGAGCCACCAGTGCCCCAGAAAATTATTGTAATAATATACATTAATAAAATAAAAATCTGTTTAAGTACACAGTGGTAGTTTTAAAATAAATGACACATTGTGTCCTGAGAAAAGAATGAATTTTAATTGCAAAAAAGGTACTGACCTGTATGCATCTGACAGCTTGATAAAGGAGAATTCTTTAGTGCTGTACAATAACAAATCCTCTGCCATCTTACTGAGGTGCATCAGACACATCGATCCCCAGAAGAGAAACTCAGCTGCCATAAAAATAAAAATTGTGAACAAGAACATGAACAAGTGAATGACTTGACTGATTATTATTATTATTTTTATTAAACCCCAAATGCCTAAAAGTAAATATACCTACGATTGATGCACAAATGTTCCTAGCTAGAAACAACATTATAAGTTTGAATTCATCTTACTTATTTGCTTGCTTTAAAAAATGTATTCATAAATGTTTGTTAACTTTGAATGTGTATAATGAAGGTTCTACGCATATGATGAGATTAGCTGTTAAAAGGCTCAATTATAAGAGTTTGATCATTTTTCTTCCAAGCTACTAATAGGTGGTAGATTTTAAGAACCTTTAAGATCAGCATACAAGAAACATACCAACGAAATCTCTCTGTCCGGTTGCATCCATGCTGTTGATGCTGATCCCTTCGAACTCGAGCTCTGCAGGGAATTTCAAACCACGGAGAAAAGTGAACAGTATATTACAGAATATAAAAATGACTTTTTTAAAAATGTAAATAACAGAACATGAATTTGAACTACATAGCAAGAACCCATGGATATAGTTGCGAGCAACGGTGTGCCACCAAACCCGGCCCAAATGGTCCAAAAGATGGAGGATGCAAAATTTATTGGGATAAATAAGGGATTTTTAACAGTACAGCCATGGTGATGTCTTAGACTTATGCTTAAACTATATAACAAATAAACTAATAACTTCCTGGGTTTTGGAGGTCTTAACATACTCAAAAGGCACACAGGTCGTATGTTGCGCCCGAGCGTATAAATTCCCTAGGAGGAGTATATCAAAATCTATTGCATGCGTTTTATAAACAACCCAAAATAACTGACTTCCTGTTGAGTTAAGCCCACGATATGCATGAAAACTGTTCAGCTCAATGAGATATCAATGAGTACAGAGTTTGAAATGTATATGTGCAAGTGTGTATGGGCTATGCAGCTGTAAGTTTTTATAATATTGTAAGACATTGTAATCTAATAAGAAGATTCCTGTGCCCTGAGAACAGACCCCTAAATAAATAAATAAATAAATAAATAAATAAATGAAAAATAACAATCCTTGGAAAAACTATAAGGCCTGCACACATTATGACATCTGCACTATGAGACATCAACGAGGTGAAGATGTCACTATGATGTCATAGTCACTATGCTGTCATAGGGTCCTAAATATAATGTTTTTGAATTAATAATTTCTGCGTCTAACCTACATGACACATGGTGCAAAAAAAAAAAATAAAAAATACACCAATAGAAAAAAAAAATTTCTAACCTTTCTGAAGAAGCTCCCTATCGATGTTGAAGGGGTTCCCAGCGATGGCTCCACTGTAAAACAACATTCAAAATAATTAGGCACAATTTATTCTGATTGATATTGATGGATAAGTCTACATAACATGCTTCTGTCAAGAGCACAAACATAATATACCTTTACATCTTAGGAAGAAGAGAACAATTATTATACAGTATGCTTGTTTTCATTTATAGCATTTGGTGTTGCCCTTAAGTCTGTATTAATGTAAAATAAAGTACCAGTCAAAAGTTTGGACACACCTTCTAATTCAACATTCTATGTTTAGTGTTTTATTTTCTACATTCTTGGCTTAAAAGCTAAGTAACAAGGTTAAAAGTGGTGGCTAAAGTAATGTAAGACAGAGTGATAAGTAAGACCAAAACCCTTATGAAGGCATTGAAGCTACAAATGAAGTGAAGAATACATAAGTAGGATGCATCATATACAGTAGATTTAAAAGTATGAATTCAATTATAATTAGCACAGACCTTCCCAAAGGTAAAACGTTGACCCTCTTCTTGATTTCCCCCAGCTGCTCAACATCTCTGCTCAGTGCTACTGCGTGACTGAAACAACAGTAACATGGAGTTTTTAGATTCGCTGTTATAACTTTGGTACGTTTTCCTCTATTGAACACGGAATGCACTTTAAGTGATAAAATAAAGTTATTATTATTTATTAAGTAGATCATATTAAAGCACTAGTGAAACCCTGGAATAAGTAGCAGGGGATTAAATAGAGGAACAAATGTAGTTTTTACTCTCATAACTATGTTCTGTTATCTTACACAATGAAAAGTCCCAGTTTGACTTGAACGCCCCTCATACATCATATTGGCCATAGTGTGCTTCAATTTACACATTGCATGCTTCATGAACATGTTAATTATTAGGATTATTATTTACATCAGACAGGATGGAGGCTTCATTTGTGCTTGCCATAACCTTGGCCAAGCTTTCATCAATTTCAAAATAAAATCTGCTTTTTACAACAGTAATTCAAAATATAACCATATAAACATTCAGCTATTCTCTAACAGGAATCTAAAACAACTTAAAAACATAATGCCTCCAGCTAGTGGTGGGAAGCATTAAAACTTTTCTGGTTACTTGACACTCGGTGTAATTAATGCCGGAGTTCACAATTTATTTATGTGAACTAATGTATTAAATAATGTTAGTTAGGTGAACTTTAATGTATAGTGTTACCCATTTAATCATGGAGTGATCCTGTAGTTCATGCTTTATTAATGTCCTTTGCATAGGAAACTCACTCTACCACAAAAGATGTTTTCGTACTACGCAAATCTGAAAAATTATAAATATGAGAAATAGCCTCCAGAAATGTCAACATTTCTAATCCTGCAAGAATGATCACCTACCAATCCCTACGCCCCAGCCAGCCAGGGTAGGACACATTCAGCACCTACCAACTGGGACGTGTGAAGGCAGGAATATGCTTCCTCTGTGCCACATGAAGCTACAAAACACATCTTTCCTGCTTTTGTGGAGCATTGATCGATTTGTTTCACTGTGATTGACAGAAGACAGAGAAAGCATTGCACCACTCCTAGCCAGAATGTTAGGTAAATTTTGCAGTTGTTGATTGATGACAATGGTTATTCCCCATTATTATTATGGGTGTGACCCCATGGTGGATTTTTAACGTCATCGTGTATTTATATTTTCGGCTGTTCCCGTCCAGGGTTTTTCCTGTAGAGCCTAAATGCTCGGGGCCAGGGGTAGCTCAATGGTTCTACGGTTCGGAAGATCCCAGGTTCAAACCCCACAACCACCAAGTTGCCACTGTTGGGCCCTTGAGCAAGGCCCTTAACCCTCAACTGCTTAATGAGATAAAAATGTAAGTCGCTCTGGATAAGAGCGTCTGCCAAATGCCTAAATATAAATGCTAACTAAACTGAGCCATTGTCAGCACATACATAGTGCATAGACACTTGCTTGTATACAAAAGTACCTGAGGATCCAGTGGCTCCATCTGATTGGCTGTGCTCTTTGCATGTGCGTGTATCCAGGAAAAAGGATGTTGATTTCTCTACAGAGCAGAGAAAATTATGGAAAGATGTGAAACGATGACAAAACAACCACATGTATAAAACAAATCCAATATGAAACCATGTTATTTTTATGTTTTTACATGGCTGCCCTTTCCACCATTGTAGTTATAAGCTGGATGGTGTTTCCCTTCAGAGTGGTGATTGCATCCCGTAACCACAGCCTCATATCTGTCACAACCTAATCAAGCAACATATAATAATAATAATAATAATATTATTATCATCAAGTTAAAAATACTAAATGCACACAAACTAGATTAATTACTGTATGTTATAAAACATGACAAGATGTGCTGTTGGTGGAAAATATCCAACAACGGCATGGTGTGATGAAGGGCAATTATAATGTTGTGGTTACTGTTACCACCTTGAATTTGATTATTTTCCAAAGACAGCATGTTACAAAGTGTTTAACTTCTCTTTATACTACAGCGATGTGCCAACTATTACAGTGAAGCCTCGGATTGCGAGTAACGCGGTTTGGATTTTTAATAAATTTTGACTTGAAAAACGAATAAGTCTCTTACAGGTATAATCAACATCTGTGCAAACGTATACTGTTTACTTCCTTTAGATTCACACACACACACACACACACACACACACACACAGCGCCTGCGCGCACAAACGGAAACATTTATCTGTCGGGATTTATTTTTATTATTTTTTAAAGGTAAAGTGCAGGTTTTTTTTTTTTTTTTTAGTTTATATTGTGTGTTAATTTTTTTTATGTATTTATTTTTTTGGGCACAAAATGAATAATTTGAGTTTCCATTATTTCTTATGGGACAAATTTATTTGGTTTATTGTTTAGGAATACAAGCCCGCTTCTAGAAGGAATTATGCTTGTAATCCAAGGTTCCACTGTACTTTCTAATGACTAAAGCACATGTCCTACTTTTAATTGATGGATTATTACAGTACATGTTGTTCCTGCAATTATAGCAAGTATAAACAGCTGCCCCGTCACACACCTCTCTTTTTGCCTCTCTCTCTCCTTTTTCTTTTTTCGAGGAGAAAAAAAAAAAAAAAAAACGTCATGTTGCTGCTTCTCCTCCTGATACAAATCCTGATTCAATAAATGTCAAATAAATACTGTAACTCCTTCCAGAAAGCTTCCCCCTATCCACTAATTTTATTTTTACTTTATATACATGTATAGAAACTTTATATACATTAAAATAACCCTGTGATTTTTATTACAGTACAGCAAAAATAACAAATTATTAAATTATTACAAAAATAATTAAACTTTTTCCGACCAATCAGCTTTGAGAATTCAATGTTGCTGTGGTCGGAACTCTAATAAAATGAATAATGCCTTGTGTAAACGTGTACAAAATGGGACACACTTGATCATTCCTGCTCCTGCCAGTATGAAGCTTTCCAGCTGCCTCTCCAATCAGCTCCTATAACACAGACACACAGTGTTAATGATGGAAATCACCGCTGTGCAATTGCACATCCTGCCTGAAGTACGTAGCCTGGGGTTAATTTAATTTAACTGTCACTGCTGCTCACAGAACTGTAGGCAGTTTGAATCACACAAAACCACCAGCAATCAATGATTTTTTTTTTATCATTGATCTGAATTTCCATCTAGATATATTGTTTGTTTTAACCCTAATGTGACATGTAAGGTTTTACATGAATTGTACAGGACATGATTAAACTGCATGATATTTCTATAAAATGACATTTTAGACTTTCTAGTTGTTCTAGGTGGCTCTATTGAATGTGTGAAACATCTTACTTCATGCACTTATGTGTCAAGCAAGGATGAATGCATGAAAAATGCATTTCCACTTGAACTGTCATTGATCAAAGCATCTTCCATATTAACAAGTATAAATAGTGGTTTGACAATACAATATAGCTCACCTTTAGCCTACGCTCATTTGCTGTGTGGATATCTTCATCTCCTGGCTTGATCTGGAACTTACCACTGGACCATTCACCCAAAACCTGGTTTAGCACAATAAAACATTTCCGCACAGTGACAACTGTGATGTTTTGTGATGCAACACAACGATTAACCAGTACAGGTACATTTTTGACCTCATGTAGGGCGCAATGACCTCAATCAGTGTTGTCATTTTATCATGTCAACATGACAAGGTTAAACAAAGTAAGTACTGATTACTAGGGATGGGAATGACCAGGGACCGGGTGATATGATATCATGATATTATCATCTAGGTGCAGATTCGATTATTATTTGTATGAATAAATACCCCTATTATTTAGTTTTTTTAGATTTTGTTACAATTCTAAACAAACTTAGCAAATAAACCGCACAGGATGCTGCGCTGCCTGCCAATGTGTGAATAGTTTAGAGTGCACCACCTGTAGGATTAAAGAGGAACTGCATCATTTTACCACTTCAAATGAAAAACTATATAAATGAAAAATGTATTTAAAAAAATTATAAATTTTGAAGTCAGTGTGAGGATACATGAATTGCTACACAAAAGAACTGTGATACATAACTGAATCGATTTTCCCCCGCCTATATTGGACACATAAAATTGCAGAATTATTCTGGTCCAAATAAACAACAAGCATGACTGTATGAAAACAAGAATGTGTAATGGCACTTCTTGTTACCTCTTTCGACTAGTGCCATAGACTCTGAATAGACTGATAAATAGCTGAAACATGTGTGTTTTTATTTGATGTCAGGAGAATAAACATACTGTATGTAACTACTTCTTCACCCAAAATAGAGTTAAACTTTTTATTCACAATGTTAACATAAAAAAAAAAGAAAAAAAGAAAAATCATCAGTTTGATAACCTTGCTACAGGCGCTAAGTAAACTCTGTGGAAGGTCTGTGAAAACTCTTCCTGACAAAATGTCTCTAACCTGGCAGCTAGTCTGACTTTTAGCTAATAATTAACCAAATGCATGTGATGTGGTTTAAAAAAACAGAACCAAAAATAATGCAGGTATATGTTATATCATGGAAATACAGGCATTTTTAAAATATTTGTTCTGCTACAATACTGACTCTGAAGCCGCCAGTTGTGTGATGTTGCAGATATACACTTACAGACTGTAGGTAGTTTGTTGTGCTTATCAGGGACATTGACATGCTAGTGTGTTAAGTCCTGGCAAAAGAGAGTTATTTTTAAAGCATTTCACTCACATCATATTGTGAATGCTGTGTGTGATAAATAACATTTCAATTTCTATCTGGTGTTTTTATACGCTACAATTACAAGCAGAGGCGTCATGCATTTACTTATTTAAAGGGGGCATAATTCCATTGAAGTGCTGTAGAGTTTTGTTTTTTAATCTATAATTTCAATAATTGGTTATTTGCACCTTACACTGTGATTAACATGCCCGCAGTGGTGTATCAGCTGATGATATCACTCCTTGACTTCTACAGCCATGCAGTGTGTATTTGAGTGAAACCAAATACCCTAAACAGAGAGGGGTGTCTGTGTCACCATTCAGATTTCAAATGAGAATATAAATATGCGGAAAACTACAATTAGCTTCAAAAATTGAAAATTGTTTTACAGTTTCTACAGCCATCTAATGTGAAAATTTAAGGGGCACTCTTTAGGGCACACCTAACTTGGTTGCCCACCATGTAAGTGTACCTACACCAACAACAGAGGTCACTTTCTATTAATGGACAAGGCTCTGTGTGGGTCGATGGTGTATTAAGTTGCAAAAAGAACAGGAAATAATTATTTCAAGAAAGATACTAGAAAAAAAAAGTTTTCATTCCCTTGAATGTGGCTGCACAAATCTCGTCATTCTTGTTAGGCCGCAAACATTGAAAGGATTTCACACAAGGAAGCGAGCCTTCAAGTCAACAAACCTGATCAAGGCCGTCCTGAATTTGCACCATTTCCTCACGAGTGACAAGGTTGGCTTTGTGCAAAGCCTTCACGTAAGCTTTACTGCCCCTTATGTCTGCATCCCACATCCGCTGATCATATAATATCGATGCGTTGAACTTCTCCATGATGGGATCGGTGCTCCCTACAAATCTTCCACCCCATAACTTGTTTCCCTGTATGGCAGAAAGAAAAGAAAATGACAATAACAAAGCGTAATTTAAAAAGAGATAGTTAATAACCGGCTAATAATTACATATTTCCCCAAATATATCATAAAGCACCTATAATAATAAATGTAAAGTATGTCTTGATACTAGTGTCACCATGTAAGCTTGATAAGCCATGTTTCAAAGGCATTGGTTATTTTTTTCTAAACTGCCTTTTGTTGTGTTAAATATGAACCATTTCTAAATTCATCAGATCCTTAGTAGAAGGAAACCTGTCATTGTAGAGTGAAACAGAACACTGCATTTTAGCTAACTTACAATGATCCTGTAATGCAAAACAGTAGGGAGGTTACAGTAGTACAGCAAATATGCCTTTGGATTAAAAATTAACGTTACGTTTAAGCTTAAGGAGAAGGATGTGTACATGCTTTTGTTCCAGCTACTACTTCTATTCCTTTAAAGATGAAAGGACTTTACCTCGGACGCTGCCATGGTAACTTCTTTCTTCTTTGAAGTTTAAATCTAACGTTCAGTTCAGTAACGTAGAGCTCGCTCAAATACTTCAACGATATGCAGAAATTGGAGGCAAATCTCTTAATGATCTCGCGAGAGCACAAGCAAACTCATGTGAAAACGGAGACGCACACAACCAAGTGTTCACGGTTACCAGGGGACGTAAGCAGCTGCCTCGCGATTCATTCAGGCAGGGAGACGATTCAACAAATGAAGAGTCGATTCTTTAACATTATCATTAAGAATCTAGAGTCGACTCCTACGTACTGGACACGATAAAGTACTTCACATTATTCATTCATCTTCTATACCGCTTTATCCTGTGATCAGGGTCGCGGGGGGCCTGGAGTCTATCCCAGGAGACTTTCG
>JAQMYL010000011.1:7810466-7821838 GCA_030014365.1 Clarias pachynema | reverse complement strand
ACTGCAAGATGCTATCCTATCAATATGGGCCAACATTTCTAAAGAATGCTTTCAGCACCTTGTTGAATCAATGCCACATAGAATTAAGGCAGTTCTGAAGGCGAAAGGGGGTCAAACACCTTATTAGTATGGTGTTCCTATTAATCCTTTAGGTGAGTGTATATATATATACTGTAGGATAGACTAATATATTCACTAAGACAATTTTATGATGTAAATTGACATATTTATAGTCAGTATTTTCTAAACTAAATTAATTTAAGTGATTTGTCTCTGCTTTTTAGCAGCTTAAAAGTTATTATTACCTACAGTGGTTTCACAGTAAACTGTACAGTTTGAATTGTATTCATTATCCGAGACAAGACCATACAGTATCCCATCTCATACATTTTACAAGTTTCTGTTGAAATATTTTTACGAAATGCGTGACTGAGTTTCCGTTACCAGAAAGTGATACCACAGTAGTGATTATCTTTTCACTATTTCTTATGAAACAGGTTTAATTTAATTCACTACCATGTTTTCATACTAGTGGATGAATAAAATTAGACAATTGCTGTAGAAATTGTGAATTATGGGCACAATATTGCACTGCTTTTCCAGAGCAAAATGAGCAAGCCCATCAGAGACTAAGGGTGCCCCTCCTAACAATATGTAGGAAAATGCAGGACAAATCATGCCCCGTATTAATTTGATATGGGATGTATTTTATTTTTCAATACAGAAAATCCTATTTTCCCATATGGAACAATATTATACAAGATGGCTGTCAACCCTACTAAGAGTTTGGTCAAACATATTCTCCCAGTGCAAAACACTCATCCGTGTGTGGTCTGATTGAACTGGTTACCAATTGAGCAACTTTTAAAAAAGGTTTAGTAAGTAGGGGCGCCAACACTGTTGTTATTGTTAGTTTCAAACCTTGGTGGAAGAATGCAGGTCATGTCCCACTAGGAATAGTGTGCTATTATTTTTTTTTCAAAATTCCCATTTTTTCAATACGGTACTGGGCTGATGTATTGCCCTGAATTTTGCATGCACACCCGCAAAACATACTGAAATTTCCAACCAGGTTTCCTGAGTACAATGGAACAAAAATAGCCACTTTGATCCCTTGACTCATAGCTCGCTCATTTTTTATCTGACTGTAAAATGAGATCTGCCACTCCAACGGGCTTTTTTGATATCAATCAAAAAAATAATTTACCCCTTCAAAAATGGCTCTGAATTTAGTGCAACAATCACTCAATACACCACAATGGGATTTATAGAGTGCACACAGAGACAAAAACGCCATTTCAACCTGCGGAAAATAATCCAGCATGCATTCAATTCTTGAAATACACATACAGTATGAAACCTGTCATTCCAAGTGTAAAGCCTCCTCTCTCAAACAATCCAAGAACCATAGCTACCATCAATGGTTTCTCTGTTATAAGTAAAAGTAGCACAGGAGTGATGTGTCCTTTGAATTTTATTGGTTGCATTGAGTGTCCCAAGCCACGCCCCCTCCCCACACTCAAAATCACAGCCAGACTCATATTTTTGTACTCGTATGGGCTCGAAACCAGCCATTTTTTAGTGTTTTGCACAGGAAAAGTGGTGTACAATAGCACCACTACTTAACAATTTCTCCAGCAATTGTATCTAGTTCATATTAAGCTATGAATTTCAAACATGGGGACTCCATCCAACCTCCGCCCAAATAAATAAATAAATACATACATTTTAAAGCACTTTGCTTTACAACCCATTTTTATCAGTGTAGAACATCAGCTGACAATGTAATTCTTACTCAACAAGTTTTTGGAAAAAATGTATGTCATTGTTCTGAGGTCACAGCTGAAGGTATTTATGATGCATTTTACACAGTAAAATAATGAAAGTGAGTTCCTGCGGATAATTTTCAGTAAGAGTATTTACTGTTTTTTTGACATGCCTTTTCAATTATCGACAACAAATCCACCATCTTAATACTGCACAAAATCGCTTGCCAGACAAAAATTCTCATATAATTATTCCACAAGATGCAGGTCCATCAGTTTCGTAAATTCACCTGATAGTTCTACACCAACGTCTTCAGCTTTTTACCCAGCATTTTAATGGACATTTCTTCATTCCATACCTTCCCTTTCGAGACAAACTCATTCACTTTCTGGCCATTTGTGCCTACTTTTTTTCGGCTGTCCAGAATAGTTTTAAACTCACGCCTCCATGGAATTCCCAAAAGCCTGGGGTGACGTTTCCTTTCGTTGCTCATCGAGTACTGCACCTTTCCACTTGTCTCCATTAAGTAACTTTTGGATGAGCGGACAAGAATCAGCTTTTGAGTATTTTCAGGTCTAACATCTGCGGGCGTCTGAGTGTCTACATAAATCAGTGTTGATTCTCCCATTCCCTGAGGTACCTGCATTGATAGATGAACAAAACCGAATCAAATTCGGTTTTGCTGTTATTTTCTTTAAAAAGTAAGTCGGAAATGTGTGTATTTTGGCATGTCCAGAAAAATAAATAAACATACCTTTTTGGTGGTGTGTGTTTTTGTCTCTGTTCCGGACTCCTTGCCCACACCCCAAAGATGTTATCTGAGATGGGTACACTATTTTCAACACACAGTGTATACAGTACAGCTATAATCATGCAAAAAAGGACTATGCACCAAACCGCTTGACGGACTTGACGCCCACTGTTTAAAAGGGCTTCAAGAACATTCTTATTCAGGTGCTGAAAATCTATTTGATGTTAGGCTCTAGTGTTAGAATTTCTCTCTTTCTAGGTATTAGCTAGGTACTGACACACACACACACACACACACACACACACACACACACACACACACACACACAGCCTAATAATATTGTTTTTTTTTTTCTGTCCTGAGGCATCCAGGTGTCTGGTTACAGCTAATGTAATAACTGAAGTAAAAGCTTTGCCCTTAATAGATTTTAAGGTCTTCTATATTCACCCTAATCATATATACTTGAAAAATATATATTATTTATCAATAGCTTTACAGCCAATAAGATGACAGGTGAGGGGGAGTAGAAGTAAAGTATTAACTATAACAAATGTATAGCCAGACTACTGCAATGAGCTGTAATATTTAAAAAAATGTTCACAGTACCAACATAAAAAAGGCCCAGTATATTAAGGAGGAACAAAACTGCCACAATTAGGGGTAAGAAAGAATCTATTACCAAATTAAAGTGCATGTTAATTCAAACATGAATAAATAAAATGCATTCAATCATTTGACAAATTATTTATTTATCTACATTTATTCTTTACTATTCACATTTTTGTCTGGTTTTAATTTTGTCCTACTTATTAATTTCCATATTTGACTCAAATTATTTATTCTTATTGAATGTAATTTATTCATTTCTATTTTTATTCATTTCTATATTAATTTTCTATTCATTTTCAATTTCTAGACAACTGCACAATAACCCAGCAGGTGGGAGTAATACACCTTAACAGGGGCAGTGGTAGCTCAGAGGGTTAAGTCATTGAGTTATCGATCGGGAAAGTCAGCGGTTCGAGCTTCACCAAGTTATCACTGTTGAGCCCTCAACCCCATCTGCTCCAGCGGTGCTGTATAATGGCTCTGACCCCAGTTATGCTGGGATATGTGAAGAAAGAATTTCACTGTGCAGCACTGTATATGTGACAAATAAAGGCTTACCTAACCCACCATAAAGAAATACTATACTATTTAGGTCACACTTGGGTCTATATCTGTATGTTCTGATAGCCTCCACTTGAAATAACAAGTAATCTGGTTAAGCATTTACAGCTATGTCAGGCAAGTTGCTTAATGCAAACACTATTGACCACAAATTTGCCACAACAGGCTACACCTAAGACTAGAACAATCTATCTGTGAACTCTTCTGTATATTAGCCAATGACAGAAAAATGGAAATAAATACTGATAATGTGGAAATTAATAAATGTGGGAACACAAATTTGAATAAATAGGTAAATAATTAAATCTGGGGAATTAATGAATAGAGAAATTAATAAATAGGATTAACAAAAATGTGAACAGATAAAAATGATTTCAGACAAATAAGTAAGTTGTAAAATAAATTAGGACATTTTATTTATTTATTTTTCATTTTCCATGTATATTTTTATCATTGAATTAACTTGCACTTTCAAGTTTGTTTTTCTTATCCCTGTGAGGGTTTTTCACTAGAGGGCACTCTGCCCGGAGTCTTGTTTATTGTAGTTTTTGTTTGTAGACTCAACTTCCCAGAAGGCACCTCGGTCAGGTGATGAGGGAGCTCACCTGAACCTAGGTAGCTCATTAGATCTTTCTATAAATAGCTGTTAGTTCTGGGAAACTGGGGTCCGTTCTTCGTGCGTCGCTTGACACATCCGAGATGAATTGACACATCTAAGATCATCGTGCTAATTACGATCTGGCTAAGTTGGTTCTTCGAGCACACCTGTTGTTGATGATTAGTATAGCTGGATTGAGTTGTCTAGGATTAATGCGCGTTCGTGCGTTGGTTTAAAAGGCGATATGCATCGACAGTAGAAACACTGATCACAACCCCCTCGATTGGTTGACGGAATGGCAAAAGAGCGGCTCAATTTTTTGATTATGCGCTGAAATTTTCTTTTCCCACGTGAGTCAGACCGTGTCAGTCGTGCTCTTTAACCAATCAGATGTGACCTCGCCATTTCAACCAATCATGACCCGCCAGGAGCGCAGCATTATTTATATTTACTATATGTAATGTCATGTGGGTGTTTCGTTTTGTTGTATAACTCTTGTTTCAAGTAAGGCTCTAGTTTTGGTAATATTTATATTAGTTATACTTGTGTGTCTTGGAGTTGTTTGTGTAGTAGTTGGTTTGTCTCGTGGTATGTAAGTAATGTTCAGTGTGTCTCTAGTGTCCATGTTTAGGCCCATGAATGTTTAGTTATTTGTAGGGTTAGCCACATGAGTGTTTAGCCGCTAGCGGAGTTAGCTGCTAGTAGGTTTAGCCTTCAGTCGGGTTGGCCGCTAGTGGCTTTGGCGTCTAGTCGGTTTAGTCTCTAGTATGGATTAGCCTCGTGTGTGCTTAGCCTTTCTTGTGTTCATTCTCCCCAAGTAGGTTCAGTTGCTAACCGGATTAGATACTAACCATAGTAGTTACTAACTCGGTTAGTCCATCATCCAATTCTACAATAACCAGATTAGCTACTAACTCCACTAACTACTAACCCGGTCCGTCAGTAGTCTCTCCTGTCCCCTGTCTCGTCCCGTCTCCAGTCCTGTCTTGTCCCCAGCCTCGTCCCGTCCTGTCTTTGGTCTTGTCTTGTCTCGTTTCAGCTCCATGTTTAGTTGGTTTGTGTCGCTCTTAGCCTATGTTAAGCTAAAAGAGCCTATGTTAAGCTAAAAGAGTATGTTTAGCTCTAATTGCTGTGTGTATAGTTTGAGTTCTTGGATTGTTTCTTTGTTTGTTTAGTTTCTTTTAGTCCATGTTTTGTTTTGTTCCGTTTCATGTTAATATTAATATCATCCCCTCTGCGCCTATGCCTGCCCCTTTTAAGCCCACGGCAAGTAACATCCGCCATGTACCACCATATCATGAAAATCCCCTCATTTGTAAAGTTACAAATAAAATTATATAGAGTCTGTAAGTGTAATTTTACCTAAACTTCTTTACTTTTGCATGTTAAATTAGATTAGATTCAACTTTATTGTCATTGCAACGAAATGCAGTTAGCACAGATCTATAAAAACTATATATATATAGATATATACATAAATAAATAAAAAATAGAGGCTATGTATGAATTGGATTTACAGAAGAATATATGTATATATTTAAATGAATATACACTGTAAAGTGAGCAGAGATGGATAAATAAATGTACTGAGTAAGTGTAAATATACAGATATGTCTAAATATAAATATATGGGATAAAGATATACAGAAACTATATATAGTTGAATTTTCAGTATGTGCAATAATATGAATATATATATGAATAAATATGAATAATTTAACTTAACAGCTGGATGGAAATGCAGAGAGTATATCTATACACACACACATATATATATATATAAATGTATATTTTAATATACATATATTAGTGTGATAGTAGTTTAAAAGTAAATGAATTATATTTATATGAATGAAGTAAAAAAGGGAAATAACTTTACAAGAAAACCTTTTTAAATTATGTGTTTACACACATTTCACAACACTCAGGTATTTACATGTTACATAGTGACAAGGTGATAACTCAAAATATTACACAATGTAGAAACTGTATGGTGCTTTTCATAAGAACCATTTTATACTTGTTTAAAAGTTGGAGATGGATTTTTGCATAGTAAGGTGGTGCTGTGAAAAGTGTTTTCACTATTATCTAAAGTAAAAAAAAGATTTATGCTTAATATATGATAGAATCCTGGTGTTTGTACAGTTATACTGTATATGCAGCTTCATATAGTGACAAATATCTTTAGAAGAATTGTAATAATCTTGTAGTGTCTTGTTTGAGCAGGCAGACACTAAACAATGCAGCCATAAACATAACTGAGAGCTTAAGTATTATACATTTTGCGTTATAATTAACACAAATTAAAAATGTACTTACCTACTTCTGACAAGAAAACTTCTCAGATGTCTTTCTATCCCTCACCTCTCTCTCTTACACACACACACAGGTTTTTTTTAAATAACTTTCCTAAGGTCTTCTACACCAACCCAGTTACATGCTTTCTCCACTGACTTGCTGTAGCTGCTTACAACAGATTTAAAACACTGATGCTTGCCTATAAAGACAAACCAGCGCGTACTCACCTCAATGAACTTATTGCGCCCTTCACTAACCATGCTTTTTCTGCTCCACTAGTACTGCTTGACTGGTCTCACATCTCTCAGGGTACAAAAAAGGAATGCATCAAGATGCTTTTACATTCTGGCATATACAGTAGGTGGTGGAATGGAATTCCCCTAGATGTTCAAACAGCTGAGTTTCTTCCTGAACCATTTAAATTAGCATTCTAATTTAAAAAGAGACTAAAAACAAACATTTTAGACTTATGGTACTCTTAGTCCATGAAATAGTAAAAGAGCATCAGGATTTACTTTCTAACAGAGAATACAAAGCAATTTTCTAAGTTGCCCTGGATAAGCCATCTAAGCCTTAGACGCAAATGGAAATGGAAAATAAAGTATGTATTCATGTGTATTCAGGATACTAGCCTTGTTTTTATAAACATTTGGTTGTCGATTATAAGTGAAGTGCTTTACCTTGGCTTGAGTAGGGATTAAGTGGAAAAAGAGCAGGTTTTGGTTCACACTATAAAAAGAGACTACTGCTCTAATGAAGTTATGTCTGAAAAGAGGTTCTAATTATATAATAATTAGCTTCCCACACAGAGCAGTTTGGAAGCTACTTTGCTTTGACTGGCCAAATTAATCAAATAATATCACTATCCACTATCTATGTTCATATAGATATTGATGATTTTGGGGGCAGTGGTAGCTCAGTGGGTTAAGGCTCTGAGTTTCTGATTAGTAGTAGATCAGTAGTTCAAGACTACTACGAGCTGTGCTGATACTGTTGGGCCATTGATCAAGGGGTACTGTATCATGGCTGACCCAAGCTTGCTGAGATATGTAAAGAGAAGTATTTCACTGGGTATATGCAAAGATTATACAGTGTCTATGTTGAGCCTTTATTCATCATGTACAGTAAGTATACGTTATACTGTACATAACTAATAAAAGCTTAACATAGACACTGTACAATCTTTGGACAATGATTAAGGTGGAAAATCATGTCATTGGTAATATTGTAATTGTCAAAAGTAGTGCTCTGTGGCTCTAAGTTGTTGGTTTGGGGACCTAAGGATCCAGGTTTGATCCCTGCTGTCGGTGGGCTGCCACACCCCATGCTACCCAGCCACTACTTGCAGTGACGGCTCCAAGCCTGGACAAAATGGGAGGACTGCGTCAGTAAGGGCATCCGACATAAAACCTGTTGTGTGTGGATCAGTTGAACTGCTGTGGTGACCGCTTGACAGGAGCAGCCGAAAGTAAGTTTGTGCTTGGTAGTTTGACTGGATAATGTACTATATAATTTCTAATCATTACTGTTCACCATCAAATACACAGGGTGGGTGAAAAGTAACAAGGCATTAAAAATTAGTAGTAAATACAAAATTATTCAAACTAACTGTACATGTACCTGTACTGTACATGTACTTGTATCTCAAGAATGGCCTCCAAGATGTCCAGATCTCACTCCATGTGATATTTTCCTGTGGAGCTATGCAAAGGAGGAAGTGTACAGGACAAAGTCTCGCACACGGCAGTACTTGGAGGCAGTACATGTACAATTTGCTAAAATAAATTTGTATTAGAAATATGGACTTTATTTTTTTAATGCCTAGTTACTTTCCACCCACCCTGTATAAATATCAATACAGAATGTCCATTCAAAAACAAAAATGTGGTCTCTGACTTTTGCATAATATGACATATCCTAACTGTTCAGTCATCATGTGGATATTTTGAAATTTAAATATTCCCTTTTGACCAACTTTAGACAACTACAATGAAGTTATGTCAACTTAAAGTAGACATCAATTTAAACCGGTTATGTCAAATAAATGCTCTTTAGGTATTCAAGCAATTTGCAATCTCATTAAGAAAAAGTCTATAAACAAACATATATGTATAGCTCACAGGGAGGGAGCCAGCTTTCTACACATCAGCTTAGTTGCAGTAGTCATATATGGACTCATGCAATAAATAATATATGAGGGGTGTTCAAGTCAAACCAGGACTAATGATTGTGCAGAATAACAGAACACAGTTATGAAAGTAAAAAGAACCTTTATTTCTTTAGATAATTCCTTGCTACTCCAGTGCACTTAGCCCAGCATTTTACTAGTGTTTGGATACCATCAAGGTAGAAAAGACATCAAGAGAAAACAGTACTGATAAATATAGTGCTATTGGAAACTCAATGACTGCACAATCTAAGTATTTGCAGACTATTTTTAAAAATAGTCCTCTCTTCCCGCAGACTAAAGATGCCTAAAAAACAAGATCAGTTTAGGCAGACAAATCAATTCAATAAATAAAGTGAATTTTCAGATATCAAACATTTTGATTTTAAGTGTCAGTAGCAAACCAAAAGTTCCTGAGATGATATAAATAAGATCACATATGTACACAAATACACCCATGCACAAGTTTGCAACATACAAGGGGCATTGAAGTCAAACTGGACTTTTAATTTTGCCGAATATAAAATCCTCTGCTACATAAATACACATATTCCAGTATTTCACTAGTGTTTGGTTACCATCTAATCTAATGGGTAATAGGGAGAAATACACTGCCCGGCCAAAAAAAAAAATTACAAAAAGACTTACAAAAATGATTTGAAGTTTCCATCTTGGATAGCTCCATATACTGGGTTAAGTACCAAGACTGAAGTAGACTAAAGTACCATCAGCCAAACACTCCTGAAACAGAGTAACACCTTTGCTATGACCACAGGATATACAGTCCCTTGAAAAGTATTTATAACCCTTGAACTTTTCAGCCCCCTTTACTCTGATACCCCTTACAAAAATGCAGTGGCCTTCAGAAATCACCTAATTAATAAATAGAGTCCACCATTAATCTCAGTATAAATACAGCTGTCCTGTGAAGGCCATTCCATGCTAGGATGTATGATATAAAACAACTGTTGGGGGTGCAGTCGTCTCCACCGCTAATGCTGTTTAAATATTGGATAATATTTGTTTGTTAGAGAACATTAGTGAACAAACAGCATCACAAAGCCCAAGGAACCCACCAGCCTGGTCAGGGACAAAGAAGCTTTTAACATCACAAGGAGCACTGTTCAATCCATCATCTGGAAATGGAAGTACGGCATGACTGCAAACCTACAAAGACATGGTTGTCCACCTACTGTAAACTGGTAGACTGGGCAAGGAGAGCATGAATCAAAGAAGTAGCCAAGAGGCCTATGGTGACTCTGGTCAAGCTGCAGAAATCCACAACTCAGGTGGGAGAATCTGTCCACTCTAACTATTGGTCGTGCACTCCACAAATCTGGCCTTTTTGAAAGAGTGGCAAGAAAAAAGCCAGTGTTGTGAAAGAAAGCCATAAGTTCCATTTGCAGTTTGCAACAAGCCATGTGAGGGACACAGCAAACATGTGGAAGAAGGGGCTATGGTCAAGTGAGACCAAAATGTAACTTACTGCCTAAGTGCAGAACGCTATGTGTGGCAGAAAACTAACCCTGTGCATGGTGGTGGCAGCATCATGTCGTGGGGATGCTTTTCTTCAGCAGGCATAGGGAAGCTGATCAGAATGGATGGGAAGTTGGATGGAGCAAAACGCAGGGCAAATTGAGAAGAAAACCTATTAGAGTCTGCAAAAGACTCGATACTGGTGCAGAGGTTCACTTTCATTTTCACCCTAAATGTAGAGCCAGACCTACTGTACAATGGAATGGGTTAGATAAAAGCATATTTATGTGTTAAAATGGCCCAGTCAAAGTCCACTTGAAAACTGCTGTTCATAGACGTTCTTCATCCAATCTGACTGAGCTTAAGCTATTTTACAAAGAATGGGCAAAAACATGCAAAGCAGGTAGGGACATACCCCAAAAGACTTGAAACTCTAATTGCAGCGAAAGGTGGTTCTATAAAGTATTGATTTAGGGGGAATGAATACAAATGCATACAACACTTCTCAGATTTTAATTTGTAAAAAGGTTTGTAAACCATTTATCATTTTCCTTCCACTTCACAAGTATGTGCCACTTTGTGTGGTTCTATCACATAAAATCCCATTAAAATACATTTACATTTGTGGTTGTAACATGTCAAAATGTGGAAACGTTCAAGGGGTATGAATACTTTTGCAAGGTACTGTGTATCTTCTGACATAGTTGTTTAAGTTTCACTGCATCAGTTATGACTATATACCTTGTTGTGAGCTTAATCATATTAATTACAGCAGTAATTATCCAATTTGATTTGTTAGATCCAGAACATGACTTTTTTTTGTAGAGCAATGTATTTCTCAGCATGCAGAAGTCATGACCGGAGATGGCAATAACTCTCAGCCGAGGTCATGTAATGTGCAAGTGGTATTTGTAATTGTGTGTACAGTTCCAGATGTAACAGATGAATCTAATTCAGTGGTTCTCAACCTGCGGCCCGTCACAAATGCAAATGCGGCCCGCGATGCTGACTACGTAAAATAAATAAATAAATAAATAAATAAAATAATAATAAATGGTTTTACAATTCATTTTAAAAAATTTATTAAACAAATAAATGTATTAAACAAACTTTGAACTATATTTTTCATAAAATCATTTTGGTGA
>JAQMYL010000011.1:7719111-7753332 GCA_030014365.1 Clarias pachynema | reverse complement strand
TGGGAGGGGGCGAGGAATACGTATGCGTGGTGGAAGAAGAATAAGAGGAAGATCAAGAGCTGTAGTCTCAGATGAGAGCAGAGCTGTAATTGATCATGTAGTAAATCATGGTCTCTCAATGAGAGAGGCTGGTCATAGAGTGCAGCCAAATCTGCAACGCTCTACAGTGGCATCTATTGTTAAGTTTATTGTGCAAACCAGCAGGTAACTTGTATTCTGCAAGGGCATTTGACTCAGTTGCACATTTCAGAAGTAGATAAACTTTTGTGTAATTGTTTTTGCATTTCTGCTTAGGACTCAACGGTTACCTCACACAGGAGGGAGAAGAAGGATGTTCACTGATGTGCAGGAAACTGCCATTGTTGATATGGTCATCAGAAACAACGGGATAAAACTCACTGAGATTAGACACAGAGTCTTGGTAGACAACGTTACTTTTGCAAATATTCACAGTGTGAGCATAACAACAATTTCTAGAGTCCTGAAAAAACATCAGGTCAGGGTGAAACAGTTGTACACTGTGCCTTTTGAGAGGAACTCTGAACATGTCAAGCAACTCAGGAACCGATATGTCCAGGTAAGATGACAATAAAATACAGAACTGTTTTTGAACAAAACCAAACACACACAAAGACAATTTTTACAAATTTACTACTGTAACAGCTTATGTTGCCTTGTGGATTTATTTTAGAGAGTCATGGAGATTGAAGGCAGGCAAACACACCACATTTTCATCTTTGTGGATGAGGCAGGTTTCAACTTGGCCAAAACACGGCGACGAGGGAGGAATGTGATTGGGAAGAGAGCCACAGTGAATGTCCCGGGCCAGAGGGGTGCCAACATCACAATGTGCGCAGCAATATCCACTGATGGACTGCTGTTACACAGACCACTAATTGGGCCATACAACACTGAACGGCTCCTTGCGTTCCTGCATGATCTCTATGGAAGGGTTGTGCTAGGTGAGGAAAGGGATGCGGAGAGAAGGAATCAGCCAACATTTATAATTGTATGGGACAATGTGGCATTTCACCACTCCCGTGCAGTCACCGAGTGGTTTGCGGCCCATCCCAGAATGGAGTCACTTTTCCTCCCACCTTACTCTCCATTCCTCAACCCCATAGAGGAATTCTTCACTACGTCACACTCCTGTCCAGTAGGTGGTGGTATTGCATTGTTGTGCTGTGTCGTTGCTGTTGACTTCGGCTGAAGTTAATCGGTAAATATATAGTTTGTTGAAGAGATGTAGAAACTAAAATGACAGTCAACATCTTCGATGATAATACAATATCTTTTCCTGATTTTATATGCTTGTCCCACCAGAGTACAGTTAAATCATTTTTGCTTAAATGTCAAACTAACTTTACCGTAGTATAGCGATAACGGAGCTCTCGCGAGATTCGCATGACGCCATGGTTACTGATTAGGCTTCTAGTACTGGAACTTCATTAAGAATCTATTGTTGCAAAAAAAAAATTTGTTGCATCTTTGGGACATTTGCTATTAAAACTCCTTTGGTAAGCCGATTTTTCGTGCTGCGATGGCCGAGTGGTTAAGGCGTTGGACTTGAAATCCAATGGGGTCTCCCCGCGCAGGTTCGAACCCTGCTCGCAGCGTTTCCTTGTTTTTCTCCTTCCGTTAGGTTTCTTGTTTAGCTTTTTAATTTTACTGTATCTTTTGTTCTATACACTCAGCACAACTACCTGCAAACATAGTTAATTTAAAATTTGTCTACGTTTTATGTGGTTTTAATCACTCAATAAATGGTAAATATTACGAACAAGGTAACTAATTATATAAAAATAAACAAGCAACAATTGATACCCCACCTTCTGGCCCACCAGGTTTCCAACCTTTATCACAGCAAAAAGATTGCCTTCTATGAACTGTACAGGATGAAGGGTGACCAGCACTGGAGCCCTGCTATAATTAATTGATTTAACAACAAAAATATTTTTTAAAAATTGGTCAACAGGGGGCACTATAGATTTTTTTTAGTAGAATTAAATTCTGTCACTTTTATCTAATTTATCTAACAGGCTGTGTATTCACCCACACTCAGTGACAGCATGATCCTGTAAATCATCAAATGCACCCTAGATGGGAATCCAGTGCATCGTGCACACATAAGTTTACACATTTTCATTCTGATTTACACATAGGGCAAGCAGACACAGGCAGAACATACTATTGACACATCCACAATTTGTGTGCTAATATGTAAATAATTACTATGATACTATATGTCATCCTTGTTAAGTACTGCACATTTACTGAATCCCAAAACTTATATTGTAATTTTTACCCAGGCTGTTATGTTTAAAAAAAATAAAAAAAAACTTCACTTAAAACTTAACTTTAAATGTAATTTTGGTTTGGCAGTTGTATATGGTGGCTTAGTGATTAACACTATCGCCTTGCACCTCCAGGGTCCGACTTTGACTTCTGTCTGTGTGTAGATGTAGTTTGCATGTTCTCCCCGTGCTTGGTGGGTTTTCTCTGGGTGCACAGGTTTCCTAATACAGTCCAAAGGCATGCAGATTAGGCTAATTAGCATGTGAATGGGTGAGTATGTATGTATGTATGTATGTATAATGAGTATTGTCAAGGGTGTACCCTGCCTCGTGCGTACATTTACGCTCGTGTATAGATGATGAGTGAGTGAGTTGTATATGGTGTGCTTTGATAAAATAAAAATAAAAAAGCAGTGGTTGTCAGTATTTGAAAGCTAAGTTACTTGATCAGAAGGTCAATAGATCAAGCCTCAGCTCCTCCAAGTTGCTGCTGCTGGGCCTTTAACCCTGTCTGCTCAAGGGGTGCCATATACCGTAATAGCTGACCCTGTGCTTAAACCCCAGCTTTATAGTAAAGCTAGCATATGGAAGGAATATGGAATTTCTCTGTATGGAAACATAACAGTGTCCTTATTAATTTGACAACAAACCTGCAATAATGTGCAGGACATTTAAAGGGCAGGTGTGAAGGCACATGTGACTGGATTGTTTGAGACAGCTGGTTTGAACAGCGCAATAACCCAGAGGTCAAGCTAGAAGAAAATCCCTCGCACCTGCTATAAATGTACATGAGATTAATAAACAGAAAACTTTGACTTGTGTCTGTCTGTCTGCCTTCTTACTGATAGGTTGCTGTTTTCTGCACATATATAATGAATAATGACTAAATGGCAAGTTGTGCTTGTGGTCGATATCTAATTTAACTTAATCACACAGAACATACATTACATAAATCCCATAAATACCCACTGACCTGGTTTTCATTTCGAACACTGAAAGGCTCAGACAGGGCCACTGACAGAGAGAGAGAAAGTGGTGAGAAAGAAAACAAGTGTGTGTGTGTATGTGAGAGAGAGAGAGAGAGAGCAGTGACTGCATCCAGCCCCACCTCTCCCACCCTTCCTTCCTCTCTATCTCTCACTCAATTTCAGCTCTCAGCATGTGTGGAGTTGAGTGCTAAAGTGAGGGAGTGGCAACATATAGCAAGTGCAGGTTTTACAACTGTCAGAGAGAGAGAGACTGACTGAGAGTGTGTGTGAGAGAGAGAGAGAGAGAGAGGCTGAAGTGAAAATAGTGCAAGAACAGAAAGAGCCCTACACACCACACCACAGACAGACGAGGGAGTGAGCATCCAGAGGAAGAGGAAGAAAGAGTGGGAGGCGAACAAAGAGTGGGAAGGAGGCAACCATGCTGAGGAGGAAGAGGAGCGTGTCCTTCGGAGGATTTGGATGGTAGGTGGCTCACAGGCAGCAGAATCAGCTGCTAGCCCTGGCTAACCAGACAGAGTGTGAATGTGTGTACCAGATGCTGTTTGTATGTGTTGGTGAGACAGAAACTGTCTGCATGATTTGAATGAGAGTTTTATGTTGTATGAATAAATTTTATTATCAGTGTAAAACCAGATCATAAATTATTTTAATCAAAGGGTAAATACTTACGTAAATGCCTTAACATGCATTAATGCGATGAAAGCTGCAGCATGGAAACACATGGCCTCAGTTAACCTCAGGATAATTTAGTGCTAACCCTATAAGTCAGTCTATGTTGATTAATGCATCATCTATGTAGATCATCTTTAATATTTGATTTAAAATGTTTAAGAACAATTCTACAACCTTTATTCTACATCTACACCTTTCATTCATTTCCATACCGCTTATATGTGTAGGATTGCAAGTCCTGGAGCCTGTGCCAAGTGGGGAACACCCTGGATGGGGTGCCAACATTTTCATAGGGCACACTCATACATCCAATCATACACCATCATATAGACTACAGCATGTTTCCCTGGACTGTGTGGGGAGAAAAGTGCAGTAGACAGAGGAAACCCACAAAGCGGTGGTGATGGGAGGGGGTATCAGCAACCTCCATGCACACACACAAACACACACACACACACACCAGAGGCGAGATTTAAATACCCAGCCCTGGAGGTGTGTTTAAGTCATATGTAACAATCAGTGAAGTAACACCTTTCTGTTTTAAATAAAAGTTATGTGAAATAGAACAATGTTACAATTTGTAATCTTTCTAGAGGAGATAATAATAACAATAATAACACTACTCAGCATTAATTATGAGAAATAAATTACAGTTCTGAAAAACAATCTACCATTAAAAAATGGGACCGGTACTGAAAGAAAGTGTGAGCGATGATTCTGAAGACATTTATCTACAGCTACAACATGCTTTTATGAGGCGTATTGATATTTTAGTCTTATCTTGCTTTTCTGTCTGCTCAAGTGTTTCAGTGCTCAGACCATAAACCGCTGCAGTCTAGCACTTCATCATTTCATCAACAGACTGTTCACACTGGTGGTGCAAAACACTAGAATCTGGGTTACACACATGCGAACACACTCTATAGGGGATCCTAAGCGTTCGATCAATTATGACAAAACTGTCATAATTCGAAATATTTGAATAATCAAATTGTTGGAGAAATTCTTTACTCAAAATAAAGTTTACTGCAACAGATTTCTACTGCAATAGATCGACCAAAATATTTTAAACAATGACAGGGTTCAATTCTTGCCTCTTGGAAATGTGTCCATGGAGTTTACATGTTCTATCTGTGCTTAGTGGGTTTCCTCCGGTTACTTCTGTTTCCTCCTACAGTCCAAAGATATGCAAATTAGGCTAATTGGCATTCCCAAATTGCCCGTAGTGTTTGAATGAGCATGTGAGTGAGTGTGTGTGTGTGTGTGTGTGTGTGTGTGTGTGTGTGTGTGTGTGCTGCAATGAATTGGCACCCCATCCAGAGTGTACCCCACCTCATGCCCTAGGTCTCCTTTGATGAGCTCCAGTCTCCTCGTGTCCCTGGTTACAGGATAAAGTGGTATATACGACTACAACGATGATGTGTCTTAAATACGGCAAACTTTCTCAGATTTCAAGAAGTTTTCACTTTAATTAGATGTTAAGTAAGCCATTTCCTGAAACTGATCAAAGAATTGCAATGGTTCATTTATGAACGTCTAGAAAAAGGGTTCCATCTTTTTTTGTCTTCTTATCAGTTTGTATTTCAGAAAAGGTTCGAAGTAGAACCAGTTATGAAGGCTAGAAGTGCTAAGCTTCCAAAGAACATTTAGGGTTGTAATTTTCTCGTGATAAAGAAGCAAAGCTTTATAATTAGACCCTTCAGTCTTTTTCCCTGATGAATACTGAGAATGTTTTAGTGCCAGGTGATGACAGAAACACTGTATCACACTCTGACTAACAGTGTACTGTACCCAGCATTCTGTTCAGTTTGGCATGTCTACTGTTTTGCTTCATGTCTCCCACAGAACCAGCGTTGTTAATAATGTAGAAGAAATATCATATGATATATTAGAATTACTCTAGGCTTTGTCACTGTATTACTTTTTTTCCTAAAAACATGTGTGATATCTGAGAACTGCACTACTCTCAGGCACATAACACTGCCAAGGGTTGTACGGACAGCCTTGGGCATCACTCGAGGTAAGTGTTCCTACTTAAAAGATATCTACCCCAGGAGAAGCATAAGGAGAGCTCTGAGGATCATAAAAGACCCTAACTACCTGAGCCAAAGTCTCTTTTCAGTACTACCTTTAGGCAGATGGTATTCCAGCATCACCTCAAACAAACAGATTCAGGGACAGTTTTATTCCACAGGCAATACAGCTGCCTAACAAGAACCAATCACACATCAGTAAAAAAAAAAAAGAAAAAAACATTTACATTCTCATTAAAAAATCTAGGACTGGTTCAGTGGGTTTTATTTATAGTGTATGCAGGACTTTATCGGACTGCACAGAACGAATGTTTTACATATTGCACTGCACACATAATCACAAAAACAATATTTTGCACTTATACCTTTTTTTACTTTTCTGTGTATTCTATTAATTTTTAAAAACTGGTTAGTTAAAATTATGGAGCCAGTGATCTCGGAATATTTGAATCACTTTTCCCTCCACACTGAACCTCAAAAATATAGTGGCTCTTTTGTTTCATTTGGGGTAAATATAATATTTATATGTGGATATAGAGATGCATAGAGACATAGAGATATACATGTGCAACTGCATGTATGAGAGTAGTGACATACAGTATAATAGCTTCAGTCATTGCCATTAGACTTAGTGAATACTTTACTTATGCTGCTGAAATAGGGTCTCTCTCTCTCTCTCTCTCTCTCTCTCTCCACTTACTCACACAGCTTTGAAAGGTTCTCTTTTCTGTAACTTTTACACTACAAGGTGATAATGTATTTTTCACATTTTTGAATAATGAGCTGCCTGGCCAAAATAATAATAATAATAATAATAATAATAATAATAATAAAAACAAAGCTAATAGGCAAATACATACAAACCTTTGACTGCATAGTTACTACAGTCATTAAGATATTTCTATTGGCAACACTTATTTAACTCTGACTGATTAAGTGAGTAATTTCGTCATTTTGTACAGTTCCTGTGTTTCAAAAAGATCAAATTACTGTACTGGCCTGCATCAAGCCGAAAAAACATTTCATAAGAATAAAATGTCTGTGATTGGAGATCACCTAGAATAGACAGTAGAATATAGAATGTGACTCCACTTCATACCAACAAATAGTCAGTTACTTCCAAAAACAGGACATCCTTTCATATTTCATTTGTTATATAGCAAAGACTTTAACAGGGACAGTTAGAGTTATGTCTTCAAGGGACTCAATTTGTACACAAGTGCATTGACATGATAAAACAGGATTATTAGTTTCGGTGAAGAACAATTGTAATGCTGCAACATTCAAAGTCTTCTTATGCAACAGTGTGCTATAAATTTCGTGGCACCTTGTGTGCGATGGTCAAGATTCCATTTCCTTTCGTTTCTATTTTATTTTAGTTACCTAAAAAACTATAAGCTGCACTTGATTTCTACTTGTATTAGTAATTACCATCAGTGCCGACTTGTTAGCGCAGATCATCTGTTTATTTCATTTTTGTGCATCAGCTTTTTTCACTCACTGTGGGAAAATCTGTCACGGTAACACACCCTTCCTCTCTTGTCACCCACATCCCCACCACACCCAGGCAAACCACAAGCCCCAAAAACATACTACCGGTAACTCGGTCAAAACAGACACCCTTTCCGCACATACTAAGCACAAATGGAACAAGGAGCTTGCCTTAATTCACATAAAACAAAACAAGAAGTAAAAAAATGTGCTGTTTCACTTTTCGTCCTGATAACGCAGGTGTTTATACACTTGCCTGATTCACGCACACGATACACATGATTGCATGTATTTATTAAAAAGTACAGACAAGATGTGGCGGGCAGAGTAAAACACACTAACTTGAGTGAAAATACTGCCACTGTAGCAATAATTCATGCGTTATTTCATTATAAAATTAGATTATTTAATTTAAGCATATAAGGGTCAGTATGTTATCTGTGAAAAGCTAGTGTGAAATGTTAGTAATTACAAATTATAAAGTTACTTTATAAATATTTTTTTTACTTTAGCTATGCTATAGTTAACATGGAGGTGTTAACTTTAGCATAGCTAAAGTAAAAAAAATATTTATAAAGTAACTTTATAAAAAAAATTTTTTTTATGTGTTTAAGTTAATTTAAATGCTCTAGCCTTCTATAGAATATTATTGTATCTTAATCTGGTTACAGGTATCGGAGATTAAGTGCATTATTATTTTTTCTTCTGTAACAACAATCAGATAAGAAAGTAGGAGTAGCTCGGTGGTTAAGGCGTTGGGCTATTAATCGGAAGCTCCCAGGTTCAAAGCTTTGTGCAAAGTATGAATAAATAAATACATAACTCATTGGCTTTGTTGAGATGCTTTACAAGTTCATGCAATCTTGTAGGTATTACAAGAGATGAAATGTTTTAGCATAGGTTATATTAATTATTTGAACACTTCGTATGTGTTTAGACAAAGGACATTACAGTAAGTATGCCGAGTAACATTCAGCAATGGTAAGTTTTATGCATCATCATAAAAACAACATTACAACAATGCGAGTAGCTGCTCTGCCGTGCTCGTAGTTTTATTTCAAGGGAGCTGTGGTTTTTCAAATGCTAAAAATAAATCGTTGATTAACTTTGTTAAAAATTAAAGGCCTCAGCTTCTAATATCCAGTGCTGTAGTAGTTGGTAATATGTCTTGAAATAAAAAAAATAAATCAACCCAGAGAAATGCAGATTATGTAGCGGGACTACACATTGTCTCTGGGAACATAACCATTTATTGAGGTTTTTAATAGTGGATTTCCGTGAGCTTTAAATACGAGTGGTGTTAAAATAAAACCAGGACTTGTGAATACATTTCTGGTAAGTGAAGGTGTAAAACTGACATTGACATTGCCATTTAGAGAAAATTCCAATCACAGTACAGTGAGAGATTCTTGGTATAAAAAGTTTTATAAAGTCATACGTCAGTGAATGATGAACAGGGTCGAGGGGGCTGGGAACCCTCCACTGCTGTTCTCGTAAACATTTAGAGAGTAAAACGCCTGAACGCCTTGAAAATCAGCTGATAGTTTGTGGCCAACTTGCAGACACAATTATTTTCTCATTACACACCCATGCTTTCTCTTTTCATTTCCCATCCTCACAATTAATTTCTCTACAATTAGTGTGCGATGTGAATAAACAGCTTAGCTTTGCATTTCCTCTCACCCTCTAAGAAATGACCTACAACTAAAGTGTTTCTGCAGCTTTTCTACCCTGATACAGAATCAGCTCTTCCAATCTGAATGCATTTATTTGTGTACATATATCATAATGGATAATAATAATTTAACTTTAACAACCGAAATGTTGTGTCTGTCCAACAATAAAATGTACTATTCATTTGACACAAAGATGATTGATAAGTAATTCATGGGTTAACATATTTATATTATATTTATGTTTCTATAATGCTAACTCATGCAATTCCTATTTACTATGATACTAATCCATGAGCTACTTTAGTAGATATTATGCTAGTTTTTGTTAGCGTATTACAAACATTGCTAGCCCAATTCATATAATTCTAGCACACGCATTTACCTGTTTTTGATAATCCCATTTCATGCATTTCTATGTTTACAATGATGCTAGTTCATGGGTTCTCTTAGTAACTACATGCTAGGTATAACTTTAATGCTAGGTCATGAGTTAGCATTTGAACTATATTGCTACAAGAGTCGTTCAAGTCAAACTGCGACTTGAAACTTCTTGTAAATGAAGGCATAAAACTGATTGAAATTTACAAAAAAATGCTAGCAGGGCTTAACTGAGAACGAAAAAACTAAACAGAGCTGCCATTTTGATCCGAGTGGCTCCACTCTACAATCCAGAATTAGTACAGTTGGACACCGCCAATAAACACAACGTGTGTTTATGTGTGTGTATATCCACACATACCTACCAGTGTAAGTGGATGGTGAGCCATTGGAAACATGAGCTTAGCAAATAAAATGGATGACAAACGTATTAGCTAATTCATGATAGCTACAAGTTCAAAGTTCTACAAGAACAATGCCAAATAACTTAGCTTCTGTTGCACTAGTTGACTGAGTAGAATAAACATGAGCATTTAAGATACTTCAGTGGAATTTAATTAACCATCATCATTACGAACACTAGGATGAGCTATCTGTCTTCCCTCCATGCGAGTCTGTTATCATGAAGCTACACCTTACCAATTAAACTAATCCTCTACTCCTGTTCCTCCTGATTCTGCCTGTCACTCTGGCCTTCATCACCAATTACAGGACATGCCTTGCCTTTTCCATGGTTCGCCACCTGCTCTTCTACATTTGCCTGATGATACTGCACAATCTTAGGCACTGCTGATGAAGTAGAAAGTTCTGAAACTGCACTGACAGCAACCTTGTCTGAAATCTTTGCACATTTTGTGGCATCTACCTCCAAATGAAAGCTTTTTTTTCACATAGCTTTTCTGCATCACCTCTTTGCTTAGGTCTGTCCACTTTGACACAAGAGATGAGGAAGAAGTGAAAGGGGTTATGTGAGAAGGTTTTATATAGGCGGAGCAAGATACTTAATAATAGCTCTGCCTGTGGCACCATGCAATGTTGTAACTTTGGGATAAACCAAGTGCAGTTCTACAATTGTCCACTAGGAACTGGCTCCAACTGTGAGTCAATCCTCATAGACCTCCATGTTAACTTTATAACAGAAAAAACAATGTTGGAAGCATGATACAAAAAAACCAAAAAAAAAACATTTTTAGTCTCCATAGCAATACTTTCCATTCATGACACCTGTATGGAGGATGGTTATTATGTATGGCTTAATATGTTTAAACTGCTAACTATCTGCTATGCATTACTTTGGCTAATCAGCTAACTGGAATCGGTGTAGTTTAACTTATTACAAGAAATGAAGGAGTTGATGTGATGATGTGTAGTGTATGGATATCCATGTTCAATCAAATGCAAAGTAATGCTAAATTACATTACATGTGTAAATTAACATTAGCTATAATAGCATTTTAGCTAAGCTGAAGATAAGCTTGTGGTAACTGAGGTAAGTTTAGGCAGCATCAGCTCCTGCCAAGATGGCGGTGAGCAGCGCTCCCACAGAAAACCTGTGTGATGTCATGGAAGGTTTGTCCCAGTCCTTTTATACAACTAGGTGTTTAACATTGGGGGTTGAGATCTCCACCCATGTAGAGGGTACCCCCTGAAGATGTTTTTTTTTTTTTTTTTTTTTAAGAGGAAGAGACGTACCAAAACAACATGCGCTTTGTATGAAAGCAGCAAATTTGGAATGTAACAATTTCTTATACCAGTATTATTAAAATAGATATTTATGTAAAGTGATTCGATAGTTATGCCACAATTTAACTGTACTTAATCCCTATTATTTTGTGATAATAAAGCATTTTTGGCCTCCCTTGGATCATTTTGTATGCAATTTAAAAAATAACTTTTAAAATGTTTTAAGCATTTGATCAGCTGCCTTCACAAAGCCTTCACAAAATTTATAACAACATATTTGGGTGAATCACAACACACATTATATTTCCTTATGATTTAGATAAACATACAGGATGGTAGACTAGACTGAACAGGTCTCTAAACACAGGTCGAGCCCTCCCCAAAGGCATGCTCAATGACAGGTCAACATGACAGGACAATATAATAGGACAGCATAACTTTCACTTAACTGTAAAAAATCCCCATATGTCCCAAAAAGGGACATATTAAAAGAATTGTAAAATAATTTTATTAAGTGACAACAGAGCATCTATCAAGACATACTACGTTTCATTCAAAATGTGACCTCAAATGATTTCAAATTAAAACTACATGATCCAGAAAGAAAAAATGTCACACACTTCTGTGACCTCATTGCCTGTTTACCTGTGCCTCCTTTTTACTCTCTGCCCACCCTGCTAATACCGTCACCTTCTTAGATTTGATGAAATATGAGATACAACTTAGAAATAAAAACTAATTATATATGATTACACTCTTTGCCACAACAAAATATTTGAATGCTGCAAACATTTTAAAGAATGCCCTGTGTCCATGAATGACAAGGTGGCTCGGACCCCAGTCCCAATCCTTGAAAATTGGCAAATAACTTGGCAACAGCTTACAAAAGAGACACATCTGTTTGTGGGAACTGTGCGCACCATCATTCATGAATACCACTTGCAGATTAAAGGAACTTGATTGAGTTATTGCCACAACCCCGTACAGTCCTGACCTCGCTGCAAGCATTTTACAACATTGTTACAATGTGTGAGCCACTAAAGGAGTTCCTGGGAGACCAGTGTTTCAGACATGAAGCAGGTAGTTTGATCATGGCTCTGCCATACTGAAAAAATTTCCACCTTAATGGTGTCCAAGCACTAGTGAAGCGCTGGGAGAAGTGCATTAGTGTAGAAGGGGATTATATAAAGAAATAATTGTAGTTTTACTGTCATAACTGTGATTTGTTATTCTCGATAATCAGACACGGTTTTAATTGAAAGCCCCTCATATTGCATGAGTTATACACAATTCACGTCGTGTATGATAAAACATTGTTATTTTTCCATAAATGCATTCACAGTTTGCTTTTGCATTTACAAGATAAAATGCTGTACTTTTTTCGTGCTAAGCAGTTTGCTCATATTAATTTGAATAAGGCTGATGCCAGGCTGATGCCTGGTTCAGGTCAACTCTGATTATTGTAAAAAAAAAAAAAATTAAAAAAAAGGATAGTTTTTTTTTAGTAGGGTTTGTAGTGAGTACTAACACTTGCTCCAACCTTTAGTTGTTGAGTGATACCTCCTAGGTATTGCCAAGGGCTGTCTTTCTGCCAGTTTATGCATGCTTTGTATTACTTTCAGCTCCTTTAACAGTTATTTTTTTGTTTTACATCTCAGCTGATTCTGTTTCTGCGTCAGATGAGTTGTTTTGTTGCCGCACTTGGGTTGTTTTCTGCCTCGATAAAGGCATCTGTTATATCAATAAATGTAAATGTGTAATGTAAATGTATTCTCACTTCTGCAACTCACTTTCTTGTTAATCTCCCTTTCTATTTTGTCCCTTTTGTCCCTGGGCTACACTGAATAATCACACAGCTTCTGCTTCTTAACATATTGTGTGATAAACATTGTATATGCACACTTCACTGTGGCCCTTTAGAATCAGTAGGTGTGTGGCTTTTCTGAAAATCAATCAATCAATCAATCAATCAATTCACAGTGCCACTGTATCATAAAAGCTCGGTTGTTTTTTACTATATATGTATATTTTTCTCTGATAAATGTCAGGGCGTATTATGTATATGGTAAGATTCACTGTGGTATTTCAGTGTATTAGTGTTTAGTGGGACACGGTTTTAGTGGATGACCTTTCAGGCATGTCAGTATGAATAGCACTGAATCTGCCTTACAATAATTGGAACTGACAACAAAATAACACATGAATGAATCTTTGTGGGGAAATAAGACTTATCACAAACTCGTTCCAGCTAGTTTGACATCAGTTGGTTTTCAAATTCTGTACTACATTACCAAGAAAAACATTTCACCTCATTTTTAAATGTTTCATTGTTTAAACAAAGTAAATATACAGTAGACTGAGTCTCTAATCCTGTACTATAACACATTCATACACAAGCTTGTTCGCGTATTTTGTTCGTACGAGTGGAGTTAAACAAGATGTTACAAGATGTGTTTGACAGTCATACTGATTTTATAACTTCCTCATAATTTATTATGCAATACAGAAAAATTGGGTCTCTATTACATCCTTAAGTGGGCCGCAGCCTTTCATACATGGCCGATGAATTAGCATTATAGAAGACAAAAAAAACTCATGAATTAGCATTACAGGAAACAGGCTAATCCTTGAATTAGCATTATACTAAACAGAAAAAACTCTTTAATTAGCATTATAAGAATAACCCACAAATATGTATTACAGCAAGCAGGATGACCCATTAACTAGTATTATGCAGAAAATGTAGAAAAAGCGACAAGCCCTGAGAATAACCACAGAACATTCTGTTCCAGATTTCAGTGCAGTCATGTTAGACTTTGTGTTGAGAGAAAATCAGATTTTCATTGGGCTGTACAGTATTTTATTGCTATCTGTTCTAGTGTTTTGTTTAATCTGATCACTTTCGCTAGGTAATAATAACTAAACCCAGCTCTGCCCTGTCCATACACCCTAACCCTTGTTCGTATGGATATTCCTTTGTTATTTTGGTCGTTCTGTGTTCAATTACCTCGATTTTTATTTATAATTCATACCTAAAATCAAGGTTTATATGCATGTAAAGTATATCCAACTGCCTCTGACTTGCGGCTTAATCTGCTGTATCATGTTTGAGCAGAGAAAGCATGACATTTTGCAGGCCATGAAATGTGAAACTATTAGACCTGTGCTTTCTATTCCTATTCCTTTAGCACCCACACCCTGTACTGTACAGTTTATTTACTGTCTTCTTTGCCCTCAATGACCCTGATTAAACTCACTGGCTAAATAACAAGCCAAAACTGGGTAAAATAGGAATGTTAGGGCAGTGAAAGGTTTAACTATGTAGGACACAATTTATTTGATGAGTCAACCTAAATTATGCCTTTTCTTTCCATCCCAATCCAGGATCGACAAATCTAACATTTCTGCTCTTCGAGCACGGTGAGTAATCTGCTCTCCTTTCTACAACTCTCTCTCTCACACACACACACACACACACACACACGCACACATACACACACATACACACACATGCAGTGTGTATATGCAGTCAGGTAAACAGACTTTTAGGTTATCTGTGTACTGTATTTGTATAGAGATGGATTAATGGGCAGTTGCAAGGATGATGAGTATGTAATTAGGGCCCAAGCACTATAGCAGGACCCTCTTGTTGTTTTCCTATGGATTATTTTTCTCCAAACTTTTGGGCTTTTTAGGGTAAGAAACTCATGAAAATTGGCAGACAGGTTGGAATCTGCTGAGATTAGGATGACTGAGAGTCGCGTGGCCCGGGGCCCTCGGGGGACCCCACACAAGATTTTTCTGCATAGCTCATACACACTTTCATGTAGGCACACAAACCTCCGGTACACATTTAGAGCTCATTGAGCCGAACAACTTACGCTCAACTCAACAGGAGGCCGGTTATTTTGGGTTGTTCGCAAAAACACACAGTATTTTGATATACTGTAATCCTCCTAGGGAATTTGTACAATCGTCACCAATCCAGGCTGATGTGATCAAAAGACATTGAGGATGCAAAATTGCGAAGGGATTTTTGATATCTCAAACAGGTCCGCCTTGATAATGCCTTAAACTTACACTGAAAAATTATTAATAACTTTCTGTGTGGCATTATATTGAGTGACATTACTGTATATTCAGTGACACGTTCAGTGACATCACATTGAGTAACATCATAGTATAATACTTTTTTTCCAGCATCTGTGGCCTATTCTACACACGTACACATCACAAATGTTAACACTCACACACATCTCTCTCTCACACACACACACACACATGCATGCACACACAAACACACTCATACATTACAAATGTTAACACTCTCACATTCACACAGACATGCACACACAAGCACACACATGCACGTACACACTCATACTCACGCACATGCATGCACATACACCTCATAAACACTCACACGTGCACACACGGACACACACGCGCACACGCACACACACATGCACACGTGCACACATGCACACGCCTGCACACAAATACACACATACATACACACACATTACAAATGTTAACACTCTCACACTCAACACACACACTAACGAACTCAACAAATATTTAGGGCCTAAACTGACCCTATACTATACAGACCCTATATAGTGTCTGAAATGTGCAAGTTGTGTGCTGCACCCGGGCAGCGATGGCTTTTTGTAGGTCTTAACATGCTCTAATAACACACAGGTTGTGCGGTGGACACGAGGTGGTGATGGCACAGGGTGCTTGGGCCCGTCATCGTTGCTTGCAACTATATTTATCATTTATTCTCAGCTATAAATAGGACTTGGAAAGATTTTGTTTAAAAGATTGCATACTCGCTATCATTCAGGATTGTAAATGTAGATGCACTTATAGCAATCAGATTTCAATCTAACAGTCGTGTAAGCTGAGAGAAGACTGCAAATAGAACAGATTCGGTTTTGCCGCCTTGATTTAGAGGTACTGTATCAATGTCTGGAGTTGCTCTGAGTGCTCTGTTTGGTGCTTTGATTATAGTTACAGAAAATCAATCACTAAGTGTCAAATTGTATCTTTTAGTAAATAAATGTGTTCATATATATGAAATTTATTGTCATTTAGAATTTTTTTTTAAAAAACTGATAATCTAAATGTTTGTTTTGCACCTGTGTCTCTGTAACTCATATATCTATTAACTTGTACACCACAAGGGGTGCACTTGCACTTTAGAACAGTATGGAGGAGAAGCACCTGGCTGCAGCCTGAAGTACAGTATATCAAGGCAGGGCTACATTCCGAGCATGTTCAAGCATGTCAAGGCAGATCTACACATGTAGCCGACATGCTCAAACATGCTCAAAGTATAGACCTTGTAGCCAGGCTAGAGCCACTAGGTATTCAGTATCAGACATAGAGGGGCGGGGCTATTCACAGTGTCAGATTGAGGACACTGTTTGCAATTAAATAAGATTTTACCAAATAAAAAAATAACTTAAAAAAATTAACCTTAGGTAGTCATTATTGATATTGTGGTGGCCCACCACAAATACATCAATGTATGAGAAACACTGGTTTGGGACCCTATTTTAAACTGAGTCACAATTTCTGAAGGAAGAAGAAGAAGTGGCTGTGGTTTATTAATGGTGGAAATGTTCTGACAGGTCTCCTGAAGCTTGTCCATGTGTGTGTGTGTGTGTGTGTGTGTGTGTGTGTGTGTGTTAAACGTTTTACAGCTGACTGCTTCTTAATGGCAAGGCTGAGCTGGTTGTGCAAAAATAGCATGGATACTACAGCTTTAAGTGTTACTATTTAAAATGTATTTTAAAAAGGTTGCTTAGCTTGTTTGTTGAATTTGGGAAACACTGTGAGCCTAATGTTACTAACTGCAGCTTGTACTGCATTTTTGTAGCAATAGTTTCTTTGTATGTGGATATGAGATTGATGATATCCTCAATTTCACCTGTTTAGCAATATTTAATCAGGAACTACCTGCCTCTCTGGTCCCTCTGTTTTGTAAGAGCTAAAGATAAGGGCGTTTCTGAACTCTGTTATACTGTTGGAATATATTCACCCCAAGATCAGATAAAAATGGCCAGATTGATTGCTGCCAGGAAGTAACTCAGATAACCACTCTTTACCACTGCAGAACCAGAAATGCCTTTCAGCATGCACACAAAACACAAAACCTTGAGGTGGATGCACTACAAAAACAGAAGACCACATCACTCCTGTCAGCCAAAAACAGGAATCTGAGGCAATCATGTGCATGCGCCCACAAAGTCACATAAAGGAAGCTCATGAAGCAATGCACCCTTCATGCATAGTTCCTACTGTACAAGTTTCTGGAGGCAGTGTTATGATCAGGAGTGACTCGGGTTCACTCGGACAGGTCTAGGCTCAGAAACGTCATGCGGCAGTAAAATGAAGTCAGCTGACTACCTGAATGATCAGTTGGCATGGGATATTCCAGGGCTCTAACTGTAAAAGAGTTCTCTGAGCATGAGACATCGTTTTTCATACATGAATTGGCTGTTAAAGATAAAGGTGCTTATAAAAAACATCTTAGGGTATGTGAGTTTTTTGGCCAGCAGTCAGCAGAGAGTGTGTGGAAAAAAACAACAACTTTGGATTGACAGTGTTGCATTTTATGTTGGATCGCAATACAGCACCATGTCATTGATTATTATATATTTATTTATTTGTGGATAAAAAACACATAGCGCCATGTTTTATTCCTTAATTAGTTTTATTAATAGTTTTTTTTTTAGTTGGCAGTGACATCTCTCTGTCGCTCACTGTCTCTCTCTCTCTCTCTCTCTCTCTACACAGCCTCTCTGAAAGTATGTTAAAGTACTATTTACTTAGTAGGATGAAATGGCTGAACATGATCGTGACTACATTGCCGTCTCACATCCATTTACCCTCATACACATGGAAATGATCCACTGTTTAACCTCAGTTCATGCCAGCCACCATAACTCCCCCACAAACATGATGAAAGGCAGATTTTAATATTTCCAGCTGTAATGCCTGCTTTTGTGGGTTCACATGCCCACAGAAAGAGCAGAGTGCATTCTCATTTATAAGGTGAATTCTTTGAACCTGTAGTGGCTCTGGACCCTCTGATGTCCCCTGTGCATGTCCTTATGTGATGCCCATGAATCAGCATGCATTAAAGCCCTGAGCCCATATCACTTGCTGATTAGATGTGTAATGCTCTTCAACCTACCACAATAAGTAAACTTTTATAATTGAATAAAGTGCAGTCACATGATGATCACTTACTGTATAAAGTAGTTACCAAGTGTTCACCAAGATGCTATATGGTAAAGCTACATTGTGACATTTAATCATTTCATGTAAAAAAAAAATAATAATAATAATAATAATCGGTGTATATAGTATACATGACAAGTCATTCACAAAATACTTTATATTAGCAAGTGAAAATGTCTTGAATGAATTCAAATGTACGTAATATTTTGCATTGCAATATTGGACCTATTGATGGATCTTATTAGCCATTTTAAGTTTTTTTTAGTTTTATTCAGTTTTGCATGTAATTTTGCTTTTTTTAAACAAACATCATCTCCAAATAAATAAGTAGTTTGAGATTATTCATACATGTATGAAGAGCAATCGAAATTATAAGGGAAGATGCCTGTTATTATTTGTTAGCTAAATCATCCCTATTGCTTCTGTATGAAACTAAAGAAACACGCACCTTTCAGCAAACATGTATTGGCTGATAGCTTACAATGTAAGAACATGGTGTGTTTGTGTTTCTTCTCTTTTTTTATTTCATGTGTATACTTTTTTTAAACAAGTTCTGGTGACATTAATGTTGTGGGGAGAGACATTACATTATCCTTTTAAAAATAGGGCAATTTTTGTTTTTTCTCATTCTTATCAAGTGCTTCTCACAAAGATGTTTTTTTGCTAAAACTAGCTCTTGATTGTGCAGTTATTTTCACAGAATAATGGAGGCTTTGGAAGTAGTTGCTGTGGTATTCTGTTATGCAATGAGTATAAGATATAAGCCTCCAGCAGGCTGAATAATTGGTGGTTTATAATAACATACAATAATTTGTTGCCATTTGAGACAAAAAGTATCTGTATCTGGGTTTTCAGGAAACTTTCAGGCAAGTTGTTAATTTAAGGTAACTGCCTGCAATAATTTTAGCATTTAGAATTAATGTGAATGGGTAGAAGTGGCATTTTTCTGAAATGTTTAAAGCCCTTTAATCAAAACCAGTAAGTTCATTCTAATGCAAATTTGAGTCCAATAACAGCATGTCCCAAACTGAATTAATCCTCTTATGCCGCTTGTCATGATACTGAAAGAGTGTAAAGCACAAAGTCTTTTTTTCTTCATTAGAAAACTTAAATATACAGATTTATCTCTGACTTACAAAAACATTAGAGAGTACTTTCTACAGAAAACATCACAATATCAACATTTACACATATTTAAGTCAGTAATTGTGGAGTCCACGAGTAGATTTTTTGAGTTTTTACTATAGAAACAATAAAGTATTCGAGTAAGTTCATTACTAAAAACATTGCAACCCAAACTCCTGTCAAAGCTGCTGTTACAGAAAATGTATCAACACATTCTGACCAAAAAAATTCAACAGATATGAATGATTTGTAATGAACTACACTTTCTAGTGACGGGTACATGTTTTGGTTTTTAAATGACCATCAGTGCTTGGATTCTGGAATGAATTCTAAAAATAATGTCCGGTGTTGTGTAACTGGAAGCTAGTTATTTTCACTTTGACAAGTAACAGGTGGTATCTCCGCATCTTAGTCTTCACCTGCTGTTCAGTCTCCCTGACAACAGAGTGCACCACTCCGTGTGCCAGGCACAGAGGCTGGAAGAACGACCAGCCCGTTTATATAACACTGTAATACAGTGTGCTCGCGTACGCCCAACGAGTCCCATGCTAAGACTCTGCCATATGCCATTTCCTTCATTTTGTGCTCAGTGACTCTTTATACATTTGCCCGGTAAAGGTTATTCTGCATGCACATGCCATGAGATGGTCAGTCTTAGCCTGCTAATTGTATGCTATTATGCTTATTTAAAATGTTTCAGCAGGTTGCGCGATGTTGTTTAAAAAATGTCAGGGATGTCTTTTAGGCTGTTTTTTTTTTTTTTACCCACAGCTGACATCAGTCTGATATCAGTCTTATGTTCCTGCTTGGATAAGAATACTGTATACATAGATGAGGATGGGTTCCCTGTTGAGTCTGGTTCATTTTCAAGTTTTTTTTTTGGTGTTGCCATCTCAGGGAGTTTTTCCTTGCCATCGTTGCCCTCGGCTTGCTTATCAGGGACAATCTGATCCTTTTGCCGTGGTATTGACAAGAAGCTGTGCCCATGATTACGGTGCCATCTGAAACCCTTAAATGATTAATCTTGAATCTAAAAAACATTCTAAAATATGTTCACTGTTTAATGTTTCTCTGTTGACAATGACAGCAATTTGCTCTTAAATGAATTGCATAAAATTAGTAAATATACACAATGTGTAACTAGCACTCAAGCTAATGGCATGTATATTTTTACAATTATTTTTAACATTTAGTTTGGTTAAAAGCATTGTACTTTGAAAATGACAACATTAATCAATATTGCAAAATCGCTGACAATATAAAAAAAGAATTCTGCAGGAAATTTAAACTGTGCAACTTCCTGATGAACGTGATGTTGCAAATATTTTCTGGGTGAAATGCGTGTGACACTAACATGAACATTTTCCAAAACCTACTGTATAATGGAGGACTTATTTAAAAGGTATGATGTTAAATAGATTTAACACATTAATGCCAAACAATATATATAATTTATATGTTTCACAGTAACGTGTAATTATATATATTATGTTGTTGCGAAGGATATTACCTACTGTACATTTAATAGATTTTATACTGCTACTTTACGTACATGTACATCACGTGGGACGCAAAAGGCACCGCAATCATGAATTTGACTCATATTGTAAACCTAAATGTAGAGATAAATTCTATGACAAGTGCTTTAAACATCCGATTTATTGCACTGATATGACTTGTAGATGAATTCTTGTCGATCTATCTGCCATTGTGGTTTGTTGTGCATGATTCATTAAATTATCAGCTCAGTCAAATATCAGCTCTGCCCAGTGTATGGCTAATTCCAAGTGTATATTATACGTTTTGTTGGCACCCACTATTGTAATTAGCTCCTACCTCTTTTCTATAGTGTCCCTGTCTTTCCAAGTGTGTTATTTTTCAAACAAAGCTTGATAGAGCTGGTACATGGAGCTAACTAATGGGGTTTCGGTGAAGACATCAATCGCTTGCCACTTCTCTCTCTCTCTCTCTCTCTCTCTCTCTCGCTCTCTCTCTCCCTCTCTCTCTGTCTTTCTCTGCCCTCTCCCACCCATAGAGACACAACAAAGTGAAGTGCTTTGTATTCATCCCAGGACAGTGTAATAAATAGCCATTGCAAGTGCACCTCTCGTTCCATCCTGTGAGTGAAAACTGGAGATTGAGTAAATAGAAAGGAAAGACACAGGACCTTGAACATGCCACGCAAATTGTGGTGAGTTTAGCATATATACTGTACACATACATGCATGCATACATGTATAAATATACTGCTGATTACATTGCATTTGTTGTTTATAGCTGTTTTCCTTTTTTATTATATTGATGCTTACATACAGTAACCTTAGGTATGTATGTTTTGTCTTAAAAAGATTTAAGCTTGAAATGCTTGAGCAAACCAAGGATTAAAACTGGTTAAAACTGTGTGTAGTGATGCTGGTGTGTGCTCTGGACTTTTTTCATTCCATCATTTCTATGAAATGTAATATAAAACCAATACATAACAGGTCCATTTGTTGTTTAGAGAGTTGTTTAAAGGATTTGATGGATTTATGTGTGTAGCCAGACTCCTGAGAGACAAGAGCGGATAAATGACCGGACATCCTCATCCACTAGACTGCACACGGAGTTTGTTAAAAGGATAGAGATTTTGTTTTATGTTTTAGACATTTAATCTGTCCATGTGATTACTCGTGCGACATGCAAGAAAGGAATGGAAATATTTACTTGGAATTTATTTATTTATTTATTTTTTCGACAATAGACCGATACAGTTAAAAGTAATTCCAGTTACTTGCATTTTTTCCAAAATTTTTATGGCATCTATTTGGTAACACAAATTATAACACATTATAACACACAATATTGTCACAAAAAATTGTGTGTTATAAATTGTGTTCCATAAATCCTAAAATTCCACTAACAAGAGGAATAATAGCCCAATCATAATACAAAAAGCCCACCTTGGGTCTGTGTGCATGGAGTTTGCATGTTCTCCCTGTGCTTGAAGGGTTTCCTCCGGGTGCTCCAGTTTCCTCTGACGAACTAAACCCATGCAGATAAGTACAGTATTTCAAAATTTCCTGTAATTTGATGCCCTGAAGCGTATGAAAATTAACGGTTTCTGGGAGGGAAATTTTGCATCCATTACTGATCAGTCACCTTTGTCAGAACAACTCTCTCCCACCTGTCCTTCTTTATTTCACACATAATAAAGCATCCAAACAAACTAATCATAGATGATACGGAAGAGTAGTTTTCTCCAGAGTAAATGCTTCACAGCAGGCATTTTTCACTTTTGCGCATTTCAAAAAAGATACATTGTGACTAGGGTGGCACAGTGGTGTAGTGGTTAGATGCTGTTGCCTTGCGCCCCCAGGTTCGATTCCCGGCCAGGTTCCCATCTCTGTGTGCATGGAGTTTGCATGTTCTTCTCATGCTTTGTGGGTTTCCTCTGGGTACTCTGGTAAATGCAGATTATACTAATTGGTCTTCCCAAATTAGCCATAGTGTGTGAACGTGTGTGTGTGTGTGTGTGTGTGTGCCCTGCGATGAAACGGCACCTTGTCCAGGGTGTTCCCTGCCTCATGCCCTAAGTGGGATAGGCTGAATACAGGATAAAGCAGTATAGACGATGAATGAGTGAGTGATGATACATTCTGACTAAATGCGTTGAGAATGTAACCACACATCTTATCAGATCAGCATCCATGTCAACAGTTAAGTTGGAATCTCTAATCAGAATAATGACAATTGTATTGAAGAAATACTGTCCATGTAAACGTAGCTATTTTTAGTGTTGGCAAATTGCTATAGTATACAATGATTAAAATGGCCACCAAGTGCTGCAGCAGAAAAATGTTTTCCGTATGGTCAGAAAATCACTATTTCAGATCCCTACAATTCCACAGCCAGCCTTGGCCGGGAAATAGTAGAGCTAAACTGGCTGTACTCTGTGACTGCATGGGATGGCATACGGCCTTTTGGTCAGTCACAGTGACACTGGGCAATCATGGGTATCTGTGAGTTCATGTATGTTGAAGGGGGCAGATATCAGGTTGAAAATGCAATGCCTCTTGGCTTTAGATGTTTTTGGAGGAAGAATGTGGAGGCCTTCACTACCAGGTGGTGGCTGTCATGTGATAAGAGAGCTGCTTGGTGAGTGAGAATTGGCAAGTGATGAATTTTTGTGTGTGTGTGTGTGTGTGTGTGTGTGTGGTTGTGTATAAGAGAGAGAGATAGGATGGTAATAGTAACACCTCTGCTTGATTGATTTTTTTCATTTAAGAGCATGCACCTATGTAATGCGGTTCTCAGATAACGCAAACCCTGCTTTCAGTTTGAGATCATCATCAACTCTGCAAGATTCAATGAGAGGGGAAATGAGGTTGCTGCCGAGGTTGTAACATAAACAATAAATTTTTACCTTGTATATTTAGGCACTTTGCAGTCCGTCACTCATGTAAATAATTTGTTCACATTTCTTTCATTTAGCCTACATCATTTCACATTATATGGGTGACTCAAGCCTTTTGCACAGTACTGTACTGTGTACATTTGCTATGAAGATTGTATTTCATCTGGAGAACATTTATATTCACACTTTTCTTGTACCCCTATATATTTTGAACTATTTTTGTACTCTTACCTCTCAGTTTCTCTAGAGTGGTCCTCATCCTTTTTAGTGCTGTTTGCATACATATTTCTTCCTACAATTTTTCGCCTTAACAGAGACAGCTTCACTTCCACTCCACCACTCACCCCTTAATCTTAATGTTCTTTCACTCCCTAAATCACTCCTATCATCTCTCACACTCTCTCCTTCTACAGTAGGCTGCCAGTGGCGCCTTCGTCTGATGAAATATAGATGTGTAGCTCCAAGTGAAGGTGCTTATTCAGGAAGAAAAGTGTTACACAACCAGTTTTGAGCACTGGGACCAAATTCACATTTGTACAGCAGGACTGTATTTCTTTTTTTCCCCTTCTTTTTCCAAAGTTAGTAATTGAGTAAATTAGAAAAATGTATGATCACCGCATATCAATGGGCTATAACCTTGCTTTGTAGACAGTAGTGATCACCGACAGTATGTTAGTTAGTTTGTTTTTTCCCCGCAAATTTCTCCAGTGTAACAGTAAGTGATAACTGTGAAACTTACTGTGAAAACCACAGTAGATATTTAACTCTTTATTTTTCCATTGTACCTCTCAGGCTAGACCCGGTATGAGGGCAGTGTTGCTCAATGTTGCCTGCTGAGTCTGTGTACAAAACTGTTCACTGAGCACTTTCTCTTCTTGCTGCTATGAAACTGAGAAGGGAATTGAAATTAAGTCATTTTGTTTACGCTAGATATGCCAGATTTGCGTTTAGTTGGCTGGTAAGTTGTTATTTCAGTACGAGCATTTTAATCGAGGTGTATTTTTATTTTTCTTTGCAAGATTTAACATGTTTGGAAATTGACAAAAATAAAATAATTTAAAAAAAATCCTTGCTGCATACAGTAGTAACGTACAGAGTCATATACTGATTTGAAATATAATATACTTTACAAAATATATTCTAGGTACAATTAAATAAATTTTGTAAATTAAATGCAGATATTTAAAATTTTAGATATTCTTTTGACTGGTAATTCCTTTGACATGTAATGTCACAACATTAATATTTTTAAGTATGATGTTGATTTTACATGTTGGGGGAAGGACTTTATGCTTTATGCTCACCCTCTATTATACTTTTATCAACAACAATGCAACAATAGTAATGATGATATTATTATTGTATTATAATAATAAGATGAAGAAGAGGAGGAAGAATTATTATTATTATTATTATTATTATACCTACATACATAGCTACCAGGTACATCTGCATACATATATAAATGCATAAATAAATACGATTCACACGTCATGCTGTGCCACAAAAACATTTAAGTATACATGTGTAATAGAGAAGAATGCCACCTTTTCCTACAGTACCATTAATTTACCAGTAGAGGGACCTAGAGTCACACACACCGAAGTACACATTTTAAAGAGATGATGCTGAACAGAATATCATTAATCCGCCTTTCATTATATTACTCAGATCAGTGAAAAGGGATTCTTACGTTCTGTGAAGCAGAGAATTACACATAACTGTTTTATGGAGGAAATAAATAAGTAATAATAATGCTATTTTGTGTATCAAGAAAACTACTAATCCATTATGTGATTCTACTTAATTCCAGTAACTGACCATGTTCTAAAATTTGAAATGTTACCTTATTCTTATTTGAGCTTTGTGATTTGTAGTTTTTGATTATTGCACTGTAGATTTGTCCCAATTCATTATTCAAATATTCATCATAAACCTTATTATTTTATTTATTCTAAAGGATTTAGCAACTAAAATGAAACAAATGAACTCTTCAACATGCCATCAGGGATGATCAATACAGATCAAAGTGCAAAACAAAATAGCAAATCAGAACACAAAGTAAAAAATCGGAAACCAAAAAGAACCAAACTGAAAACAAAACAACTATTTCGAAAACAAAATAACAAATACGGAAACAAAATAATGGATCCAAAAACAAAATAGCAAAACTGAAATAACAAAATAGCAAATTAAAAAAACAAAATAACAAAACTGAAAACAAAATAATAAATACGGAAACAAAATAACAAATTTGGAAACCAAATAACAAAACGGAAAATAAGACAACATATTGAAAAACAAAATAACAAAACTGAAAGCAAAATAACAAAACCGAAAGCAAAATAACAAAAACAAAAACAAAATAACAAAACCGAAAGCAAAATAACAAAACCGAAAACAAAATGACAAATCTGAAAACAAAATAGCAAATTCAAAAGCAAAAATGAAAATGGAGACTTAACATTTACAGTAACAATAACACTTATTATGCAAGCTTACACTGTTACTATTTAATTATTTATTTCTCTCTTATTTATTTCAACATAAAACACTTTGTTTGGCCAAATAAATAGGTTGAGTGGACCTCATCGTAACTCTATTTATACAACAGTTCCAATAGAGTAAACCACGAGTGGCGATAATAGACAGTAACAACTGTAATAACTGTCGGTCGCAGCATGGGTGAAAGTTCTGAATTGTCTCAAACCAAATATCAGTTTGTGTTGTTTGATTTACACCTAAGGTGAGCTACAAATCTAACTAGGTTCTAACACAAAGCTGAATCCCATATCCCTCTCTAACCCCTAATGGTGTGTGGAACAAGTCATCTTACACCTCAATCTTTCCATTTAATGCTATTTGGGATTCAACCCTGGAAGTCCAGAAGTTAACGGAGCTGATATTCTAAAGCAGAATAAATGGAAATAAACAAGCTATTCTTAATCTGCTAATAATAAATTGTGTTTGTGGACTTGTATAGTTTTGTCTTTGTGGAGTTGAAAAAAAGGCGATATCACACTTGTGGCTAGATATCGGGCCCTTGTGTCTATGACTGCATCACAGCCATGCTGATATTCACAGCACTCCCTCTCGTGTGATATTGCTTAATTATTCTACTATATACCATCTTTATCATCACAGCCTACCATCACTACCGTATGTCTGTTACTTTACAAAAAAAATACTCTATGTATGTGTATCCATGTTAGACACTGTATAAATGAATATTTTAGATATATAAGCTATATATATGTATTATACCTCTACCCTTTCTTTTTCTTCACATGCTGTCATATTGTGCTTATATACATCCTCCCAGCCACTCTCTCCCTTTCTCCCTCTCTCTCTCTCTCTCTCTCTGTCTGCAATGTCAGACAGGTTTTGGCCTTTTACTTCAGTGCAATGCAAAGTTATTTCAGGAAGCAATTTTAAAGCTGACATTTTGGCGAAAAATACAGCATTTCTGCCTTGATGTCTACAGAATGGAGGAGGAGGAGAATGCTGCGGGGCTCCTGACATTATCCATTATGTATCTAAATGTGATGCTAACTGTCGGCCTCTAACCCAGAGAAAGCTCTGAGAAAGAGAGACAATTACACTCCGTAAAAGGTCAGAGAGAGAACAGGTGAATAACAGTGACGAACACAGGATGGCAGAGAAAGAAAAGGAGAGACTGTAGGTCAGCACTGTTTCATTCGCAATGGGCGCAAATGAAAGGCTGTGCAGAAGGGGGAAAAAATGCCGAAGACATGAGCATGAGCAGTAGGGCAAGGACAGACATCACAGCTTCCCTACTGAGCGCAGCATCTAATACAGCTCTGCATGCATCAAAGACGGTTTGTCAAGATGGAAACGCTGGCAGATAAACCTGTCTGTGTCCTCACATGTCTGTGTCAAGAATAATTGGTGTCCTTTCTCCAGATTCCTGTCTGGGAGCATACATATTGAAGTAATAGACTGGTGTCCCACCCTGGGTGTATTTTGCTTTGTGCCTGGATAGGATTTCTAGGATAGGTTTATATACATTTGTATATCATATATACAGTAACAAGTTCACAGAAACTGGGCAGGTAAAATTTGAAGAAGAAAATAGTTCCATTTTAGTGAGCATTTCCCCAGTGTAGCAGCATTTCATGTCCATAACTGAAAGAATACAACCTCAAAGGTCTGATTTAAGCCAGTCAAGATTGTGCCTTTTTGAGATGCTTTTCAGTTCACAACAGTTGTAAAGAGTAATTATTTGAGATCTTGTTGCATTTCTCTCAGCTCTACCAGTTTGTCCATTCTCCCCTATCATCTCATTAACAAGGTGTTTCCAGTCAGTAGAACTGCAGTTGAATGAATATTTTCGTCTTTTTCCCCTGCACTTTTCTGCATGAAATCCTGTAGATGTTTGTGCATAAAAATGCCTGGGGATTAGCAGGCTCTGCAATATTCACACTAGCCCATCTGGCACGAACAGCCATGCCATGGTCAAAATCACCACAATCACATTTCTCCCCATTTTCATGCTTGATGTGAACAATAACTAGCTCTTGATGCTCCTGCTACAATCATCTACATGATTGTATGCGTTGCACTGCTGCAGCAGAACTGGCTGACTGGATAGGTGCATGGATGAGACTCATACAAATAATGTAGCATGTGAGTATACAGTCAAGGGAAAATCATTATGTGCTCCAAGCCTCCACTACAGATCCAGAGGCTTACACAATCTATGCCATGGTATGTTGAAACTGAGAGAGTATAGAGCTGTCATTCATGGCCCTGCACACTAAACACCTGTCCCTGAGCATGTCTCCCATCTCATCAGCTGTGAGTGTTTATCCTGGAGTGAGAGTCTCTGCTTTTCTCTCTCTCTCTGCCTGTCTGCTGGAATGAATGGGCTTAATGAAGCACTCCGAGTCTATACAATAGCACACACTGCATTTAACCTACAGCCATTGATTTCTCTTGGACTTTTTCAAGACGCTGCACACAACAGGTGTCTATAGCGCACAATCTGTCTAAGGATAACAACCACTTAGGCTTAATTCATTATATTTCATAATATATGTAATATATAATTCTATACTTGTTATATATATGTGTGTGTGTGTCTGTGTGTGCCATACTTGGTATTTCATTGTTTTGAATGTATTATTTATACTAGAATGTAGAAAATAAATCCAAACTTGTGTCTAGTGAGTGTGTGTATTATTATTATTATTATTATTATTATTATTATTATTATTATTATATTGTTTAAAAATTGATTTAAAAATCAATTTCTGTATTTGGATAAAATCCTAAATGGACACGATCTAAAACACATGTCTTTTTCTTTCTTCTTTTTTTCCCTAGAAATAGAAATGTCAAGAGCCTGTGGTTTCTAGCCCTGGCAGTTTTTTTTTTTCTTACAACATTAAGAATGGATTTTATGACAAGAATAAAACAGTTTCATTCGGTTTCCATGTCAAGCTATGTACTATATTTTTTCAACGCAGAAGGTTCATTTTTTCAGCAATCCATTTGTGGACTCCAGCTAGTCTGGAATATTGTTGTGGTTATCACACCGGTCTTTTCTTCACATGCACATCCTAATCAGACTGTGTGTTCCACCTGTTTAGACAGTGATACCCTTTAGTGTTTTTCGCACATCTCCCAAATTCCCAGGTGCTCTTTGTGTTTAGGGTGAAACTCATTACAATTTACCTTTGTGTGTAAATTGAATATCTCTGGCCATCCTGTACGTATGCCAACTTCATTTTTGTGTCTTATAAAGGAGGGCTATTTTTACAGTAGTCTCAGAATACATTATCATCTTCTCCTGAATAAGCATTAGCGATTGCAAGGTGCTGTGTGGAAGCTAGATTCACAGGGACAGAGTGAATTTGCATGCTGCCAGCATCTCATTATTGACCATTCTTCTATGTGGGATAAAGGCTCAATCACAGCCATGTGATTTGACGTGACAGCCATTCATCCAAGTTATGTATTCTTTTGCAAATTACTCTACATCCTGTACAAATATTCCATACTGATAGCTCATTTGAGATCGCCAGATCAATCTTTCTTTCATCCTGAGGCTCTACTTGTGTTAGAAGCTTGTCTTATGCTTGCTTTAATGCGCTAATCTCACCTGGATGCTTATTCTCAATATATAGATATGAACATAATTTAATTTGTTTGTCTTCTACACCTGCATACTCTAATGATTTGTATAATGCAGCTCTATGGTGTCACTCAGAAGATGTGAGTTCAGTCTTTTCAAGGTTCCTTCATCATGTTATATCCAGGTGCTTTTCTTTGTCACAGAAAAGAATGACAGGGAGGAAAAAATCTTATTAATTAGTTCTTCTCATAAATGGGTGATTATGTGCAAGGTGGGTTTCTAAGCAACCCAGTGATGCCATGTGTGGGCATTTGTTATCTGATATGTAGAGTAAACTTTAATGAGTGCTTTCCTCTTAACATATTGGCATTTACTTTGTCAAGATGTGATCTTTTAATCAGTAAGCTCATGAATCTATTAGTAATAGTAGTAATTATGTGTAAGCTTTAGGAATAATTTGGTTTCCAGAGGTTTTGGACTTCATCATACTGTATAGGGCAGCCCACACAGTCATTGTCTAATAATTTTTCATTTGCTTTTGATATTACAAATTTTTGCAATAGTAATACATATGTCTGGGGGTGTGCTGTTAATTGTCAAGTAGGAGAACGAGGAGAGCTTGTGTTTGTTAGTGTAGAAACTGAAAGTCTTAAAAACCCAGTGTAATCAGGAAATCCACAGGGGAATAGGGATGTGAATTGGTACGATCTGTCCTCGTTCCATGGAAAGGCACAGAAGGGATGAGTTTTAGGCTGGAATGCAGGAAAGACAAAGATGTGATGGGAATATGTGGAGCATATGACATGTGTGCACAGCACGGTGATATAATACATGTTAAGAGAGAGAAACACAGAGGTTAATGAGCCAAGGAGAGAGATAGAGTGAGAGAGAGAGAGAGAGAGAGGGAGAGAGGGAGAGGTACGCAGTGAAATGCCAGCTGAAAGGGAGGGCTGGTGGAGCAGCAACGAGAAAGGCAGACACAAAATGAGGGAGAGAGGGAGAGAGAGACAGACAGACAGATGATGAAGGATGCTCATGCACAAAGACACTCGCTCTCGGGGAAATAGTGGAATAGCGTCGCCTGAAGCTCAGTGCCACTGTAATGTAGGCAGACTGAGGTTGAATCCAGGTGCGAGTCTGTGTCAAGGAGACTGAGGTATGTCTGAGCTCAGATCCAGAGTGCGCTGCAGGAGAGCAGGGATACGTGCAGCCGTGGCTCTCATCGGACTACTGCACCGTTCACGCAAGCAGAGAGAAGAGAGGCTGCGAGGCAGAGGCAGCCAGCGGTGGGTGAGCGTGTGCTCTGTGTGTGTGTGTGTGTGTGTGTGTGAGATCCAATTTGTTCCTGCTCAGGTGTGAATATTCAGATATAAGTGACTACTGTTGAGGACACGTCCTTTGGCTGCCTGCTTAGACACTGCTTCATACTGGTGATATTTACACTAATGTAATATACAGTAATTGCGGTGTACCTTACAGTACTGAAGGGCATTATTGATCCAAATCTAAGCAGAATTAGGGGTCCTCACTGATTCATTTCTGAAAATAGTCTGTTGCTGGGTCTGCACTTTTGTCTTCTACTATTTCTGTTTATTCTGTAATTTTCCCTCACTTCTTCCACTCTCCATATTCATTTATTGATTTCCTCTGCCTCGGTGCTTATTATCGGCACTCTTCGTTGCCAATGGACTGGTAAAGTAGTATTACATTCTAGTATTACTTGTGCCAGGGACTTGTTTGTTCTTGCTCAACAAGCCTTTAATAAAGTCTAAACTACTACCAGCAGTGCAAATTGTCTGTACAATCCTGTAGTCAGGAATATGCAAATACATTCACTCCAAATCACTATTCCAGCAATTGAAGATTTTTTTTTTCTTGATAATAAAAATGATCAAAATATGGATTTTGTTTGACTGTTTTTTTGTTGTTGTTAGGGTTAGTTCTGCTGTTTTTATTCTTATTTACTGCATCAGAAATGACAAGAGCCAATCAGGGGTTCTGGTGGCTCAGTGTGTTAAGGCTCTGGGTTACTGATTGGAAGGTTGGTGGTTCAAGCCCCAGCTCCACCAGGTTTCTGCTGTTGGGCTGTTGAGCAAGGCTGTTAATCCTGTCTGCTCCAGGGGTGCTGTATTATTTCTGACCCCAGGGTACTAACAAAAAGCTGGATTGTGTAAGGAATAAATGATTTCACTGTGCAGTGATGAATAAAGGCTGAACTTTAACTTATGCAAAAGCAGAGGAAGGGGGCACTTCTGAGTTTACATGTTTAAATACTCCAGATTTCTTAATAAATCAAGCATTCCTGTGTGTGTAGTTAAATTCCTGCAGGGCCATAATTATTTATGTAACAAATGTATTGTCTTTAAAGAAACTCTTGTGTGACTTTTAACATTAATTTGTGTACATGCAAAGAGAGCTGATTGATAGCTACACTTAAATAAATCCATACTGTATATTGATAAATCCACCCTTGGCATGTCATGTTTATTTTTTAAATATAGATCAGCTATGTAATGAAAAACCTTTAAACCATAGTGTACGATGTTTCGAGTTTTTGTGACACGGTGACTTTTGATGAGGAAGCCGACTTTGTCCACACAGTTGCTCAAGTCTGTTTCCAAACATGATAAGCTGGGTGGGAAATCATTGGTAACCTCAGCAATAGCCTGGATACGGAAGCGATAAAAATGTCAAACCAGATTTTCCGCCTAATCTGTTTCGTTCTGTGGCGTGAAAGATAGGGATTATGACACAGCATGGATCACTTTAAAAGGTGAACATCTGTCTTAGTTGATATCACCGTAAAAATGAAACTTGGGCTCTTGTGAGCCATTGCTAATTTTGCATTGTTCTTTAATTTCGCATTGTTCTTTATAACTTTTATTGTAATAAAGTTGTTATGTTACTTCATCACTAATGTCTGAGAATGTTGAAGGTTTGGGCCTGTACATTAAGTATAATGGATGATATGGCACTGGCTCCCTAATAGGAACTAGAGACATGTCCAATGATGGATCCTTGCAATCTATTCTTAAGTTCTACAGAGACTTATGAATTATTGGGTTGGATATTTTTAGGCAGGTTCATCTTTCTGTCTCTGTTTCCCTCTCTCATACACATTTTCAATCTTGTTCCATATCACGTTTCATGCTGTAAAAGTACAAAGATGTGAAAAGTGAACGTGAAGCAGCCTGGGAATTTTTCTTAAACTCTGAAGGGTTCTACATGAGGAACAGATGTAGCTGGTGTCCATCTCTTTTGGATAATCTTTAAATAAAACAGAAAGGTTTAGAGTACATCCATGTTTATGGATGAAGGTCTCAAGCTGTTTACTATATGATCAGTAAACAAAACGTCCAAAATTTTCTAATTCTTTACACCTTATAATGCTATATTACAGGAAGCAGGAGATGCTGACCATCTCGAATGTTCCCTTGGCAGACTGCCCTCCATCTCCACCAAGAACTGCCCCTGCTGCCTTGAAGGTCAGATATGGTTCTTTATATCTCCTGACTCAAATATATATATATATATATATATATATATATATATATATGTATACAGCAAGCTTCCTGCAAAGAGGCTGGACATGGGTAAAATTACAGATTAGAAATGTTACTCTGTTTATTTTTTTAAGTTTTATGTTATGCAGTATTTTTTGAGAAGTGCTGAAGTAACACATTAACGTCTGCAACAATTCATGTTTATGCTGCATACTGTATACTGTGTTTTTTGGTTTACTAGCTCTGATCCAGTTACTGCTATAAGAAATTCAGTAAATGCTTTAAAGTTTCACAAAGTGTGTGTATCTGTAGAAAACAAAAAGATTTTTTTTTAATTATCCAGCAATGCAAATGTTGTAGACATTCCTCCTTGACACTTACAGTACAGTAGTTTCACAGTAGCCTGTATTAGAAGATTTCCCAGTATGAATACTAACCATATTTACTATATTGATGGTCATGTGGAAGTCCATTTTGGAGTACTACAGTCTTCACAGATCAAACTAGGACAAACGTCTTCGAGTAATTGAAATGAAAGATTTGGGCTCCTGAGTGGTGCAACATTCATTCATTCATTCATTCATCTTCTATACCGCTTTATCCTTGTATTCAGGGTCGCGGGGGGCCTGGAGCCTA
>JAQMYL010000011.1:7698714-7719011 GCA_030014365.1 Clarias pachynema | reverse complement strand
GATTTCCCAGTATGAATACTAACCATATTTACTATATTGATGGTCATGTGTAAGTCCATTTTGGAGTACTACAGTCTTCACAGATCAAACTAGGACAAAAGTCTTCGAGTAATTGAAATGAAAGATTTGGGCTCCTGAGTGGTGCAACAGAAATCATTTAATTCTATCATCTCGAAATCACAAGTTTGAGTTCCAATGATGCCACAGCCATCTGCGCCCAGGAGTCTAGGAAGATAAATTGGATGGATGGATGGATGGATGGATGGATGGGAGGGAATGTCTCTTTCTCATTTTTTTCGCTTTCTCTCTTGTCGAGCAAAACAACACTAACCAATCATGGGTATCTGTTGGCTCCTTTATGTAGAAAAGGTTGTTAGCAGAGTATGTTACACTGACCTCGAAGTGTGTTACACTGCATAAACAGCAATTGGTTTCGTTATTCTCCGGGGAAGCATGTCTTATCTCCAGATCCACAAGCAGTATCTCAGTAATGACTGGCTGCTTATGGGAAGGGTTCCCAATGATCCAGTGACTGCATGATGTATGGGTGTAGTGCATGTTCAGTTATGTAGTGAGAGAATGACATAAATGTGACAAACTTGTCAATTATGTCAAATCCATGATGCTGAAAGATGGAATAAGGCCATGCGGAATGTAATAATTATTTGTTGTATGTTTGTTTGCTTGCTTGCCTTGTCCTGGCATTCCTTGGCATGACAAGGTACAGGGCATGGGGAGAAGTGGGGTAAATTGGCTATGCCACTGGTGCATAGGCCTATAAAAAAAAACAAAAAGCACCTCCTTTGTCTTTTATCCAGCAGAGCAAGCTTATGATGTAGCAGAAATAGCGTACTGCTTGATCAGTGGACTGTGACTCAGACAGACTCTAGTCCCAGAAACTGTTTTTTTTTTAGTTTTGAAAGGAAATGACAATAAAAGAGGAAATGACAATAAACTATGCATTCATGTCTTAGTTCACATGATAGACAGGAAAAAAATAATACAGGAATACATTAAAGAAAAATGAATGAAATTGATGAAATTATTTTTACCACCAACGGCACAGTCAAGTCAATCAAGTAAGATTAAGTTGTCATGTTTATTAATTAATGTATCGTGTATAATGGGATCACTGATTCATTGCTCATTTTTTTTCTCCCCCACAGTCTGCACCCTTTTTTGACTCATTAGAAAAGATGGAGGTAAGAATAAAAAAAAGAAAATGTCTGTTCAAATAATGCTGCCATCAAACAGGATCCTAAGAGGAAATTGCAAATGTCACTTCTCAACTAGTCAATGACCTCATGACCTTCTGACCTTGACCTTTAGCAGGTGTCTGAGGTGGATGAGATGAGGCCAGGCCCACAGAGAGTAAAGGTCTGCAGAGCACAAATCATAAGCTCAAGGCTACACTTCAGGTCAAAGGTGGTGTCACTGGTTTTCATGTAGGAGGGAAGCACAACGTGAAATACTGTTATAGGAAAATAATCAACAGTGGGGTGGTTTGATGCAGTACAATGGACAGCTATTACCACTCAGAAGCTACTTTATTATAACAATGCATCATTATTAATTTTATCTCTTTATCAACTTTATCAACAATTACATTATTTTATTCGTTAATGGATAAATTTTGTAGAAGAGCAATATGCTATGGTGGAAAGCTTTGAGAAAGTTGTATGTGGTACTGTATGCGTCACCATGTCACACATCCGTCAGTTAAATGAACGTTTGTTATTTGTATTTGATGATGTGGAACACTTTCTGACCAATCAGATTTGGTCAGAAAACACAATAGGACTCAAAAGGATCAATTAGGAATAACACAAGAGAGGTTGTGTTATAAGATGCAATGATAGTGTGGTTTGTTGTGGCTCATTGGAGTTATAGCAACAATAAACAGTTATTCCCTCACCAGCCTCTCCTTTTTATTTCTCTTAAAGTTAATAAGACGAAAATAAAACATACTTTGTCATGTTGCCAAGGAACCAGAATGCACAAACTGCTCTGTCCTAAAGGCTTGTTGCAGAACCATAGTGATGGAGCATAGTGAAAAATCATTGATACTAGAGATACTTAATAGCCTTAGGGTATGGAGAAATGTTTCAATACAAGTAACGGAAATATAATAGAGTAGTCACATCAATATAAATTTATAAATCTGTTTGGAATGCAATGATTTATAGTTATGCAAGGTATAACACATGACTGAGTATACTACAGTATAATTATGCTGTATCACATGAGACGGAGTGCTGATGAATGCGGTTATAGGAAGCCCAAGTGCCAAAGGCTTAATAGCAGTGCTGATATTCAGCACAACAGCATGACCTTGAGTGTGAAATTGCTTTTATACAAAAGTTCCACATACACCATTTATTATCAACAGATTGTGATTTGTTATTTCACTCTGCGAAAACATATCCTTTTGTGACTGGTGGGACTGGTGGAACTGGTCTTTCGGAGCTGGTGACTGACAGTTAGTGTAATTAAAAGGAATTGAATGTAAATTTTAATTTCAGCCAAAAGTGAGAAGAATAAACCATGAAGGACAGTCCTGTAAATCTTAAGATTCTCTTTATATTTGCACTTATTCCGCTAAAGAATATCAGCCCTGTTATCTTCTCGACTCTTGGGTTAAATCCCAAATAGCATTAATAGAAAGCTAGTGCACTTGAGTATACAATCTCTTGTTCCATACACGAAGTAGTGACCTTAATCAGGAGTTGGAGAGCGACTTGGGATTCAGCCTAGTCAACTTCGTACATTCAAAACTTGTATAAAAGAACACGGATGATTCAGATGTGAGTTGGAATGATTTAGAAGGAATTATTTTAAGATCCCATAACATAATCAGATGCGTTTTCTTGCTGGAAATGCTTCTGTGTTTTTGGCAGGCAGTTGTTCTCTCCTCAGTACGGAGGATCATACCAGTGTACAGTAATTAACGATTATCAGAGCACCTGGGATGCGGAATAATACATATAGTTAAACATCCTGCTCATGGAATGCCTATCATTCTGTCAGATTGCTCAGTCGAAGCTTAATTTTGTATGAAAATAAAGCATGTTATGCTGCTATAAATATCACAATGTTTAGTTTATTACTAAATCCAACATCACACATTTTAGTTAGATTTAATGTTCTGGAATGTCTAAGAGACAAGTTAGCGCTTGTTCTCACATACTACATTATACAGTATCTGTGACAAACAGCTGGGAGCTTTGACTTTCACAAAGCACTTAGAGCTGAAACTTCTTCCATAAATGTTAAATAAATAACAAGCACACATCTCCTGAACTGTTTTTGAACATCTGGAGTTTTTGTTTTATTCCATCTTAACCACTGATAATATCACAGACAAGACACAAACGTACAGAAGAAAAATTATAAACCAGTGACCCATTAAAAACATAAACATTTGTATTAGGATTTGAATAAAAGTTTAAATTCTCGCTCTCAGATTCTAAAGTCCCATCAGATGCAGTCCATTCAGTGCAACAACAGCAAAAAAAACGCTCATTTGCTATGGTTTTAAAACTCTACTCTTAGCAAAGTACATTACTCACAAGGCTTACTTCTGTAGCCAGATATTCTTAGAACTGACACAACTGAATAATTCAAACACCACCTGTATCACTGACCTGAAGTGTTCCTTTCGGGCAAGGATGTGTTACTTCACAGTGTGCATTGGTGTACTAGTGAAAATATCTTGAATATAGTTTAAATTATGTAATTGTCTATTTTTTTATTATGATTTTGAAGTATATCTTTTTTTCAATTATTGAAGGAGCAAAATATTACAAGAAAAGAAAAAAAATCATCTCATTATTAAAATACAAAGATGCTTAGAAATAGGCTTCTTAAAATCTCCTAATTAGGATTATTGGGTAAGCTTGATTATATTCAAGATATTGACATTTTATCATTTATCATTTTAATCATTCATCAGTCATTCTGATTATGTGCATGATTGTGTTCCAGTTTTTACTCAATTTTAAACTGCAACCATTCTCCATAACTCATCAGCTTGCAGTATTGTTATTGTGAAAGACCATTTATCTCATTTGTGTAACTACACATTTTTAGCATTTGTATTCTTATGGGTATGTTCTTGCATAAAATGTGTTTCATAAAATGTGAAACTTTGTGAGAAAAAAACAAACTGTTTTTTGTCCCCTTTAGGATGATTATGTTCCATACCCGAGTATAGAGAAGGTGAGAAAGGGCTCAGTTTATTTGCTTTTCACACAACCTTTCCAGCCAAAAACAAGACTAAGTGATTTATTTTTTTCTCTGAAACATAAATTTTACTTTCTGTAAATATGCCTCCCGTGCATTAGGTGCTAGAAGATGGTCCACCGTACCCTCAGGTGATCCTTCCACAGTCTGGAGGTTACTGGATCGAAGAAACAGAGACTCCGGCCATCACTCCAAACTCCGGAGAAAGCAATTGGTATCATGAAGAAGTTGAGGAATGTGGAGAGTTCGGATATCGACTTGAGAGTAACTACGGCATACGGGCGTATCGCAAGCACTTTCTGGGCAGAGTAAGCATCTGAGGAAATATAATTACCAACAGAGAGAAATTATTGTTGAAGTTATTTAAATTTACTCAACAGCATTCAAAGTAAAAGAAGTTTGTATATTGGTCACTTACAGTTTATGGTGGGTAAAAATGTAAAAAAAAAAATCAACAAACAAAAATATGTTATTGTGATATGACGAAGCTTTATGTTAGTTGTTAGTTACCTGTTAAGTTATCGATTTAAACAATGACGAAATGAAGGGAACAGTTGACAATAACAGTAGTGACTGCTAGATCCGATTAATTTTGTGCACAGTCCTTATTATTAGAATTAACTATACACGGATAAAATAATATGGGAATTGTTAGCAGGTGATATTTAAGACTGCACTATAATTTGCTGTAACCATAACCATCATTAATGCTTCTTCAAGTATGCATGTTTAATGATCAGCTATGAGGTTTGTGAGTTCATGCAAGTTTAATTAAGTCTTCTGCATCAAGTTCCCTATTGACTTTGACTAGCTAATTCATTTTATACAAGGGTGGCTTAATTATTTATTAATTTATTTGTTTAATTAAATCGAAGTCCAAAACGTACATTTAACCTTACCATAATTAATGATTATAAATCCCGTCATAATCAGGCAGACCAAATTGTGCAATACACAATTTTTTCTCAGGAAAAAAAAAAAAAATTACATGCTGGTGTGTAATTTATTTGATAAGGTCTTTAAATTCTGAGAAATTCAATTAGACAGAGAAATGTCCCTCTGTGATCTCCATGGCTGACTCTGAAACACCTCACTTCTCAGGAACACCTTGACTTCTACTGCACAACCAGCAACCATGGCAACCTTGTCCTGTCCCTCCGGCATGAAGAAACAAAAGATCAGGAGCATCTGCACATCATTTTAAGGTAATAACATCTTTGGAACCAATCCAATTTGCTATGTGCAATTATTTAATACTGATTGCATTTAGATTGAATTGGTTGCATCTATTTAATAAATTCTAAATCTGATGCTCTCAATCCTCCTCTCAGGACTCCAGCAAAGACAATCTATGATAGGATTTTGGTCACGGGTTGGCCTGCGCTCCCCAGTGTGCCACAGTTAGCCAAGGTGATGACGCAGGGTTTTTCATTTCCACTGAGTGAGCTTTTAAAATCATGCTGATTTTTGGGGAATTTTTCTTCAATCCTGTGTATTTCTTTCAAACCCCAATCACTCTTATCACTCAGATCATATCAATTATTTGCATAAGATAATAATAGTGTGTTTCAGTGTATCAACCTGCATCATATTTTAATTCTCTCTCTCTCTCTCTCTCTCTCTCTCTCGTTCTCTCTCTCTCTCCCTCACTCTCTCTCGTTCTCTCTCTCTCTCCCTCTCTCTCTCGCTCTCTCTCTGCAGCTGCTCTGTGAAGATATTGCAAGCTTGAGGTTCAGTCCTGTGTTGTACCCTAAGGTAGGTTCTATGGTGCTTAGATTAGTTGGGGCTGCTGATCTGAGCTCTGAATCCTGGGATGACATGAGCCAGGAATTAATTCCAGGGTGGGACAGGGTGAAAGAAAATATGTGGAATAAAATGACTTTGTGCATTAGATTTACATGTTAACATTGCTCATGTTCTGTCCTAAGTGACCTATAATTTTGAAAGGATACAACAGAGCAGTTCAGGGTTAAGGCTTTTTATTAAAATTCTTTCTTTTTTAAAAGATAAGTGAGACATGCTAAAGAGGCAGAACATTTCACAAACTGTCACTGAATTATTTATCCATCATTAAACAGTTTTACCAAATTAAATACATTTAATATGGAAATGAAAATGACATACTATTTATTTTAAAGGGTAATAGAGAGAGAGAGAATTGCATCTTCAAAAACCGTACTTCATCAGGTGTGCCTAGATGGCTTGTTGTTGTTGTTGTTGTTGTTTTTAACAGAAATGAATTAAATGCATAATCCTGATTGGTTAGTTTTTCACCATAGCTGGTGGTAGCCAAATATAATGCGATTAAACAAAGTAAGTGACTCAAGGATTCCTTCTTTGGGTGGTTAAATAGGAAATCATAATTATGACACTGTTGACCTTTTATGGAAGTAATTATAGCCCAATTACTGCACAATAGCTTCTCAGCTTAACACCATGAAATAATGATGGTGCAGTCTGACCCACACCTCATCTTACGGTTGACATTTATTTTTACCTGATTTAATGAAAAAAAATGAAGAAAAAAGATTTGCATAAATTTGTACTTGTATTTATTTTAAGCCTCTTTTAAGTAAAAAGGCCTTTACTTTTTTCCCTGGAAAAAGAAGTAAGTTAACATTTTGCTTGTGATAATTATATATGTTATATGGGCTGGAGATTAGCTGGAAAAAATATTCTGTGAATCAAACTCACTTTGTGATGGGTTTTAATTGTCCAAGTTCTGACTCACACTGTGTTGAAATCTTCTGCTCTTACTTGACAGGGATCTCACTTAATACTGAACTACGATGAACATGAGCTTAACAACACTTTTAAGTTTGGTGTCATCTACCAGAAGCTTGGTCAGGTCAGTTACACACACATCCTTCAATAAAAACCATATATGCATATTTAGAATTATTGTATGTATTTAAGATGTAAAGCTGCATGTACTGTAAAGCACTTCAATCAATTCCCTTATGTGACGTTAAGCAATTTCTCCTGTTCGACATTTGCTTTTGTTTCCCATCACTGATCTTTTCCTTCGTCCTCATACATTCTGTTGTATCGTCTACACTTGTGCTGATCCTTTTTTATGCAGTTGTGGTTACATTATTCTTTCTGTTTAACGCAGACATCAGAAGAGGAGCTGTTTGGAAACAATGAGGAAACACCAGCTTTTACTGAGTTCCTCAGAGTGCTGGGAGACTGTGTGGAACTGCAGGATTTTAAAGGGTAAGGAAGTCACAAGGGCATAAGATCACACAGAATAAAGATCCTTGCTATCAATCATATAAAAAAAGACATATTACTTTGGCTACATAATACATATTGGTAAAAATGATACTGTAGTAAGACAGTAATAAATGAGCTGAGGTTTTAGATTTCTTACTGATCGTTCTTTCCTCTGCTAGTTTTCGAGGTGGTCTGGATGTCTGTAATGGGCAGACAGGCTCTCAGTCAGTCTACACTGCATTCAAAGGGCAGGAGCTCATGTTCCATGTCTCTACCAAGTTACCCTTCACAGAAGGGGACACACAACAGGTACATATTCACTTGCACCTCCAGGATCTGGGGTCGATTCCCGGCCAGGCTCGATTCCCATCTCTGTTTGCATGGAGTTTGCATGTTCTCCCTGTGCTTGGTGGGTTTTCTCGGGGTACTCTGGTTTCCTCTCACAGTCCAAAGACATGTAGATTTGGTTAATTGGTGTTCTCAAATTGCCCGTAGTGTGTGAATGAGTGTGTGTACTGTATGTCTGTGTGCCCTGCGATGGATTGGCACCCTGTCCAGGGTGTACCCCGCCTCGTGCTCTAAGTCACCTGGGATAGGCTCCAGGCCCCCGCGACCCTGAATACAGGATTAAGCGTTATAGATGATGAGTGAGTGAGTGATCTGGCACTATATTTTGACATGGTTATGGTCTTTCATCCACACACAGGTTCAAAGGAAGAGACATATAGGAAATGACATAGTGGCAACAGTTTTCCAAGAGGAGGCCACACCATTTGTGCCTGACATGATTGCATCCAACTTTCTTCATGCCTATATCCTGGTCCAGGTAGAAAATCCAGGCACAGACGACACCACATACAAGGTAAAAAAAAATTCCATTATGCAAAACAAATTTTGAATGCAGGATTGGGTGACTCCCAAATGGCTCACTGAGATTATTCTCTACACCAGATAAATTCTGCAATGTATTGATTATTTATAATTTTTCTTTGCATAACTATGGCTAATATTGTTTCTTTATTGTCTAATTAAATAAAATAACACAACCTAGCATAAAACCTTGTAAAAAAATATCTTTAAACAATTGCAAAATCGAATAAATGTGTATTGACAAATACAATTATCATCCCTGCATTAACAAGTGATCCCCTATCTTAATACATGTGACAGCAAAACAGTACATCTACCTACAGTACATCTACAACAGCTCATATACACTGCCTGGGCAAAAAAAAAAAGAACAATCTAATATATTGTTTGACACCCTTTAGCTTTGAGTATGGTGCACAATGTGGTGGCCAAATCATGTGTGAAAATGACTCCACATGCTTCGAAATCCAGTCTTTTATCATTTAGGTGCTTGAATATGCCTGTGCCATCGGGAAAGGAAAAAGAAATGCACTGTATTGATGTTATACCCTCATCATTCAGAACATCAACCACATAATATTGCTAGACCTGAGAGTCTAGACCTGATCAACGGAAGCAACCCCAGATCATAACACTGCTTCCAGAGGCTTGTACAGTGGGCACTATGCATGATGGGTGCATTGCTTCATATGCTACTCTTCTTACCATGGTCCGCCCATCATTTTGGAATAGGGTCACGCTGAATTAATCAGACCACATGACCCTTTTCCATTGCTCCAAGTGCAGTCTTTATGTTCTCTAGCAAATTTAACTGTTATTTTTCCCTATAAAAAGTGATTTTTTTTATGGCTACAGAGCTGTTTAGTCCCAATCCAGGGATATCTTGTCACATTATGCATTTGAAAATGCACTTATGTTTTACACTTCCATCACCCATCCATCCTGGAAACTCCAGTCCAACTAGGGACTTTGGAGGCCAATGGCGACCATTGGAGGACCATCGGTCAACATTCACACACTATGGGCAATTTGGGAACGGCAATTAGCCTAATCTGCATGTCTATGGACATGTGGGAGGAAACCTGAGAACTCGGAGGAAACCCACCAAGCTGGAGAGAATGTGCAAACTGCGGAAATCAAACCCAGGACCTGGAGGTGCAGAGCAACAGTGCTAACCACTAAGCTACCATGCTAATCACTAAGCCACCATGCAGCCATTAGTACAATTACATACTATTAAACATAGCTGAGTTCTACTGCTGAAGAGTTTAATCATCACATTTTATTCCGACCACATTTCTCCATCAAAGTTGATGGTTCGTCACTATTCTTTCAGGTTTTAAAAATGTGACCCATCACATCAAATCAGGTTTTAAATCAAATGTTTGTGGTTTGAGTTATGCAGATGTTTAGATCTCTGTATTTCCCGGTGACTGAGATATGGCCAGTGCGGGTCATATTTAAATGAAGATTCCTTGATGTAATAAGAAAGAAACATCAGCCTTATTTTGGCACCAGGATTTCCTTGCTTGTCCTAAAAATAACTTCGCCTGCAGTGCGGTTTTATAGCCAAATAAATGCAAGTTTATCTATGATGACTGGAGTAACCAGCTTAGCTAGTGTTCATTAAAGTGGTTTAAAACATAAATACTTAACACCTAAATGTTTAGGATTAAACTTCTCAATTCTGTTGAAGGATCAACAGATTTTATCAAATTATTTTCCTGAAAAATGGAAATATGATACATTTCACCTACTACATACTATTACATTTTTTTTTTTTTTAACTGTGCGAATTAATACCTGACTTTTATATGACAGGTCACATATGTATAGGATGCTGTCATTCCAAAATGTTCCTAGTTGTTTTCTGTGCTTAATGCAGTCCGATAGTTTGATCCCACTGAGATACAACTTTTTTTTTGGCCAGGCAGTGTTTGTAAGTAATCTGTCAACATTTATATAACAAAACAGTCTTGAAGAGCTGATTCATTATTGCATAACAAATCATATTAAGACAATGTATGCATAGTAACATATATCTGTAAATACAGTACTGTATTCTACATTTTGAAGTAAGCTGCAATATACCTGCCCTCTATGAGGACAGACAGCTGTGGAGATAATAATAAAGGACAGTCCGCCCATCTGGCTTGTCATAACCAGACATAATAAAATATCTCTATGTCTTAGCTAAATAAGAATGATGCATTGCAGGTCTCCGTCACAGCAAGAGACGATGTACCACAGTTCGGTCCTCCCCTCCCAAATCCGCCAGTCTTCAGAAAGGTAAATAGCAGGAATCAAAATAGCTGATTCTATATACGAAAGGATGTTTTGTGTAAATCATTATATTTGCTGTCTCATTCTGTCTATCCAAAGGGCCCAGAATTCAGAGACTTTTTGCTGACTAAGCTGATCAATGCAGAACTGGCTTGCTACCGTTCAGATCGATTTGCCAAGCTTGAGGTAAGTTAAAAATGGTCAACACCATAACATTTTGTGGGTGTATGAACACTTGAGGGGTCCATTCATTGTCAATGTGATAGGATCCATCGGTCCGACCCCGGACCGGATTAAACTGCTTAGTGAAAATCAGAATCTGAATTTAAAAAATCAACATTTTCCTGCATAGTTTTTTTTTAAATGTAAGACGAGATGGATGGTCATTAATCTAGTTAAAAAGTTGGCCTTACATTGACTTAAATAATTACTGAAGATACTCTAATTGTTGGTAATGCTCGGTTCCAATAGTTATAGATACTTATTGGATTTTTATTAGTATGTTTTATTAGTATGGTAAATGGTTAGGATGATTGCATTATGTGTTTTTATCTACTGAAAAAACATTTACATTTAAAATTGTAATAAATTGCATAACTAACCGTTGTATATAAAACAGTTAGTTCTGATTGAGACATTATATGAGTTGAGTATCATATACAGCATAATAGCACTGAGGTGTTTAACTATATGTACCACTCTGGTGTTCTAACAATTGTGAATCACACTATCTCTCTGGTGCCAACACGTGTAAAGGTGGGTCAGTATGGTCCGCAGAACTGGAAATAAGCTGCCTTCCAAAACCCACATTCAAAACCAGTCACGCAAACATTTTCACCAAGATGACACATCTGATAACATCATATCATCTTAAGCAACACCTTGTCTCCTTAGTTATTGCTTCCAAGTCATTACGAATTGTCTCTGAATCATATGTGTTGTTTATTTATATCTAAGGTGAGCCACAAAGCTATCTACTGTAGCTTCTAACACAAGGCTGCATCCCAAATCTGTCTATAACCCCTGATCAAGGGCATTGTTTGGTGTGTGGAACAAGTGATTGTACTCCCTAGCTCACTAACCACGAGAACGTAAAACTACTTTCACCCCTGTTAATTACGTTAACTGTTGGCCACTAACTGTATTTTTCTAATATGTATGTTTGTAATATTTCTTTAGGAAAGAACACGAACAGCATTGCTGGACAGCCTCCATAATGAGCTTCACAGACAGACTCAGGTGCTTCTGGGTCAGCCGCTCAGCGGTGATGAGGAGCGAATGGAGAACGGAAGCCACGGGGGAATACTGGAGTCTATCAAGGTGCCCAGATACTGAAATTACTTCATTAAAAACCAGGCCCAACAAAATCTCCCTGTTTCTGACAGAGATAACTTCCCCTTGACCATTTTTTCTGTGTCTGCCTCAGAGAGCTATGCGAGTGCGTAGTCACTCAATGGAGACGATGGTGGGCTCTCAGAAGCACAGCCGCTCTTCAGGAGGAGGAGGAGTACCCACTAGTCTGAGTGGAGTTGGTCTCACCCATGGCAGCCCTGAGTGCAATAGGAACTCGGTGAGCTCACACAGCATCCATCTACAATCACAACATGCTCAGAGACACACATTTGATTGTTTGCTATGAATAGGCTTAAACCAGATTTTCAAACAGGATCACCTGAGATGCAATCAAAGACGTTTTTTTGTCAACTATTATTATTCTTATTGTGTTGTTCTATGCAAATTTATTTATGAAAAATGAATTTAAATCATTAAAAAATCATTAAAATTGTTGGCTTAGTTGTAGGTTTCCTGCCTGGCATGTGTAAGGCCCAGGTTCGATACCCTGGGCCATACACAACAAAAGTCATTAAAATAGTCAAATTATTATTATTAAATATTTAATATTCATCATTCTGTCTGAAACACACCTTAAGATCATTTTTCATCCAGACCGCAGGAAAGATACCTCCAGCATGATGTCATGTTAATCAAAGTAGGCTTCACATCAGACACTGGCAGTGGACACGTCAAATAACATATTTCTGCACAGCATGGTCACGGTTTCTTGTTACACCAGAGGAAAAATTCACTAACAACGAAAACCTAACCGTTCACTAGCAATTATTATGCAGTGCCCTAGTGTGCATCAAATCAGAGTAGCTGTCTATCAACGGAGATTAGATACACGCTTTTGATTACATCTCTTGACTTTAATGAGCTGCAGTGTGATGCACAATCCCAGTCCTCTCATTAGACACAACAATTTCAGGTCCTTAAGATAGGATCGGGAAATAAAAAGGTTGAGAATCCCTGGTTTAAAGATCATCCATGCAAAAATATATAATCCTGATAAAGATGATTAGATGAACGCTTGTTTTATGTGTGTGTGTTTTATTTGAAACAAGAACTAGACAACAAGAATTAATTGCATCACATAGACTGTATTTTTATTATTTGATTATTATTATTATTATTATTATTATTATCTTATATACTGTTCCTTATATTGGAAAGGGAGGCCAAGCTACTGTATGTGCTGGGGAAATAAGATAATTGAGGAAATTTAATTTCAACCTGGACTGTTCTTTAATTTTTTTTTGTTTGTTTTAGTGTCCAGTATCATCTTCAGCTAAGTCTCCTTTGAAGAGCCCAGTGAAGAGACGCTCATGTCTTTTCCCTCGACTGCACACTAGCATGGACGGCCAGAGTCCTACACGCAGGTCAGCCCCACTGATGTGCAGAAACACACTTTCACCTAAATTGAAAATGACCGCCATTGAATTTAGATCAACAATAATAAAGATTTGAATTTTTTCTAACCCTAATTCGTATGTATTTATTTACATAGTGCAGTTAATCCTTGAATTGTGAGCATAATTCGTTCCAGAAGTGTGCTTGGTTGTTTTTTTATGTGTGATGGTCTGGGAAAAGCCAGATTATGCTGTTGCTAAATAAAAGAAATAATAAGCTGTCTTCCTTCATAATCATGTTGGGTTTAACAAACCGACAGTCAGTCTGTCTAAAGATAGCTAAAGCTTTGCTAGCTAAGTCAGCTTTCAGTTCTTTGATAGCTACAGTATATGCTCTATCAATACAGATATAAGCCTAACTAACTCTGTATGTAATGAAATCCTGGCTGTGAAAATGTTCATAAAGGGTCATGTGGTTTGGTGAGTCCAGTTTGACCCTATACCTGAGCAATTGGGTAAGGGTCGGACAGGCTTGGTCCAGGACTCAAACTGTAAGAGTGGTTCTGGGAGCAAGAGAAACCATTTTCACACATGAATTAGCTACCACACTGCATGCCATAACCATATTTTTTTAATGTCAGGCAGTGTACTAGAAAATATCAGAATTTCACCATGTCACACATGGTGAAGCTCTCTATGTACCACCCACATATTGCAATATTTAATAATCGCTTTGCTGTGGAATGAAAAAGAAATGAGAACAGTTCAGCAATAGAACCGCCTTTGATGCACAAACGCTCTGAAGGATGCTATAAATCATGCCCAGTATACACTGAGACATTGTCAAACTCAGCTCAATGAGAAATGATTGCGTACAAACAGCCTTGCACTCACACTGTGAGGAAAGACACTGCTGAATTATTTCCTTTGGCTGTCCTCTTTTTACTCCAGTACGCTCTGTGATCAGAGGAGTCTAGACAACGGTCAGCTCTCGCAGGACGTTAAATCAGAGACCTCATCCAACCCCAGCTCTCCAGAGATCTGCTTGAGTAATGAGAGGTACTGTCACAAATCATTAAAAATGCACCCTCGTCCTAGAGTCCTATAAGTTATGATTTTTTCCCCTAGATGTGCTGTGACTTGCACGGCAAATTATATCATATCATATTGCATCATGATATACAGTATTTGTGCTGATCTCCTATTGGATTAAATGTTTCACACATAAATTCTAATCTAACTTAATCTGAAGGTTTCTGATTCCACATATAAGGATTTGCACTTCATATAAAAGCGACATGGATGTGTACTGTTATTTATGGAAAGAACGTGAAAGAGGAGTAGTTCCAATGAAATGTTTTTTCCATTACTCTAATGCTATGTACTTGAGTCTATTTCAGCATGGTAGGAATGTGACATGCAGTATATGTTATTTTCTTTGTGTAGCTATGCAGACTGAATTAAGGGGACCATCGAATACTGTACTTTGACTGAAAAAAAAAAACATGACTAGACTTCTCCTTTGTGCTGTTTAACATTACTTACTAGTTGATGTAATGAATTTATTTTACTTCTATACATCATTAAAATAGGGGGCATGGTGACAAAGTGGTTAGCACTGTTGCCTTGCACCTCCAGGGTTGGAGCTTCGAATATCACCCCAGTTAAATGTGCATGGGGTTGCCCCATGCTTGGTGGGTTTCCTTCAGGTACTCTGGTTTTCTTCCAGGCTTTGGATTTACTTTTTTCCAAATTGCCTGTAGTCTATAAGTCGGTGTGTGCTTGTGCCATGCAACAGGTTGGAACCCCATCTGGGATGCACCCCTAAGTTGCTTGTGGTAGGTTCTAGACCCCTGTAACCCTAGACAAGTGGTATAAATAAGTGGTATAAATGATTGGTGGACTTTTTTAAAATATGTTTTTTGTCTGTCTCTCCTGGCTGACTGTAGACCAACTCTGAAGCTGGAGGAATGCACTCGAAGCCCAGAAATCTCTCGCTCTCCATCCAGCACAAGCAGCAGTGTGGCCGGAGATACGGATACACTTGAGGAAGGCTACCCTGTAAGTGTATCTGAGTGTATGTGTGTGTGGTTTTCTGACTTTAGAGTGGTTCAGTGTAAACTCTTTAAGCTTTGTTGTGATTGGTGTTGCATGGTAATAAAGTGCAAGGAGTAATCTCTCTCTCTCTCTCTTTTTACCTCCAGGTTTCCCCCAGTTTGTCACCAGTATGTAGTTCCGCTCCTGGTGTGGAAGGTCAACGAGGAACTCCTGTTATCATGTGCCGCAGTCCCACGGGTAATGAATTGCAATGTCAAGTTCGGATGCTTTGTGATGGTTAAAAATGTTTCAATTGTTTCATAGTTTTAAAAAAATATATATATATAGTTTAGCTTTATAGGTTGGTTACAAATAAACTAACATTGTTTTTGCTTTGTCGTAATTAAAAGACTTCAAGAGTAAGAATTCTCCCAGATCCAGCCTGAGATTTCGCTTCGACAAGCTGAGCCACTCCGCGCCTGTAAGATTGTATTAAATAATTCATTAGTTCATTGTATCTGTGTTGTTGCAGTCTATGATGTAACTGGACGTTGTCATTTTGGAACAGGGGCACTAGTGACCGGAGAATGAAAAGAGAGACCAGGAGCACTGTGTGAGCCACACATGAGCTGTGGAACAAGACAGCACACTGAAGAAGGACACTGGATTTAAGATATCGCTAAAGCTTGAGCTGCCTCCAAGATGGCATGAGTCATTAGATCACACATACACACGTCATATACACAAATAACACAGCATTATTAGAGCTTAGCAGTTTTATCCTTCCACTGATCCTGTTGACCTGAAATCTTCAGCCTATGATTTTGATGAAGTCCCAGGTTAATGCTAGAGCTTTTTATAGCAATAGAAATGATTTGTTGAGACAGGATAGTGAAAGTTATGCAGAACAACATATTTAATGCAAAACAACAGAACGAGTATTCGAGACACCTTTGATCATGGTTTATGTTTCACTGTTCATGCATTATGCTTTATGGTCTTTAATAGTACAACTGAACGAGGTTTGAGTCCCTCAAATATTTCATTATGGTTGCTAAAAAACATGCAAGCATGAAAAAGCAGATGAAGCACCTTATTGCAGGATTTAACAAACTTTTTGCAGTCAGGGGGATTCTCTCAGTGAGAAGAAAAATCACTGATTTCCCTCAGCACACTGATAGTTTCAGCACAGATTATTTTTAGCATTATCATACTATACAAATATTAAGTGCATTAAGCAAAAATGCGCCTTTTTATTTATTGAGTTTTTTATTCTTCTTCTTTTTTTATATTATTCGTGAACTTCCAGACAAGAGTTCAGTTATAATGTATTAAAAATGTTTCCATACTTTTGTTTGTTCTACTTAGACTCAAAATATATACTTGGTTTCATATTTTACAGCTTTAATTAAATCCATAAAATTTTAAGGGACCAGTCACACTTAAAACTATAATGACAATAACAATATTAGTTTGAAGTGATCTCCACTGTCATCACAACGTTCATAAAAAAATTTCAATCTTTAGCCTCTAGGGTAAACATGACAAGGTCCCTTTGCTCACTGGATGCTGTGCTACTGCACAGTGCTTGATTAAATCGGCATCTCTGTCAATTAAGTAAGTAATAAAATCTGACATTGATTATTTTTCCTATAACAGCATTTCCTGAAGTGTTCCTCAGATACCACAGCAATTTGCCAACCCTAAGAAATATTGTATTAAATTTATTGATTTGTAGTTACATTCAATCTTGTAGAACATCCATGAAACAAGATATTTCCTGTTACCACATGTGTCACAGGAGGTATAAACTACTGTTCCATCATCAGATATACAGTACATTTCTTTCTCTCACTTGAAGTTAAAAAGGCAGTTTCTTTGCAGATATTATTTTAAAAAATGTCAATGATATTAGAGACTTTACATAAATTCCTTACATAAATACGAACTAAACATCACTTCACAGAACGCTTCACTATTTCAATTTAGTCTGTTTATATGGAGAATCTGCAATACAAGTCACTTTTGTGAAATTGAAAATGACATTTTTCTTTCTTCGCGCACTGAAGAAAATCATTTAAATTAAGAGCAGAGTTTCCACTAAGTAAAATATGTAAGTTGAACAACAATAAACAGTGGGAAATATTGGGAAATCATTAATTTCATTTAATTATCTTAACCAAATATTTAGGTTAAGATAATTAAATGAAATTAAGTACAGGCCATAATTATTTCTAATGTAAAATTTTGACTATAAAACCTGCTGCAACAAATGCTTTCAGAGCTGTTGTTATATAAATTGAATCATGTTCTGACCAATCAGTACCAAGCATTTAACTGTACTGTAGCATTAATATAAATAAAAATAAATAAATAAATAACATAATAATGGGTATTGACATTTGTGACACTAGTACCAATACTAGTGACTCCAAAGAAAGTAAAATGGTACTAATTCCAGACCTCGAGGACCACTTTAGAAATCAGCCTTTTACATCTTCTAATTCAGACTTATTCAAGTTGCACAATGTTGTCTTTGATTTGGAGTAAACTTGAGCATAGTAATATTTGATTCAGAAAAATACAATGAGCTGTTATCTTTTATGAAATTTTTAATGCCATATAGAGATATTATATGTAATAGAAGAAATGCACTTGTTTGTACTATAAGGCCAGCACTGTATAATTTTTATTATTATTGTTGTTGTTATTATTATTATTACTTAAATAGGCTTTTTGTTGATCATATAGTGTGTCAGTCCACACGTTGCACATTGCTTACTTTTTCATTGGTTTGACTGTATACTGCTTTTAAATGAAAAAGAAAAATTGGGAAAAAACTTTCCAATTTTATGGTGGCATGGGAAAACCCTTCAATGTACTGCAAGCATTTTTGAACTGAATCGTCTTTCACGTTTATGTGTATTTCAACAACATGAAAAGTTATAGCACTTTACAAATTTGCCAAAAAAGGGAAAAAATAAGTTTTAGGATTTCATCCTAATCCCACCGAAAGATGCATTTCAACATTTCTGCTAAATTTCTAAGAATTGATTTATTGATATGTATTGAAAGAATACATTTACAGTTGGAAAGGAGTTTTCACTTTGATTATCCGCATTATCCACATTAGTATCTCTTTCATCACCTGAGGCAAAGATCATTTGCTGCATTTAAACACGAAACTATGCGAGCCATCTTCACTCAAATGATCTTTGTGCATCAGTTGAAAAACATTCACTGTTTAATTCAGTTCTGATTTCTAAATTTTAAAACAGATATATGTATTGCATATAAATATATAAAAATAGATTGGAATTTTGTGGGGAAAAAACATATTTTTTCATCCTGAATTCAGCCACGGTAATATCTGAGGTTTTTCCCAGACCAACACAAATTATTTATCTTACAACATTCTGACTGACATTGTTATAAATAATATGACTATAAAGAATTTACCAATATGTAGATTTATTAGATATATTAATATCAATTAGAACATCAGAATGTTGCTAGACTGAAGCTTGATGACTAATCCATGCAGACATTTAGCTCTCGACCATGGAGGCCCACTTATTTGCCCAGGCTCAGGTTTTCTCTGTTGCCAACACACCTGATCCATTTTGTGGAGGTCATATTATATTTTTTCTTCATAATTTGGGGGAAGGTTTAAATTAATTAATTATATGTTACTGTGAGCTGATAGTAGTTGTCAGTATTCATTGACTCTGGTGCATTCATGCCATCTAACTGTTTGGGTACATACTGTAATTGCATATTTCTTTAATTTAAGTCTAATTAGGTATTAACTTAGTATTTCAAAGATATTCTTAAACATTGCAACTACTGACCAGTTCTATTTTGATTCAACCATAAGTGTGCAATTTGTAATTTAAAAGAAATGCTGTTCTGTTCTGTTGATTTGATAAAGTTCAATAAAAGAATATTTTGTTGCTAAATTGCTTGAAGCTGTGATAAATAATAGTGATTTAAGTACTGTGAATAATAATAATTATGATTATGATTATTATGATTATTATGATGATGATGATGATGATGATTATTATTATTATTATGATCACTTCTGGATGGGTCTGTCTTTGGAGCAGAGAAAACTAAAATCCACAGAGTATTAAGCCTCCCGGACCAGAGCCGTGGTCACACGAGTGTTAAAAAGAGTCACCTGCCATCCTTAAAATAAGTAATTTCTCTCTAATTACAACTTCAACTTCAATCTCACAAAATCTGAGAAATCTCGCAGTCTGAATTGAATAATATAATCAAAATAATGAATTGAATTGCAGTAATACAGCATTGTAATTTTAGAATTTCCCTTTAGTTTGTGGAACTATGAAGTCATTACAGTCGATGGCATTGTGTGGCTACCATAAGAACCCCTGGTATGAAAAGACATTACATGGTGTTGAGATATTTCAGTTTCTTACAGTCTAGGTAATCCTTCTGATGTTTTATTTCACAAAAATATATTAAGCTGTATGCTTATGACTACTGATTTTCTTGATTAAGAATTGTATTTTATATTGTTTTGATCTTTATCCTGTATAATTTTGTTAGAAGAACACACATTTACACAATGTGGTTCAGGTGACTTGAATATTTGTGGTACAGAGTATTCATTGAGTCCCAGTCAATGTATTTTGTTTGTATGGTAAATAAATAAAATATTTTATAATAACATTTCCACTAATGATCATTTTTGTTAATCTGCAGTATTTTCATGCGAAGATGGTGAATTACACTTTGATGCTTTTTCAAATCCTGAGTAGGAAAAATCTATTTGGTCTTCTAATATGTATAGTAATTCCAGCGGCACAGTGACTAGCACTGTCGCCTTGCACCTCTAGGGTTCAGTTTTAATTCGAATCTTTGTGGACGGAATTTGTGTGTTCTCCCCGTGCTTGGTTTCCTCCGGATACTCCCGTTTTCTCCCACAGTTTATAT
>JAQMYL010000011.1:7681151-7693910 GCA_030014365.1 Clarias pachynema | reverse complement strand
CTGTATATATATATATATATATATATATATATATATATATATATATATATAAAACACAACCTTATATATGAGGTTGATTTAATATTATAGAGATTGTCTAATGTGCAACACTAACCCCAATGGTGGCACCTCATGGGTAAAGTATCAGATATTTACTACTATTATTAAACTCTACATTACTATAATCCAATTTTTCTTACGTCGAAAAGTGGAGGTTAGGTGAACATTCCTAGGTGTAAACAATAACTTGAAATGAGAGAGAAAAATCCCACACAGAAAATAAAGTTCCTAGTAGTACTGGCCACAGGCCAAACACACAAACAGAATTTCTGTTTCATACGGAATATACAAATATAACAATTTATATATATACATTTCTTATTATGCATGTATGCATAATAATGTGTATAAGCCTAAGATCTCCACGGTATGATTCTTGTCATTGGTCTGTGTGTAGAGTTTGCATGTTGCCTCTGTGCTAGGTGGGTTTCCTCCAGGTATTCCAGTTTCCTTCCACAGTCCAAAGGCTGTAGTCTGACTGATGCATATCAAAATTGCCTGTTGTACATGATTGTGTGTGTGTGTGTGTGTGTGTGTGGTTGTGCCTTGTGGCCCGAGTTCCCTGGAATAGCCTCCTACACGTATGGAAGAATAAGCCTTTATTTGTGATATTATTCACAGTTTATTTTATTTTTATTAGATTTTATTCACAAATAAACAGCAAAGTGTTAGGAAGCTAACAGTGTCAGATTGGCAGTGCTGGGCTTGAATTTAATAATTCAATTATTAATGATCATTTAAACGTAGAAAAAAGGCGTCATCTTGTCTTAATATTGTCCTTATATCTGTATAAAACCGCTATTTATCTACATTAATATTAATGCTTATTGCATTAAAAACTGCTTTTTGCTTCATGTCAGAGAGGAACTATGTTCTTACAGTAAGTATAACAGTATGTTGTTCGCCTTCTCGTGTCGAAAACATAAATTACGAGGCATTTGAAGGCACCGTTTTAATTCGAGAACCTTTAATTACACTAATATGAGTGGCCAGTGAAGGAAGCATGACGCCAACAGGTGGCCTGTTCTCGGAGGCAGTGCGCTAATCACGCTGCGCCGCCGCTGCGCTCTGGGGTTTCACTCGGAAGCGCGTGAGCTAGCAGAGCTAACTAGTTGTGGTTTCACTTACTTCAATGAAGAAGAGGCTTAGCATATTAGCTAGGTCGCTCATTAGCTAGCCTGTTACGTCATGGCGGCTGTTCGCAGTTTGCGGGTTTCTGTGAAACATGAAAGCGCGTCGGACCGGTCTGACTCGGATTCCGACTCCGATTCGGACCGGAATAATCGTGAAGCGGAACCTATGGAGGTCGAGGAGGGAGAGCTTGAGCTGGAATCTATTCATGTTCGACGAAGTTTAAAGGAATTGTTGCCGGTAAGCTAGGTAGCGTTAGCTAACTCATGGGAGAACGAAGACGCTTTGCGCAGAGGCCTTCGAGCCGCGGTGTTGCGTAGTGTAAGTGTCCGGTGTTCGGTGCGGGATGGGCGGTAGAGTCTGTTTATGAAAAGCGCTTCCATATCAGGAGTGGCCAGCCATTGTTTACTGTTACACCATGGGTTGTTTTACTTAATAGTATTGGATGTACTTTTTATTTACAACATATTTACCGTGTTGCCAGTCGCTCTATAATAAAAATGTACGTTTCTTGCTAATGTTCAAATGTAGCTAAACAGCTAGCTAGTCTTAATGGTTAAGTGGCTGCATGGCAGTACAGTACAGTAACATGTTAGGTTCCTAAAAGAAAAGTGGTCTTAACTCTTATGGAAGCGTGTTCTCAGGGTTCGTTATCATATCCATAACTACTATAAAATTAATTAACGACATATGTCACCCCCCAATGGATAATGTTGTATGGAGATGCATTTTATTCATGACAGTGAAATGTAACACAGTTGCCTGAGTAATCTATGTTGACCTTTTCTTAGGACACAAGCCGGAGATATGAAAACAAGGCAGGCACTTTTATTACTGGCATCGATGTTACATCCAAGGTATCTCTCTCTCTCTCTCTCTCTCTCTCGGTCTCACACATGCACAGTTTTAGCAGTCAGAAAAGCCACCAAATGTCTTGATTTTTGTCCTAGTCTTATGTTTGTGTGACCATTCCCCCCAGGAAGCAATTGAGAAAAAAGAAAAAAGAGCGAGGAGATTCCACTTTCGTGCAGAGGACAATGTCGCTCAAAGAAATGTGGTGCTGGACAGGGAGCTTATAAAAAAAGGTAAGAAATGCATTAAACAACTGGTTCTGAGCTGCACTTGCATAACGTTTCTTCTGTCTAGTCCATGGTGTTGAGTACCGATCACTAGGGACGGGAAGTAACCACCCGATGCAATTTCATGATGCCGTGTTCCTGATTCGATTATAATTGCGGTACTATAAGTTTCACAATCTTATAAACATCCCGATTGGATATTACTTTTTTTCCCCCTCAATTTTATTACAAGTTTAAACCTTTTAATAAAGTTTATTGGTTAATTAAATGTATCTCATTCCTTATAACATTTGAATGGGTTTGAGACTAATTTGCTCAGAGTTTGGAGAAAAAAGCTGATCGCTTTTAACGCATGCAATTTTTGACAATGTACCGCCAAAAAAAGGTTTCTGCGGTTGGTACAGAATTGTTTATATCTGAGACTGATTGGTCGATCACCATTCATGGCCATTCAAACTGAAAACCAGCCAGTTCTGGTCACTGACCGATCAACCCACTCATTTTTATTACAAATATAAATATTGTTTTAATAAAAATCTATTTTGCAGTCAGTGTTGTGCCACGGAATTGCCACACAAAAGAATCATGATTCATAACTTAATCGATCAATTCTATCCCATCTCTACTGTTCACACAAGGAGTTCAGTAATGATTAAGACAACACAATATAAGATATTTGTTTATTTATAATATGAAGAGATTGGAAAGTGTTGGTGAAACATTGGTGAAATGTCATTTAGGTATAAGAAACACACACACAATCTGTATTTCTACTTTGCATTAACATTTTAACCTTGTGAAAGATGCACTGTGTAATAATTGTACTGTACGTGTTGCATGATACCCTGATACATTATTTAGCTTTTATAGAAATGCATCTGCACATATTCTGTATGTGTGTGTTCAGTTTGCTGTCTAGCCAGCATTTACACTGCTTTCATCACTAGATTTGACTTCAAAATCCACAATGCTGTCATTTGTCCACTGGTTGTGTTCAGTTTTGTATAGTTACTTGTATACACACTCTGGCCACATTCTCACGGCCCAGCAGGTTGGGAAATTAATTTTGGCAACCACAGAATTTTGCAGTGACCAGTTGATGCCCTGTTAATTTTGGAAACCATTGAGGCAATAATGTGTCTTGCTTTTTTCTTATGGTGCCTTTGTGTCCTTTTAAACAATGTAATCGTAATTTTCCACATCTATTCAGTTATCATCAGTTAAAATCATCAACCACTAACACTGTATCACACTTTACCCCATACCCCACTGACTGGCAGTGACATCAGGTCACTATTCTTATTTCGTACATCATAAAACGTGCGGCAAAAGCCATTACGTCACTATTTAATCGAGGTTTTCACGACGAACTATGTCAGTGGAATTAGTTTACTGCACACTACTTGGGTGGTGTGCACTCAACCTGTCAGAACATGCTACTAGTACTTTATTTATATACAAAATGCTGTTGTTGCCTCAGTGAATTTTGCATCCTGGTTTCAACTAAGGTAGCTTCATCGCAGTAATGTACCTTAAAATAAGGTAAAAATAGAATAAAATTAGTTTGTAATGAAAATATTCTATGCTCAACTTGCTCATTTCCGTCATATAATGACAAGCAAGGTCATAAATACATAGGATACCTTTGGTTCCTGATTTATTACATGCTTCTTGGCATATAATAATCAGGTTTGTACAGTGATTGCTAAGTGGCCTCTTTGTCCCTTGTAGAACTTAAATGCCTTGGTGCCCCTTCTATTAGTAGGACATTCAAGGCAATTACAGCAGTGCCCCTGGGGACATGAAATACCTGCCCATGCCCTTCATAACACTTGACATGTCCGTTTGTTCCTGCTCTTATCTAGAGCAACTTATACTTTTTCTCATTTAAGAATTAAGGGTTAAGGGCTAAGGGCCCTGCACAAGGGCCTCTCAGGGCCAGCTAGGTGGAGTTTGGATTTGAACTCTCTACCTTCCGATCAGTAGCCCAACATGGCATATCACTACCCATTCAGATTGAGTCACAATAACAAACATCCTCTGGGGGGAAAAAACTGTATCTGAAAAATATTTGTGACATGCTTAATGATTCTATTGCTAATTAGTTAGGCAATGGTCTACTATTGTTATACCTGTGTGAACTTGGTGGTTGTGAAAATTTTTTATGTTAATTTTTTTACAGGAGCACGTTGCTAGCACATTTACAATGTCACTAGGCGAAGAATTTGAAATACAAGTTTGGCTCAAAGTTATTTGGATATGGAATGCGTAGCATGGACATTGAACCTTATAACCTCGTTTAAAGATGTAAAAATGTACAGAGTGTACAGATGAGGAGGTGAGAGAGCTGGAGAGACCTTTAAGGTTGAATGCCCTGCTGCATCAGTCCCTTTAAGTAGAGCAAGGTTAATTGCTACTGCCTCCACTATCAGCAGGTAGTCTAATGGCATTCTGGGTAACATAGGAAACCATTAAGCATTTTCAAATGCAACATGTTAGTTGCTAAAGTCATATGCTGACTGCTGTGTCTAATAAATATTTTTCCAGCTTAACTCTTGCTTCATTTTTTAAGTAATTATTAATTTACCGTCTGCCTTCTTTAGTCTTAAAATCATTAGGCATGTCTCCTATGGTGCTGTGTGCGCTTAATTGCTGGAGACAGCAGCTGCTGCTGCAGGCTTTATTAAATTGTAAGTCAGGCTTTGCTAGTAATAAGGGATAATTTCTGGTTGGGCTTTTTTTATTGCTTCAGATATCAAGGGGACTGGGAGGGTCAGAAATTCCATCTAAGTCTTCTCTATGGCAATGCTTTAACAGTTTTGTTTATTAACCTGACAGGAAATTGGATAACTTAATTATACTGTTTTGGTTCTGTGTTGTGATGAATGCCTGGATCATTCTAATTCTGTTTAAGATCCCTTGGTTGTTTTAACAGTTTCCTTTCAAATAACTTATTAGATATGCAGCCTCTTTTACATTGTACAGTAAGGGATAACCACATGATTAAGCCAGATTAGATGTTATTTGGGTGGTAGGAAATTGTCTGTTTGAAGCAGTTTGCTTGGGCGGGAGTGAATAAAGCTACTCTTGATCAACAAAAACAAGTGGTGATCAACAAATCTAGTTTGTGAGTGTGAAGGTGCTCTGGGTAACATGCATGTCATCTCTGGTGCAGTTGATTTGCAGCGAGAGTACGGAAAGTAATACAGAAAGTAAACCAAACGAAATATGCATGGGCTGTGAATTGCTGAATTGACCCACAGAATCAAGCTAAGGGAGTTTGTTAAAGTTATGGTGTATTTTAGATATTTGAGCTATAAATCAAGAAACAATGCATACAGTTTACATATTTTAAAACGATTAAATTATTATTATTATTATTTTTTAATTGCAACAACATTTATAACCGAACTATTAAGGCACATTTCCATCCCTACGCCTATCTTGCATAACATGGTGTGCAAGTCATGCACACTACAATGTACATGTCATTTCTGTGCAGAGAATTCCCATTCTAATAATAGCAACTGGCTTAAGTAATTGTATAGCAACACTGTGTTGTTTAGGATAGGTACTGAATATCTGGTGATATGTCTGGTGATAATCTGGCAACTTGCTATGTAGGAAATAAAATAATTGTAAATGGTCATATCTTAATGAGCATGTTCTAAATTAAATTCAAACCATACAAAAATTAAATAATTATTTAAACCGAAATGTTCAATCCTCTCTCTCTCTCTCTCTCTCTCTCTCTCTCTCTCTCTCTCTTTATAGCAATTCCCAAGATCCGACCGGAGGCCTTGCACCTGAGTGGTGTGGATGACATGAGCACCCAAGATGTGTTCAGCTACTTTCAAGAGTATCCTCCTGCACATATTGAGTGGATAGATGATGCTTCATGTGAGTTCAGTACCAAGTAGAATCAACATTGTCATTTTTACTGCTATTTTATATATATATTGCTATAATGGTTCAGTATGTAGATGTTATGAATGCTGAAACATTATGCAATATGAATTTATAGGTAATGTAGTTTGGCTGGATGACATAACTCCCTCCAGAGCTTTGATTAACATGAGTCGGATGCCTGATAAAGAAGATGCTAATACTGCTGACACCAAAACCACTGACCTTCCAGTCCAAGAAGAGAGAGGTTGGTCTTGTTAGTCTTCTAAACTTGTAGTCTTGTTTACAAGGTTATATCAAATACATTTTGGCTCATTGTACTTTCTCACTTTTGGCTGAAAGTTGGATTTTTCTTAGTGAATATGGTTTTTCTTCTTCTTTCAATAGTAAGGCGAAATCATGGTTCGGATGAGGAAGAGGAAGGGGAGGTTGATGATGACGATGTAGTGGTGAAGGCAGACAAAAGCAGTGACGACAGTGAAGGAAAAGCCAGTGATAGTGAAGAGGAAATAGAGAAAAAAACTACCCAAGGAAGTTCCCAGGTAAATATGTTGCTCATACAATTAAAGCTGGTTTTAACCTGATTTTTGAGAAGGTCTGATCAGAATTTATGATTGATGTTTTCTGTGGTCCACAGACAGACCAGCTGTCTCAGGCAGAGCAAGAGTCTCTGCTCCGCAATGACTTGCGCCCTGCGACCAAATCCTTCAAAGGCAACAAGCTGTTAATGCGTTTTGCCACACATGGTGAGGATTTGTCACTTCCTTCTCTAAACTTTGATTCAAACATTACACACGAATATGCATATTTGGTTTCTTTTCAGTAATTTAAAACCGATGAATAGGCAACTGTGTGTGTAAAATGTGTTACCTTAGTCGCACAGTTTATTACTAGAACAAAACTGCTTTCGGAGCATTTGAGAGGACATGCAATAACATTTTGAATTTATCAGATGATAAAAAGGAGCTGGGTGCTGCAAGGAGAAGTCGGTACTATATGAAATATGGCAATCCAAACTATGGAGGCATGAAGGGCATCCTCAGTAATTCTTGGTAAGATCATTTTCCTTTGGAGAAATTGCCTCACTCAGTTACCTTTAACGTGTTTAGAATGAAATCTAAATGAATTGATGCTCAATTTTGCTTTGATGTTTTACCAGTTTTAACTTGCTGTTATTTTATGTATTTTTTTTTAGGAAACGTAGATATCATACACGAAGAATCCAGCGTGACGTTCTAAAGACCAAAAAGCCCTTAATAGGAGACAGCATGGGACACACTCCACCATACACACACCGACATTCAGGTACGAGTCATATTTACAAACAGGCTGAGAGCTCTGATGGATTTTCTCTGCCTGACTCGTAGATGAATTTGCTTAGTCATTCAGTCTTGTCACTTTGTTAATCAATCCCACAACATGGGTGGATCTTTTAATTTGTCAACACCTCTTAACTGACCCTAGAGCATTTCTCTTTCTAATAACAGCTGATCTAGTGAATCTACCAGAGGAGCCCATAGAAGAGGAGGAGGAGGAGGAGGAGGAGGATGGTGAGGAAGACATGGATGCTGATGATCGAGTCGTCGAGTATAGAGACAGGGAACGGGGGTCTCAACTCGGGGAAGGGGGCGTCCGTAGCCGTCTCGGGGGCTCTTCCTCCGAGTCCTCGGATTCAGATGAAATGGACTACGACCTAGAGCTCAAGATGATCTCAACACCTTCGCCTAAAAAAAGCATGAAGATGACCATGTATGCAGATGAGGTTGAAAATAACCTCAAGACCATCAGGTAAGCAAGATTTAAATAATAATCTCTTTTTAAGTGGCCTTTAAAAAAACACATTTAATAGAACAAAAATCTCTAAATGGCTTTTTTTCTCCTTTTCCTAGAAATTCCGTTCGGAGTGACACAGGCTCATCTAGTAGCAGTATACGTAGTCGTATTGGTAGTGGTGTGACCAAACCTACCCCAGAAAAGGTGACGGATGTCAGGCAGTTGCTGGAGGAGAAAAGACAGGGCCTTTCACAACAGGGGACACGCCCCCCTGTGGCCTCTACTGGAAAGACTGGTGAGACAATACTTGGATGATCATTTTTGAAAACGCAATCAAAATCATTCTTATTCAGTGAATAAGAACGTATCTATAAAGAGAATACTTCTCTTCTGTAGATGTGAGAAAGAGGTTGGGGAAGAGGCCGCACTCTCCAGAAAGGCGCCGCTCTGTCTCCCCTGTGCCTCCAAGAAACACAGCTGCTCGAAGAGAACCTCTTACTGATGTTCACAGCAGACTCGGGACAACTAAACATGAACCACGGGTTCCCACCAAAGACAAAAAGTCTGGTAAGATGACAATGCAACACGCATCCTGATGGTCAATGTACATGTTATACTTTTCTGATTGAACGCTCTGCCTTTTTTTTTTTTTTTTTTTTTTTTTTTTTTTGTCAGGTGGTCTGTGGAGCCGCCTGGGGCCATCAAATAAAAATGTCCAAAGTGATGGCAAGGTTTCTGGCAGGCTAGGAAGCAACGTGCCATCCTCACGTGGGAGCCGACAGAGAGACGAAGCGGACTCTGATGGAGTAGATGATTCCGAGGATGAAGATGACGATTCACAGCTGCAGAAAATGTGGGGGGCGATGATCAAGCAGAAAGAGCAGCGGTCCAACAAAATGAAGAAAAGCCGACTGGACAACCTTCCATCACTGCAGATCGAGATCAGCCGAGACAGCAGCAACGGCTCTGACAGTGACTCTTGAGATGGAATAAGAGACTGAAACTAGAAGGATAAGGAGGAGGAAAAGAGAGAAAACCAAATGCTTCTGACTTGTTAAAAAGATGCTTACAAGTAGATAGCTTTACTCTCTAGACCTAGTCCATACATGGATCCTGCCAAAATCCTATCTTTCTTTCTCTTTTTCTCTAAACGCACCTAACAGACTTGACTCTGAAGGAGTCCCCTGCCAAAAGAGACAGAATACTAGAGTTGTTTTTTTTTTCTTCTTTTTTAAATCAAGGATCAGTGTGGAAGAAATGCAGGTTTGGCCTGCCTTTAAAGGAGCAGTTAGTAATTTTTCAGGACCGTTGCTACGTACATATTCTACTCCATTGCAGCGTTTTTTTCGTGCAATTTTTTTTTCTACAGTATCTTTTTAACTGATTTATACAGGTCTAGAAATACATTTTAAAGATTGCAAGCTGCTCCTTTAAATGAGTGTGATTGGCTGTGGTATTTACAAGACCTATGTATGTTTTATGGTGATGCACCAGGTTGAGAATAAGGTTAATATCTAAAACAAGCAAAACACTGCAATGACTAGGAAGTATTTTTCATGAATATATTGTCAGTAGCAGCAAATAGTGTTGCCATCTCACAGCTCCAAATCCCTAGGTATGTCCTGAGCCTGGGATACGGTGGGGTGGAGTGTTGTGTGTTTTTCCCCCCAGTGTGTTTTCCTTTTCCTTCCCAAAACATGCCAGTCAGTGGATCAGTGCCCCAAGTGTGAATAAGATTGTACATGGTGCCCTGTAAAGGAGTGGATGTATACCTACTTTTTTCCAGTGTTCCTGGGATAAGCTCTAGATTCACAACATCCTTGACCAGGATAAATTAATCTGGGTTTATGTTAGGAGTGCCAAATGGCACTAGATGTATTATATTTTGTAGTTTAAAATTGGCTTGGGATATACTTATTTCACTGGTGCATACCATACTGACCAGGGCTTGAATCTAGTCTGGAGCACCAGAGTCCAGTAAACTTTGGTGGTTTTTCTGTTATTATGCTAATTCATGAAATTTCCTACTGACTGGATAATGACCCTCCACTACTACAGCATTCATATCCATCCCTGATAGAGATGCATACACTAGCTGCATTAACACCCATGTCGATTGGAGCTGTTTAGAACTAAAGGTTCACCACATTGTAGCCAATGATTACAAGCCAATGATGATGGTCTACATTCCATATTGTATGTGGTCAATCAGCTCAACAAGCAAGGAAAATGAATTGTATGTGCAAATAAACATCTTTTTACACAAATCTGTAAAACATCCTGTGCACTTCTTCAACTCAAATTATATATATGTATATTTTTTATCATAAATGGTAATGTGGTTTATAATGAATGTGTATGTTTTTCAACAAACTTGTTTCTTTATTTTGTTCATCAAGAGAAAGAATTTGTATAGAATTATTGTAATTATCAGACCTCCATCTCACTCATTCACTTATACCGTACAGGGACCAGCTGATTTGATATTATGATACCTAGGTGGTGATTTGATCTGTATTGTGATTATATAACAATTTTATAAATATACAAATTTGATATTTATTTTGTTTTGATTCCAAACAAACAGCAAATAAATTTAAATTAGCAAATAATCCACTGCAGGGCAGGGCACATGCATGCACACTTAATCATTCACATATGCTATGGACAATTTGGAGATGTCGATTTACCTAATCTGCATGTTTTGGACTGTGGAAGGAAACCATGAGGAGAACATGTATACTCAAACCTGTGATCCTGCAGGTGCATGGCCACCGTGCTATACAGGTCAAGGTCACAACTTAAAATAGCTAATATATCTGAAATGTTATTTTCTGTTTAAAGGATGTTGGGTACAGATTATTACCAAGAAGGACTACATGTAGCATTGATGTGTCCAGTTGTACTTTCCTTCATAGTAACAGTTTACAGAGAAACCTTGCAGAAACTAATTAATGACCTGACTACTTGGCGATGTTATTCTTTGTTATTCTTTGGGATGTTTAGAGTGACATTCATGAAAGAGGTCATCAGTGTCAGTGGTTTATAACATTTCATTTAATGTTATTTTTGTAATCTCCCACTTTTGCCTATTGAGGTTAAATGGAGGTAAAAGAGGAAGATGTACATTTGTTTTAGAAATTCCATTTCAGTTTTAGACTGAGGAGATTTGAAAGCTGTGACTTCTAACCTGATGTCTGTGCAAGTGGATGATATTCCGTATATGCCGTAAAAAATTAAAAAGATGACGATGCCTTCACATTCAACTATGTTGAGAGTCAATAAAAACAGTACTTTCAATATCATCATTAAGATCATAGACTGATCTATTTTAATATCTCCCTGACATTGTTCTTGGTATTAACAATAAACAAATAAGCTCCAGTAAAATGGCTTAAAGGCTAGCATTGTCGTCTTGCACCTCCAGGGTCTGGGTTTGATTCGGGGTTTGTGCATGGAGTTTGCATGTTCTTCCTGTGCTTAGTTGGTTGCCTCTGGGAAAGACATGCAGGTTAAGCTAATTGGCATTCCCAAAGTGCCCATACTGTGTGTAAGTGTGTGGCCCTGTGATGGATTGGCACCCCATCCAAGGTGTACCCTGCCTTGTGCTCTACGTCTCCTGGGAAAGGCTCCAGCACCCTGTGACTCTGTACACAGTATAAAGCAGTATAGACGATGAGTGAGTGAGTGAATAAGCTCCAGTTTTATTTGATGACAATCTGGAACTTTAATTGGTGAACACTTGTTTATGCTAATTCTGGTAGCATGTGGATGCAGTATGGTTGTGGCTTAAATAAATACTAGTCAGCAAAACTGGATGTTAATTAGAGAATGTAGACGCACTGTAGGGCATAAGCTTTCCCAGAGAAGGACTTCGGTTTTCCTCCATTGTAAACACCATTAGTGAAGAAAATTATATTTTTTAAAAATAAATAAATACTGTAAATAAAAAAAAGCTTTTGGTTATGAATGGGGAATGGACTTTTAATTTGTAGTCACAATATTGTTTTTTTTTTTATCTTCCTCTTGGTGTTTACTGGCATCTGGTATACACTATGTTTGCATTACTGCCACCTTCTGGTCATGCTCTACCTCATCTTCCTTTCAGTATAAATCCTCTTTCCCACAAACCTCCCTACGATTTGAAAATGTGTCTTTTTCATACATTCATTTTTTAAAAAGGGGCTTTTTTTGTAATTAACCTGGTTCTGTTTCTTGCTAAATATCCTATACACAAGTCCAAATTTTTAAGAAACAAGCCTTTTATTTACTTTCAGACAGGATGCAAAATATTATATTGACATTTTTTTCTAGTAAAAAACAAAAAAGCTCTTAACACTGTTAGGATATGATTCTTGATTATTTGTACACTTTCATACAAATAACAATGTAATTAAATATAGTTGCAAGCAACGATGAGCGGGCTCAAGCCCCTGGGCGCACCACACAACCTGTGTGCCTGTTGAGCATGTTAAGACCTCCAAAAATGCAATGCTGCCCTGGTGCACCACACAACCTGTGTGTCTTTTGAGCAGCCATTGAAGCTGATGAGTTTAAGGCATCATCACAACTGTATGTGTCATTCTGGTGCACCTGGGTGGTGATGGTCCAGGTGCTAGTGATGGGAAGTTCGAATCATTTTAGTGACTCGGTTCATTAAAAATTAACGAATCTTTTTTTGAGTCATTTCGTTAATTTCGTTCTTTTGATCAGAATTAAATTAAAATGTTGCGTTTCAATAAAAATACCCCCAATACGTCTACATACACAAATTTTGGCTATAGTTCCAGTTATGAAAATATTACAATGC
>JAQMYL010000011.1:7664778-7676629 GCA_030014365.1 Clarias pachynema | reverse complement strand
GATGCTACAAATACAGGAGCGAGGAATAGGAAAATGTAATACCTGAAGATGACTTTGAAGAATGCTTTATGAGCTCAGTTTTCTATATGATTGCCTCGAAAAAAATGCAAAATAATCATCTCCTGACAGAAAAGTTCATCATGTGGACAATTCCATATGTTTAAAAAAATCTGTTTTTGTAAACCATGTGCCTAACATATTTCTGCGTTAGTTGTTACTAGAGAAATTATAACATTTTTAAATGAGTTTACTAGTACAATTGCCAGAGAGAGCTGTGATTATCAGTAAACTAATAAGCACCACCTCACGTCCTGATCAAAGTTTATATTGTTGTACGTTTAAGCAGGGTTTTCAGAAAGTTAATGACAGTTGTGAATTTTGCTGTAATTTGTTGTAACTTCTGGCTGTTACGGACCACCAGACACTGTTCTCACCCCCAGGTTTCATTCTGTTTCTAGGTCAACAACTACCTTCCATCCATTAGTGCAGCCATTAACCTCACACCGCAGCGCTACATCTGGCGCTTCTGCATCGGCCTGCACTCGGGCTCGCGGTTCCTGACAGCAGTGGCTTACTTCAATTTTTACAATCTGCGCTTCGCCAGACAGATCATAGAGAAGCTTCTGAGCGCCTTCACTCTCCTCTGTGCTGTAACTGAGAACACCAGCCTGCTCCTGCTCACCTACGTCAGTTCTTCTGAAGACTACAGTGAGTGCTGTTTGGTTAAATTTTCTACTCGCTCCCCTGCGGCTGTGAACAAAATTACTGATAGAAGCGATTATTTATAAAAAATAAAAATGAATACTGACTTTACTAGGACAAGCAATGAAATTAGAGAGGAGGCATGTCAAGTCTTGTCTAGAACTGCTTTTTTGAAATGAGCAGAACCTGGTTAGTTTTACTGCTCACTCAAACACATTTTGCTGATTAATAGTTATGAATATTTTTCCCTTCTTTTTAAAATTATAGGATTTTTTTTAATGTGTACTGAAACAGTTTTGTATACTTCTGTTGTCAATGTTTTTTTGCAGATGTTCATAAATATGGTTTCATCACGTTCATTGTCAGCTCTGTGCTCCACATGATGAGCACTTGCAGGCTGTGGTACGTGATTATGAGGTACACCATTAGTACTGAGGTAATGTAACCCCTTTCCTTATTTTACCCATCTTCACTTTTATTCTTGAAGACCTTTTTTTAAACCCAATCACATCCATGTTAGCAGACAGACTTTATAAAAAAAACAAATACACTGCCCGGTCCAAAAAAAAAAAAGTCACACAATAATATTTTGTTGGACCACCTTTTGCGATAAGCTTATGCAAGGTCACAATGTTTATTTCTGTCCACAGTCACATTAATTTCTGTCCAAGATCTTGTGTTGATGATGGGAGAGTCGTACTGCTGCCTTCTCCAGCACATCCCAAAAATTCCCAATGACTAATCAATGTGTGAAAATTATGTCTCATGTTCCTTGAAACACTCTTTCACAATTTGAGCCCGATGAATCCTGGTATTGACATGTTTTAATATGCCTGTGGCATCAGAAAAGGAAAAGTACACTGATGGCGAAAACCGGTTCATTTCATACATTCAGGTCATCACCAGACCTAATTTTTTGGTCACATAACTTTGCTAACCCTAGACCTTACCAACTGAAGCAACCCCAGATCATAATACTGCTCCACAGGCTGGTACTATAGGCCTAGGCATGATAGGTGCATCACTGATGCACCAATCACACTGGACTAGGGTCAGTCTGAACTCATCAGAGCGCATGACTTTTTTCAATGCTCCACAGTCTATTCTTTATGCTGCCTAGCAAATTCTGATTAGCCTCACTGATGAGAGGTTTTCTCAAGGATGCACAGCTGTTTAGTGCCAGTCCCTTGGTACCCTTTGAATTGTGCATGTGGAAATGCTCTTACGTTTACTATTAAACAAAGCTGTGAGTTTTACTGTAGTTTTTTTTTTTAAGATTTGATTTCACCAAACTTTTAAATTATCTCTGATCTTGACTTTTTTTTTTTAACCACATTTCTTTCACCAATATGAAAGTTCGCAGAAAATATGCAGCTTCTCACCGCATCAGTTAAGGTTGAATGATTGAGATGGGAGGAAAAACTGTTTCAGTTATGAATCATGATTCTTTTATGTGGTGATTCACGTATTTCCACACTGACTCCAAAATCAATTATGATTTATTAATTTTTACATTTATAATAGTAATAAACCAGTCGACTGGACAGTGAGTAGAATTGGCTGGTGTTCAGTTTGATTGGCTGTAATCAGCTGATCAGCCTCAAATATAACCGATTCTGTACCGAGTTCTGAAGCTTCTGTGTGGCGCAACAGAAATGCATCTTTATGGCTTTACATTCTAAAAAAAAAATGCATGCGTTATAAGCCTCCGATCTGCCTTTTTCTCAAAATTAGTTTCAAACCCACTCATTACACACACGTATACCAGTTTCAAAATGAGTGAGAAGCCACACACGCCCATGCGTTCACAGACACTCAACCCACGTGCTCACTGTCAGGTTGTGTTTTGAGACTTTGGAGGCATTCAAGCATCCTACAGGTTGCGCACTCTGAAATATTTACACATTTTCATCCTGCGTGGTAGGAGTAAGTTGTTTAAGTTTGTTTAGAAATGATAATTATGGCAGATGTCTAGTATATGAAGCTACTTTGTATTGTTTAAATGCGGAGCTTGGTTTTTAAGTGTTAAATCATGTATTATAAGGAGCGGGCTACATTAAAAGTAATCACTAAACTATTCTAAAGGTTTAAAATTGTAACAAAATGTGAGAAAAATTTAATATTGAATTGGGATATTTATAAAATGGTGATACTTATAGAATCGCAATTTTAATCAAATCGGCACCGTGGTATTGTGATATCATATTGAGAGGTGACTGGTGATTCCTATCCCTATTTAATAACTTGTTGTCACCTGAACCATATTAATATCTTGCCTATTTGCTAGGTTAAATCCAGATGTTGACACTTTTTTTTTTGTCCGGGCAGTGTATAATTTCCGTCCTGTCTGTCTGTCAATATATAGTATTTATTATCCTTCACATCTGGTAGTCTGTATGATTAAAAATGGACTTAGCAAAACAGGGACTATATTGTTAATGTAATGTTTTGGGCAGGGCCTCCTTCTCTGTCACCACTTAATGTTGTTTTTATAATTATTAATCATTATTTGCATAGATTTCTGGTTAAACATTTGGGTATGGGAAATTTTAAGTGGAAAATTTGGCACATACTCAGTTTTCATACAAATCTGATTTACATGTAAAAGACACAACTGATGCCATTTTACATGTATGCAGTAATTTTTAGTACAGGACTTTAGTCTGGAACATAAACCTGTTTATTTTCATTTAAAACCATTTCACAGATTTCGAATAAACATTTTTGAACCCCTTTATGAAGGTACTGTATTGCTGTTCCTGGTTTAAGGTAGCTTCGTTATACCGTTTGCGCATTTTTGAACATTTGGTTTCATTACACAAGTTGCTTGTTATTTCTTGTCCACCTTATATACACAAACATGCAAGACATAAATAGACACCCATAGTTTTGATGACTACTGTACTGTTTTCTTCTTTTCAAATAGCGAACCATGCCATTGTCTAAGCATGCCTAGTTGTTCAAATTCTAAAGAAACTGCGGATTTTTCAAAGAGGTCAGATGAGGGTCAACTATCCATGAGACAAATAGCTAGAAATCCTCAAACTCCGCTTTCTACTGTTAACAGAATTAGATTTCAATTTAAAGAAAAAGTGAAAACTTGACCTGGTTGACCTGGGCCTTCTCACAGGCGTTCTCTTGATGTTGGGAGATCTGTTGAGAACAAGCTTCTTATTTTATGCCTAGACGAGTTCTTAATCCTGCTAATGAGCAGTCAACAAAGTATTATTACCGTGTTAATAACTAAATCTTACTGGGTAAAACATTTTATCACAGAACTATGGGCGTCTATTTACTTCTTGCATGTCTGTCTAGACTCTGTTGGGCATATTTCTATGTCACCAGCAGAGGGCACAGTTTACACATCCTGCTTCCTCCTCAGTCATTTATGTACCACGATCAGTGCAAATGTATTGAATCTTTCTCATTATCTATATCTAATCTGTCTTGTGTGTTGCTCAGCAACTGAGTAAACTGGATTAACAACTGTGTAAATATTCCCATTATTGCACGTCATGTACTTAGCCTTTTTGCAGGCAAATCAGCCAAATCTAAATAATATAGCTGATCTGTCATCTGTACAGAGAAAAAAACAGTTTCTGTATTAAAATAATTGTTCCAAATGATCATTTAGACTTCATAAAATATTTCTTTGATGGCCAATCTTTTTGACTGGTGTCACATCTCGGTGCAATCACACGAGGTGCAGCTGCAGCTGCGAATTGGGAGTGTACGTGTCGAAGACCGCAGTGCTTCTTTTATTTTAAGGCTGTGAAGGTGTGTAACTCGTAGGGGAAGTGGTTTAGATAGAGTGAAGCGTTTACAGAACCTCTTTCTAGATGATTGCACCACATCTAGTTGCGGAGGAGAAGTGGTGAAATATTTAACGTTTCATGAAACGTTCAACCTTCTCTTTCTCTCCATTTTTCTCCTCTTGGTCTCTGTCTCTGAAAACAGGAGATGACATCATACCGCTTCAAGTCCCGCCTCTTCCTCTTAAACATTGTCTTGACGTTGGCTGCTGGTTACTTCTTCAGGCGCCACAACAAGTATTGTGAACCAGGAAGTGAGTTCAATATCTTAGCCCCTGTCTAAGTGTCACTTGCATGAAGTTTGTCTGTAAAGACCCAGTGAGAGCCCATATAAGGAGAGAAGCTCAGCTGCAAATCTTTGACGCCTCATGAGTCCAATTGTCCGATTGTAGCTGAAGGAACAAGAAAGTATTGTGCTCTGCTAAGGTCCAAGCTAAATTTTCAAACTCTAGTACAAATGAGGTAAATGGTAATGGATACAAACTTCTTTGTTTAAAAAGGTCTAGATAAGGAAATAACATGACTGAATGGGAACAACAGTTACCTCTTAATATGTAACGATTTGTGATTAATTAATGTTTGGATACACTACAGTACAAGATAAATTCAAGTTGTTTTTGTTTTGTAGACAGTTTCCACTTTTGCCACTCCCTCAACAAGACAAGGCACATCTATTTCTTAATCAACATTAGGAGAGTAAACACGCAAGCAGTCAATCAAGTAGACCAGAGAGTATGTAAAATGAAAAATCTATAAAAATCTGAAAACCTAGCCTCTTGTGTCAGATTTGCAGCCATCAGCGAAATAATTTACAGAAACACAAGTGGATAAGAAGCAACTTGAGCATCTGGTACTAAAGCAGTAATAGATCACATTCAGAAAAACTGCTGAATTGTATAGTTACAGAATTTTACTCCAATCAAATACTATGTTCCTTTGAACAGAATATAATATCATGTGGAATTTGCGTTAAAGAAATAGTTTAGTTTAAAAAAAAGGCATTGTCACAATATCACCCAACAAAATCCTATTAGAGCTCAGCCTCAAATCATGCTTTTCAAAAATTTACGTGCCTACATAGACACTCGTTTGTTCGGCGCCTTCGTACATGAACACAAATTACCGTAATACAGTTTAGATTTTATTTTTATTGTAAATATATTAAGAAATATGGCGGAATATTGTGACTAAATGACTTATTATGTTAATAACTCTGCCTAACTTTAAGGGGGTGGCGCCCCAGCGCCCCTTATTGACCGGCCAACAAGCCAGGATTTTTGTCTGGTTGACATTGACTTCTACTTTTTGTCATGTAAGAGTAAAGAAATGGAGGGATATTTCAACCAGAATTGTCCACAAATAGTTTGGTTCTGTATATAACCATCATCGTTTATCCAGGTCAGAATTTCTTTCTTGAAGTCAAATCCCAAGAAAAGCAAGATATTGATTGTGCTTCCTCTGTAGCGTAAGAGTGTTAGAGCATCGGATCAGCAATCAGCACTTTGTCATAAACAGGGTAAAATCATGATGTATTATGCTATTGTGAGGAAAAACATCATCAACGCAGAGATGAGTCACTGTTACCACCACGGAACTGATTGTTTTTCTCGAAAAACAGCCTGTCCCACAGTGTTTTATTGAAGTTCTAACAGTAACTCAATTATTCTCTTATCACTTATAGCATTTTCCCCTTTTTGTTAACAAGGCTTATAAATAACAATGGGTGTTCAAGTCAAACCGGCAATGCGCAGAATAACAGAACACAGTTATGAGAGTAAAAACGCCCTTTATTTATTTATTTATTTATTTATTTATTTAATATAATCCCATGTTACACTAATGCACTTATCCCAGAGTTTCACTAGTGCATGCATCCCTTCAAAGGTAAAATGATTTCTCAGTACACCTGAGCCATGATCGTCCTGGACTGCCTGCTTCACATTTGAAACTCTGGTCTCCCAGGAACTCCTATAATGCCACAAACATGTGAAAAGCATGTGAAGCGAGGTCAGGTCTGTATGGGGATGTGGCAGTAACTCCCAGCTGAGTTCTGGAATGCGCAACTGGTGCGCCATTAAAGGATTTCCTGGGAGGCCAGTGTTTCAGGCAGTCCAATCACGGCTCTGGTTAACTGAGAAAACCTTTTACCTCAATGGTATCCAAGCACTAATGAAACGCTGTGATTAGTATTAGTATAGCAGGGGATTATATAGAGAAATTAAGGTCATTTTCACTCTCAGAATTGTGGTGTTATTCTGCGCAATCAAAACTCCCGGTTTAACTGGAACACCCCTTGTGAGAAACCAGAAAGAGCAAACTGAAGCCCTTTTAGAACATTTGCTGTCTTACTAATCAAAGCATAAACATTACATAAATGTCTCATAAACACCTTCTGACCAGTCATACTGAAGTTTTTATCAGAGCTATGGAAGTGTCATGTTAACAGAAGCTGTGGTTTCTTTTTTTTCTTTCCTAGTTTACACATGCTTTGCTTTGTTTGAGTATCTGGTAGTAGTGTCCAACATGGCCTTCCATATGACAGCCTACTGGGACTTCGGAAGTCAAGCGGTGATGGTGGCAGTGCCAATGGAGAGCAAGCACTTCTGATTGTTAAAGAATCAACACATTAACATGGAACCAACTGGGCTTCTTAATTGATAGAACATTATTTTTGTGCTGAAGTAAGTGTATACGTGTGTGTGTGTGTGTGTGTGTGTGTGTGTGTGTGTGTGTGAGAATGTGCCATTTTTAAAATGTTTTTATGAATGTGTGTGTGAGTGACTTACCCAAACACAAAAATTTTCTTTTTTTTCTTCTTCTTCGAAACGATACTGTATCTGTGATTTGTTTACAAATTATTTGTGATTATTTTGCACAAATTTCTATTTAAAAGAAAAAGAGTGACTGACTAAAACAATACAGTTGATCATTTTAAATCTTATATTAGTAGTAGTAATAATATCCCAAATTATGTGTTATTCATCTTTAGTCAGCAAAGTTAAAAGTAAACACATTTTGTAATACATTTTATATGCTGAAATGCATCTCAGGTCTGATTTAATGACATGTTAAGGACGTTGTCTCATCCTTATGTCGTGAGCAAGAGTTTTTACTGACCACATCATCAGTACACATGAATACCAAAGTCAGTTTTATGAACACTTGCTATTAGTAATGTTTGAGGGAACAGTTCAGCCAAAAATAAAATGATTGACTTTTTGATGATGTTTGTTTTATTTTATTTTTTTTGTATCGTGAGATATTTAGGCATGCGATTTCCAAAATGCAAACTTGATAGCTATGAGCATCCGTTACATCTTTACGCTGTTAAACTTGGAGCTCCAGTGCAAAATTTAAGATACATACAGTACTGTGCAAATGTCTTGAACCACCCCTGATCACATTTTGCATGCAAAGAGCCAGACTTTCTTGTATTTTAAATGTAATCTTGAGCAAGACTTCCTGAATTACTTTTTTGGCTTTCATTTATTTTAATGCTTTTGACTCTATGTCGGGTTTCAGGCCAGTCCCTGTAGCTGACCAGTTTTAAAGGATTTTTTAAAAACCCATTTAGTGGCCTATTCAAGCAAAAAAATACATACAACTTGAGCCATGAACCAGTGAGAAACAGTTGCCGATGATGACGGATGATCTGGCCTGTGATTAGTATACTGGTGATGCTGAATGTTGAGTGGTTGGAACAGACAAGAGGGGAAAAGAGGTTGCTGCTGAGGTTGTTACATACGTAAACAACCAGTTATTAGGCACTTTTCAGCCTGTCACAGTAGAACGTTTCTCATTTCTTTAATTTATTCTAAATAATTTCAGTTAATATGAAGAAATAAACGTGGCTCAAGACTTTTGCGCAGTACTGTTTTTTTAACATGAAACATGATGTTCTTCTTCAAATATTGATCGAGAAACACAACTGTATGATTCTAGCTAGAACCTGTGAGACAATCGAAGCCTATTTAAAGGGACTACATTTAACACAAAGACTCATGTACAATGTTTGTACATGTTTACATCTGGATGTGAAGCAGTTTTAATTAACTGCCAAACTTTAAAGTTAATTTAAGAAAGACTTTGCTTTTCTAAAGAGAGTTTTCCTTTTCAGTATTTGTATTCAGTGTTGTAAATGAGAGAAATTAAACGAGCATATTCCACTTTCTGTCTTTGCACTTAAGTTTTCGTCTTTAGAAAGCATCATTCGCCGTAATCTACCACTGATAAATATGGACATTTTCATAACCACACTATGAATTGCTATTTAAGTGTCCAGTAAGAAGGTTTGGAATGCTTACAGGGTAGATTTAATATCTTCTCCAGGTGTGCACTTTTTTCCCCCACCCTTTTAAATTGATCAGTGTCAAAACAGTGTACACTGTAAATTTTAGAGTGGTTAGGGAATTTCTGGTTAAACGCTAATAATACATTCTGATGTGATGTATTACATATTGTGGTTAATATATATGTATGTAGTTAATTTCTATGTGGTTCATCTCAGTGACTTGGTTTGATGGTTGTTGGTGACAGATGGACTGGTTGGTTTGAATATTTCAGGACCTGCTGATCTGGGATTCTCACACAGAGTGTGAATGGTTTGAGAAACACCGGTTCTGCGGACAGAACCGTCTCGTGAGGAAAGATTTCAGTGGGGAATAACAACCCTGTACGACCTCAGTGAACAGAAAACCATGTCAGGATGCACAACACACCCAAATCTAAGCAGCGGAAGAAAATAATCTATTTGTAGATTTCACTGCTGGTGGTTTATTACACGAATCCCATCGTCACAAATTAACCGATGTAAGAGAGCATGTAAACAAATCATCAGAGCTGCTTGGACAAAGCCTGGCCCTGTTATCACCTGAAAAACAAATGGAAGTACGGAGATCTCATTTCACTGTCAAATAATCATGGACAGACAGCGGAGAGCTGTAGTACCAGAGAAAGAAATTTATCTCTCACCAAGGGACTTTCTGATGTATAAAGTGATATCAGAAAGAGTATGTATGTTTAGTTTCGATGTCAAAACCTGATAGACGTTGGGAGTGAAAGCGTGCAAGAAAACGAAATTAAGATGTACATTATGAAGATGATCTGTGTCACTCTCTTAAACTTTGTGTCAGTAACACAGATAGGGAAATGACAGAGTCGCCTCTCTATTTAAATATGCCGTAGCAGTGCTACTTCCTTTTCTCAGTCTGCACATTCATCTCGGCCAGAAAGCTGTCACTGCCTGACTCAGTGGGTAAAATGTGGTTTTGAAGTCATGTGTGAACAAACCGATGAATTGCATCTGTAGTTGATTCTTTCATGTACAGTACTGCTACCTTTGACCAAGTGAGAGAACAGTAAGCTAGGAAATGGGCAACTTCAAAGGTTCAGTTATAAGCACAAAAACATTTCAAGTAAGATTGTACAGTTATGTCTATTGTTGTGGATGATCCAGGAGAAGTTAGTTCCTGTTACAACTTGTTATATGCATGCTATATATATTTTTTTTTTAACCAGGCTTTTTTTTTTTTTTTTTTACACTTTTCTCTTGAGTTTAATAAAACCCCGAAAGGTTTCTTCTGTCATGTTCTATAAAATCTGATCTAAAAACATAACAGCAACAGCATTATCTTCAGTGTCACAAACCACTGACACTGTAGGTACCATTTACCATGAATGGTAAATAACTGTGTCCTGAATAAAAACTTTCTTGTAACATCATTTATACCATATATGCTATACTGCATAGCCCCTGTGTAAGTTTGTTCTATGTAAACAAAAATGTACTATATTTTCATAAATACATTAAATTCCTTTGCAAACAAATCTTAACTGTCTACAAATTGTGTCTGTTAAGTTTCCAGATAAAGTGCAACCTTGTATCATGCATTCTGACATGCCGAATTTTCTTTTGGTTTCAGTCCTTTTCAACCGTCTGTAGTTTTCAAGTGACTGTAGCTTTAAATGAGCTGCCTCAAACACCCCTTTGATGAGGGGGGGCGGGGGCGGGTTTGAGGGTGGAATCAATTAGAGCCTTTGGCGAGTCACTAATGCAACAGTAATGATGTTTCATGTATAACCACGCAGTGGCTTTTGTACATTGGGCGTTTATGTCAAACCAGGACTTTTAATTGTGCACAAAAACAGAACAGCTATAAAAGTAAAGATTTCTCTATATAATCACCTGCTACACTAATGCATTTATCCCAGCATTTCACCACATCGGGGTACAAAGTTTTCTGAGTACACTCAAGCCACCTGATTGAACTTTCTTAGAGCGAGGTCAGCACTGTACGGGGATGTGGCAATAACTTTACCAGCCAGGTTTCTGTAATGTGCAAGAGGTAGAATGTGAAAGATCAGGCATTCTACTCGCTGAACCTTCAAAGGAGCGACTGCAGTGGGCTTGATTGTTTGCACCAACATAACTGTTTTACTGCGACTAAAAGTCTCATTACTATAATGTGCTTGAAGTGTTCTGTAAATGTCAATCTACATGAAGGTTTTACACCTTCATTCAAAAGACATTTCACCACCAGTCCTAGCTTGACTTGAATACCCTTTGTACATTTTATTAATTTCTCTGATGTAATATTAAAAGTTCAACTGAGTCATACATTTCTTGACTTGATGGTGTGAGAAACAAAAAAATCCATTTGTTCATCATTTGATTGATGTGAACCTTACAACTATAACCAGCTTTGATTTCAGTACTTCCTTCATTAAATCACTTTGTATCTTTGTTTGAATGTGCTTCAATAAACAATTGAAAACTTGAATACAGAATGCAATTATTTCTTCTATTTTTATTACTGTTATAATGTAAAGCAGATATTTAATTTATAATCATTTCACTTATTTTTTTCCCCAACATTTCAAATGGACATAACATATTGGGGAGGGATGGATTTCATTCTAACACTCTCACATCAATCATGATGCTAGCCAACCGTCGGTACCTGTGGGTGAAGGAGCACTATCCTCCAAGTGTGTTACGCCATCCCTACGGTACATGAGCAAGCAGTTCAAAAACATGATGTTTGGCATCACGTGTCTCGGAGGGAACATGCAGTAGCCCTCACCTGCCCTGGTTTTTACCTGTAGCCTTGATGAGCAAGTGCCCTATTGGCAGGTTGGAAAATCAGCCTATTATTTTAGAATAACCTTAAATATAGAAATATTCAAGTAGTCTAAATCTGTTAGCTTTCTAAGATATATGTCTCATTTACAGAGGTGGAAAGTAATGAATTACATTTACTTGCGTTACTGTAATTGAGTAGCTTTTTTGTGTATTTCTACTTTTTAAAGTAGTTTTTAAAATCTGTAATTTTACTTTT
>JAQMYL010000011.1:7647673-7664678 GCA_030014365.1 Clarias pachynema | reverse complement strand
GCGGGGGCCTGGAGCCTATCCCAGGAAGCTTAGGGCACGAGGCAGGGTACACCCTGGACAGGGTGCCAATCCATCGCTGGGCACACACACATACACACATTCACACACCCATTCACACATTATGGGCAATTTGGGAAATGTCTCATTTATTTACCAATTAATTAACACTATTAAGAACACGTGACATGGAAGCTGTGTTTATTTGCATAAAAACACATTTTTAACAAATGCATCATCAGGAATAAAGGAAAATAAATTACAAACTGTTAAACCTTTTACATACAGTATTGTATACAGGTGGATTTGAAACTGTGAAAAGACACTGCTGAGACTCTGCCTTAGTATTATTTGGTGTAATAAGGTGTCAAAAAGATAGAGGCAGATGCAGGGGGATATGTTGAAGAACGAACAGCGTCTGGGTGAGGGAGTGTGCGGAAAGAGAACCCCTTCCTTGGTTCTACTGTTTCCAGGAAGAAGATTACTTCCCATGGATCAGTGCTTGCCGTGCTCAGAATGAGAGGAACGGCTGTTCTTGTTTATCCGTGACACAACGACACTGAGCTCTGGCCTGTGTCTACGTGCTGAATTTCACTTTACTGAAGCTCTTAAGCAGTTTGCGGCCACCTCGTGCCACAGACAGACCTAGTTCAAGTTTAGAACCGACTGTTTTAATGCATTCTAGTTTTCTTTGCAAGCAGATTCTTCAGTTTCTATCTTCCAGTTGAATGTTTTTTCCGCCCATTTTGCATATAAAATGGAAATTTAGACAGATGTTGTACATGCTTTCAAAATGCACATATAAATATATCTATGTTCATAAATTTGTCTCAATATTGAATTCAGCTCTTCTTGACACCATGGCATGTTACATCCCTGCCCCCCTCCCCCCCTTCCTGTCCTCCTCCCCAGAATAACAATGTACCTTGATAAACATCAAAATGGCATATAAAAGGGAGGGGGAAAATGATAAAAGAAAAAAAAAAAATAAAGAAAATCTCAGTTACATTATTAAGTGAATGCATTTTAAAATCATGAGCAGGACTGTGGTGCATTCAGCTTGCCGAGGCTAAACTCAGAGCTTGACACGCTTTGAACTGTGAACCTCAAGCACTCATCCTGATGTGTATTCAGCTTTTAATTTATAATTAAAAAAAACAAAACAATAAAATCACAGGTTCTTGAAAACATCTGTGTCAGAATTTAGGCCCTGCTTGGACATTCAGGCTAGAAGCATTGGTAATGAACGTACACAAAATGTTCAACAGGCCATGTCTGTCACTTGATGTGCTGTAATGCTAAGTGATGGCTTTCTAAGGGACTGTCAGTAACCTGATATGTGTTCTAGCTTCAAGGCTAGCTGATTGGCTTATACGTCCCCAGGGACTCATGGGAACTTGGAGCCCTCTGGTTGACTCCTAACATGCTTAAGTTACAAGGTTTATGTGCTAGTGGCGAGTTCAGAACTGACAAACTGCACAACACAAACAAGCACTGGGAAATAATAATCTGGCCAAATTTACTGCATGTTTTCTACTTGTGAGTAAAAAAAACTACTATGTTTAAAAAATAAAAATAAAAATGTAAATCTGAGCACATTGACATGTTAGGTAAGAAGTTATGTATTTAATATAACTAAGATGTACAGAACAAATTTGCAAGCTGATTCCAGTTCAGTCATCAAGTGCTGAAAGTTTTTCTAATTTTTCGAGCTGCTTTTCACCAAAGCCCCACCCTGTCCTGCTGGGAAACAGTAAATGAGAATGGAGTGTGAAGTCTACTGGAGCTTTTGCTTCCTGAATCAACTGCCAAGATGCTTGTTCCCCCCAATCAAATCGAAGTAATGGGGAAGTAGTGTGGTCAATGCATAACTGAGGTTTCCCTGCACTGCAATGCCTGCAGCTGCTGATGCACACACAGACTCCACCAGCACAAGAAGCCAAATGACTGGTCTTTTTATAAGCCTTAATCTTGCAATTTCACAAGCACCTTCAAACATTTATAGCTAAAGCCCTGATTGCACAAAGGCGTTAAGTGCATAATTATTAATAGTACTTTCAATGATACATTAATCACTTACCTAATAGCCAACAGTCAAATTCAGACAGTTTTCCCTTTACTTCAAATGTAGTCCATCAGCCAAGAAGTGCTAAGAAATGTAATGACTTCTGTATTAAATGTCTATTTCACTGCAAAATGTAATTATACCACACAGATGTTGCACATTCAATTCTAATTAGGTAGAAGATTCATTCTGTTTAATAATGTTTATATTAATTCTCTTATTTTCTCTTATATTAACTTGCACAGGGACTTGTATGGCGCATGATCTATATAAAATGATTTTTTTTTTTACTTATAAATAGATTATTATACTTATTAAGTCTCCAGTGTCAACTTTTAATAACAGTCAAAGTTAAAGCTTTAATGTTGCACCTTAGTTTCCGGTTCTTGCTAAAATGACATTTTTGTCTTTTTAACTGAAGTAAGAATGACGTGTTTCTCTTCAATTAAAGTAATTTGTATAATAAATGTTGTGGCATAAAAGGAATAAAACATTTTACTGTTTACTATTACATTACTTATTATTTATTTATTGCATTGTTGAATTAATATTAATATTAATATTATTTAATATACAGAATTGTTGCTATAGTGTATAGTGGATTTAATGATTCCGATTTTTTATGTATTCTTTGTCTTCCTTTTGTTTTGTTTTTTCACAGTCTGGTATGCAGAAATATTTTTTAAAAATTATATCTTCACTGTATTATGTCCTAACAGTAATTACTGGTATGATAATTCATCTTCAGGCAAAATTTCATGGGCGTGACATGCCTAAGTGAAACAGACTTCCATGGCTACGTTTGTGGTGAAGGGAAAAGTGTTATGAAGGCATACACCTTTTATGAGGTCATAAAATCTACAATCATGTATTCTTCACGCTCAAAAAAAAATACCTTTAATTTTCCTTGACTGATGTGCTCGTTCCCTGCCTGTTAGTCCAGGTCTACAGTATTCACTACAATTTTCACAGCCTGTAAATAACAAGCATCAGCCAACTCACTTCTGACTCCTCCTGCAATCTGTTTCCAAAAGACTAATTCTCTGTATACATTTATTATAATATTAAAATCTAATTCTCTGCATATTTCTCAGGTTTGCTTTTTCAGAGGAGCACGCAGCCTCTTTTAGGCGCAGCGGGCTGAGGGTTGAGGAAAGCGCGAACAGCGTCGGCGAACACGTCCTTGATGCCATCCTGGCTGAGCGCCGAGCATTCCATGTACTTGACCGCATGGATTTGGCGGGCGAGCGCTTGGCCCTGCTGCAGCGTTATGGGCGCCTGGTTCTGATCTTTCAGCTTCTTCTGCACCTCAGGGTCGTTGCGCAGGTCGCTTTTGGTGCCCACCAGAAGAATAGGCACGCTGGGGCAGTGGTGCGTCACCTCGGGATGCCACTTGTGCTTGACGTTTTCGTAGGATGGCGGGCTGGAGATGGAGAAACAGATGACGAACACGTTGGTCTGGGGGTAGGATAGTGTGCGCAGGCGGTCGTATTCCTCCTGTCCCGCCGTGTCCCACAGGTTGAGGCTGATGGTCCGGCCGTCCACGCTCACTTGAGAGCTGTAGTTGTCGAACACGGTCGGGATGTACTCTTTGGGAAAGGCGCCAGTGGTGTAAGAGATGAGCAGGCAGGTTTTCCCCACCGCACCATCTCCCACAACCACACACTTGATGCTCTGCATGCTGGAGGGATGGAGCACTCAGATCTAACGAATCTACTTCAGCAATCTCCTGTGAGAAAGAAACACATAGCTTGTAAATTAGAGCATTCCACTGTGAACAAGTAGAAAGAGAAATGGGGAAATGGTTAAAAGGTGTCTACTGATGGGAAGTAACCTAATCTCATGTATAACAAATGTGTATGTGTATGAGATCATTGCAATATGTTTCTAAAATGAGAACCTAAAGCCTGTGAACTCACACACAATGAAAGGCTCATGGCAGCTGGTGATCTCGGTGTATAAACATCTACTTGGCTAAATATCGCAAACTCAAAACTACTGTACAAAAAGGCTGGAACAGACTAAGGTGATAAAGTTGTTCATATCCATGTGCACGTTCACTACCTGGACAAAGTATGTCCACAATTTCTCAAACTTCGGAAAACGTAGTTGTCTAAAGAACTCAAAATATGATTTGCATTAATGTTATTTTTATTATTATTTATCAAAGAACATCGTATTTTGATCCATTTATAGTATCACTTTTTCACTTAAAGCTATAAACAGTCGCCAATCTTTCTTTTTCTGCTTCTTTGAAGTTAAAACAACAAAAAGAATTAGCTTGTAGGTTTGAAGATCAACCACAAAATCTTCTGTCCTGAAGACTTTCCTACGTTACCCATGCATCCATTGTCTAATGCTCTTATCCTGTGTAGGGTCACAGGAGGCCTGGAGCCAAACCCCACAGAGCTCTTCAGAGGTCTGAGGCGACAAAGGTAACCACTGAGCCGCCGTGCCGTGCCACCCTTCCCCATTGCCTTTATCTGTGACAAAGCACTGACTCAGGAGACTCCTTTCAAAAAACGCCACCTAAGCCTCTCCTGTCACCTGTGTATGTTGGTGGGATAGAAATGCTAACACATCAAAGGGAATGTATTTCTATAAGCTTAAGATTTGCCTGGCAACCAGAACTATTGTCAGTGCTGCTGTTCTAGAAAAGTAATCAACACCTTTCGAGCGTTTGAGAATTTGGCAGCATTGTGTGATGCTTCCTGGTTATGTATCAGGGAAAAGCTTCAGTTCCAAAACATGTCCGCTACAGGGACTAATCACTCATCAGTGATAGATCTGACAAGCTCAACTCTTCTGGGTTTTATCTATCTAATGATTTCTAACACCAATTTTTCCCGCTACAACTTCTGTGTAACCTTCTTTTTTTTCCGGCCAAACCTCTACGTATGCTTTGAAGAATCCATGATCATTTGGAGTTACAATGACTTGAAAGTTGACACGAACCCTCGAGAGGTAAGAACAAAATCCCTCAGTCTTTCTCACTGTTGTTTTTTTATTTAAATTTTTTTTTATTATTCTTTCGTCCAGCAGATAATTTACCACAGGATAATGAAGCAAGAGCGTCTCTGCCCAATCTCCAGGGAAGGGGGGGAAGAGAGCGATTTAGAGTCCAACCCTCTCTGCTTTAAGGCGTTAGCTGGTGATGTTAGTAAGCCGAGAACTTAGCGCAACAACACTGAGGTGGAACCCCCCCCTCTTCCTGTGTCCCGCTGTCTGTCTCCCTCTGGTCTCAGACAACTGACTGGCCTCTAAGACTGATAATATAAGACGAGGAGATGCAAGGATTAAAAAAAAAAATAGTGATTAAATCCAAATTACTAATGTAACCCATAAAAGTTACAACTTCCCACTTTAGTTTTAGTAGCTTCACAACTTTGATAAAAAAAATGGGTGCGAGCAAATTGGGGCCTGTTTTAAGCTGACCATCTTGCCTTGATTAGCAACAGGAAACTTTACTGATGGTGTCAGAATTGAGACAATGCATGCGTCGAGAATGTGCTGCAACACTGCTCGTTAGCGAGATTTCTAAATGAGAGAGAGGCGAGAAATGAAGAACAAATGTAACAGCTCGAAACAGCTGCTAAACTCAAACCAAAAACAAGGGTCAAAACTTGATTGTCACAATTCAGTCTGTGTTCTGGATGTTTTAAACTCGGATCTGTGTTCTGAAAGTTTTAAACTCTTGTGTTAGTTCTGGATGTTTTAAACTCTGCGTTACTTCTGGATGTGTTAAAGCTACTCTATGTGCTGATACTTTTTGCTTAAAAAGAAAAAAAGAGAACTAAATCAGACTGAGATTATTTGCGAAAAGAAATAAAAAAGTGGAAGTATCTAGTTAAAAACGCAAAACGCTCTCAGTTCTTCACAAAAAACCTATTTGCTGAGTTTGCATGGTTTCCACGGTTTATGGAAAATATTGCCTTCTTTCAGCTGATATGTCTTTTACAACTTGGATGGAGTTAGTGTTTGTCTGGACTTATTACTGTAAAAATAACTATAATACAGAAATACTTACTTCCGTACAGTACATAGCACATTCATTACACAACGGTAGAAAATGAATACTGATGTATCAGTCATAATACTGATTACATAGCCAATAAACTGCAGTGACAACAGCAGCTAATTATGTGCATGTTCTTTGGTTTAGCTTCTAACTATAAAGTGTAGAAATAGTTTGAAATAGTTTTCGCACATTTATCACATGTCACTGAGGTCTACTTAGAGTTATTCTGCCTTTTTTTGTATTTTCTGCTCTTTCAAGGTTAAGCCAGGGTATACCATAAGCGGAAGGATTAATAAGGAACTCTCACTTAGAATCAGCAGCTGGGTGTCACATCGCAGACTGCTGAGCAAAGAACCTCTTTAAAAAAAAAAAAAATTTAAGTCTGATTTACAGTCCAACGAGGCACTGCCGGTCAAATTGCAGCTGAAAGTGTTGCAGGTGGTGGGAAAGAGAAGACTATTGTTAATGTAAAACATATTTGCATAATTGCTATGCTCTGGATCAGGGAAGTAAATGTGCACAGATGAATGGACTATACAAAAGTATGATACGGATATTGACACGCACACACACACACACACACACACACACACACACACACACACACACCTCTCATATAGGATGAGGATGTCCGTCTACGCACAGTTCCACTTTTCCTAAAGCAAAAGCCACAATCTTTATGTCTGTCTCTTTCTCTATTCTTACATCATTTTTTTCACATTAGACCCAACAAAACCTGCAAATCTGCTGAGCCCATGGGAAAATTGTAGAGGCATGATTAAAGGTACATAAAAATCTTAACCTTAAGTTGCATTGTCTATCAATCTAAAGGTAGCAAAAGCCTACTTCTTCTTTTTCTTTACAAGTAACATTGGCGTGGATCTTTTTGGAAGCGTGAACACAACAAAATACAAACCATTACAAACAATTTGAAAGGCCACTGTTGTATATTTTCTGTAAAAAAAAAAGATGTATAATTCACAGTATCACCTGTACAGCAAAGTTTGGGACCTTTATTTCTCAGAGTGTATCTGTCTATATTTGGCCGCTGATTTAATTACAATGGTAGATTAAAAAAAGTTGGTCTATGATATGATTGGAACTCTTTGTTTCCAAGCCATTCATTGGGTACAGGGATTTTTCTGCATTATTATTATTATTGTTTTGAATAATTCATCAAGTAGTTATGTCAGAAAGAAGGGTACCATTTCTTGCTGGTTATCTTTTGATCTTTTGATACAGTGTGTAGATTTTACCTGCATAATGAAAAAAAAAAGTGCATAGTAGGACTGTAATAGTTTATTTTCTTTCTTTGTTTTAAGTGAAGTTTTAAGCATATATATTACATGCGTTTAGAGCTAAGAAGGTACAAAAGGTCCATGATAGAGAGTACCCTTTTAGAAATGAGGAACCAAAATGCACCATCATTAATACAATTACTGTAGCCTATCATTTACCTGGAAAGGTGCGTGTAGTTTAGCTTTTACAGTAACGGATGTGAAAGTAGATCAATGTTAGTTTATTTGCATGAAATACATATTTAAGTTGCACATTATTACAAATCATCTTGATTGTTGCACTCCAGAGGAACGAGATTGCAGTACACTGTACTACAACCCTTCCCATTAGTGCATGGGAGTGGCACCTGGTTCTCTACAGACTCTAAACGTCAACGATTTCGACTCGAGACTGAAACATCAAACGATCAGGTTGCGACATAAAGAGAGCGAGTAAAACGAAGAAAAGTGAAGAATTCAAGTCGACATGGAGCTCTATAGGTTTGCGCGCGCGCGCCTGTATTCGTGCTCCAGATGTCAACGCCCGGAGTCAGAAAAAAAGAAAGAAGAAGAAAAGACGAGTCCAGATGTTACAGACAAGCTGTCTACATGACAATGAAAACATTGACACGCAACAGTGATGTGTAAATAAAGGCGTCTTACCGAACATACTCCGCTTTAAGCTCGTTAATCCCAGCGCGAGCAGCGGGTCCGTCTGCAAGCACGCGCACTCCTCAGCTACTTATTGAAGTATGTAGGAAGTGAGCGCGCGCCGAACAGAGGAAGTATGATGGCTTAACGGCGTGTTTGAGGAAGTTTGCTGAAGTGAGGCCATGAAAATGTGCATGTGGGTGTAATAAATGTAAGCTACAGGGAATTCCCGCAGTGCGCAGTCTGAGCCTACTCTCATTAGATTTTTTTTTTCTTTCTTTTTAGTTAAGCTACTGAAGGGTATTCTCAGATTTCACTCCTACTCAGAAAGTCTTTTTTTTCCAGTCATACAACTTTGCATAAATTCCAGTTTTGCGCTTCTACTTAAAAAAAAAACAAGCACACCCCATATGCATGGGCACTGCTTTAATCATATGACAAATCAGGTTAATACTAAAGTGATTAAAGTTTTTTATTTTAATCAGCTACAGTAAAATCGACACAGATATGTCTTGGGATGTCTCACAGCCCTAAAATATGTTGTGATGTCACAAACAAATTTGCATATTCATTGCGTTGTCATGATCATAACGAAATGAGGAGTCACTGATGCGTTGAAGGAAGCGTTTAATGCTGTTTTTGAGGAAGACCGGACTGGAAAGTCCGCTTTAAAGCTGAAGAGAGAGTGCAATATTTAGGTGGCGGTGATCCAACTTACAGAACTCCAACTACTGTAGATGCTGAGTGATACTGAAAAGGAAACGTATCGAGAAGAAAGAGTGTGTGGAAGTAGAGGATAAAGCAGCTGAAGTGTTCAAGACACAGAACAAGCTAAGACAAGATCAGGGAAGGATGCATAGATGTTTTAAGGAAGGCTGGACTGGAAAGGCCAGGAATATGAGGGAGAATGAGATCTACAGTTGGTGGTAATGTCACCAACCTACTGGATTCCAACCGACATTAAACAGCAAAGAAGAAGAAAAAACATTTGTTCTGATTATGAATAGAATACAATAGAATAGTTTTAAACAAACAGATGGAGAACTGATAGAAAGTCTTCAGTCATGGCTCCACCATTGATGTGTCTCCATGATAGACCATCAATGTCATCACCAGAAAGATTTAAAACACTAAGACAGTTTTTAAAAATAAATTATTTCCCAGTACTGCAAATGGTTTTCCAAATCAAACATGTTTCACTTGAAAACTACCCGCCTTTCATTTAAAAACCACCTACAGCTTTAGGCTTGCATGGGAAAAAAATCTTCTTGAATATACTTAATTCAAATGATTACGTTTGTTCCATGGTATTTAAATAAGTGACATAAACATAATTTGTTTTTATTGGGATTTTTTTCCATCCAGCTTGATTTGACCATGTATTTTCAAAACCTGTTGAATAAAGTCAAACTCGACAGTCTCTTTCAAATGCAGGATCAAACGCAAGTCATTGATTAATTTATATATTACGCAAGACTGGAATGAAGAACATGAACAAAATGGGGCTGTGGTTGTGAGTAGTTGTGCAATAGGTAAGAGGGAAACGGTTAGTGATGGAATAGCTTGGTTTTGTTGCTTGTTAATAAAGTCATCATATTCAATAACAAAGCTGCATAGTTGGCTACAATGAATATATGTCCACTCACACATACACCTGTGTCATAGAATTTAGATTTTATGAATACACAAATCACATAATCGTTTTTACCTTGTCTCTGTTTCTTGATGCATGGCCCGTAATTGCATATTAAAGCATTAATTCATTAATTCATTCGTTCATATATTTAGGGCTGCAATTTGTTTAAGAAATTGCTTAGGGCCCCTGGACCACCAGGGGGCCCCAGGATTTTTACAACAAAAAACACACTTTGCTATCATTTGGTGAAAAGGTTTATGTACTGTACGAGGCAGGGGGCCCCCTTGTGGTTCAAATAAATAAATATGATTTCTAAAACTTTATTTAAACGTGTTTTAATTTGCCATAGTCATTTAAACATGATAATTACATTCTATTATTTTTTGTTTGTTTGTTTAGTCGTGAAGTCGTGTCCAATTCTTCGTGATCTCATGGACTACAGCATTTAGAAACACTAAGTAGCCTAATCTGCAGGTCTTTTGATTCTGGGAGGAAACCAGTGTACCCGGAGGAAACCCACCAAGCTCAGGGAGAACATGCAAACTCCATGCACACAGACCGGATGCGAGAATCAAACAAAGGACCTGAAGGTGCAAGACCACAGTGCTAACCATTAAGCCACAGTGCCGCCTATGATTTCTTTATTTGGGTATTTGTGTGCCCTTGTGTATCATAAGTCTTGTTCAGTTGTTTTTATCGTATTGTTTATAAAACTGTTATGAAGCATTAGTTCTGGTCATTCTTGCATATCCATAATATGATTGCTGTAGAAGGGGGTGTTGAATAAGTGGTTGCTTCCATCCATCTAGGAACATCTATAGCCCAACTCGGGGACTTGGAGGCCAATGGTGACAATTGTATTTATTCCCATTTTTATGACTGTGGTAGAACATCCGGTCAATATTCATACATGCATTCATACATTACAGGCAATTTGTGAATTAACCTAATCTGCATGTCTGTGGACTGTGGGAATGGAAGTCTGAAGGTGCAAGGTAACAGTGCTAACCATTAAACCAGCCTGCCACCAAGTTGTTAATTAGGGCCTGAAAATATTCAGAAAACTTTATCAACTTAAATGTCCACTTACATGATGCATTCTGTGAAACGTTGACATCGCAATACGTACAATTTAAAATATAATTATGATCAAAACAAACGTGTAATAATAGGCATAAGGATATAATTCCAAGCTATTAGGCAAGTGTTCTTTTCTTATCATTTAAGAAAGTTCCAGACAGTCATGTACCGAAGGGAAGCAATAGTGATGCTGTCTTAAAACCGAGTCCCATCATTATTAACACATGTTCTGTACTCTCGTGTTTTCAACGCGGTTTTCTAAAGTGTGCGTCTTTGGTTTGAACACAAGATGGCGGTATTGCTCTAGTAAAATAATAATAATTAAAAAAAAAAAACCGTAGCTTCGCAGCACGTTGGACTTGTAACATTCTTTCCGTCGTGTACAGGCAGAACAGCGGCAGACACGACTTTCGCTTTTTTGAGAGGCTGTAAACGTGGATTTGTAAGTTTTTGTCGCAGTTTGTTCACTTTCTGTGATCTGGAGTCGTGTTGTATTTGGGTCTGTATTGCTGGACGACGGGGGATGGACGCTTCATGCTGAACTCGTCTGTTCCGTTCCGGTGGTTTTATTCCAGAAGTTTTTTAGTAGGTATTGGGAAATGATATATTGACTCTATACGTTTTCGGATAACCTTATTATAACTTTTTTTGCCATTTTAAACGTGGCATCCGGATGTAAAGTATAGTGTATATTGGGATGATCCTCCTCCTCCTCCTGAGATCTGTACTGTAAGTGTTACTGTGTAACTGTAATATAACCTGAAATTGTACATGTTTTCTGTAAGGTTACAACAATGTAGCGTTTGATAAAAATAAACACTGGGTGCATGAAAATATTGATAATGTATTTATTTTCACGTTAGTGGTCAAGTTACTTTACTAACTTTTCACTTCACTTAGGCGGAAAGAGTGACGCGAAATGCGGAACAGCTGAACCCAAAGACTGAAAGCCACATAACCGTCTCTAATCAAGTCTACCTTTAGGACCAGCACCATAATCCAGGCTTTAGTTTAGTTTTATATATATATTAAAAAAAAAAAGAACCCTATTTAGAACCTGGACGGTGCTTATGTCATCAGTGTGTGTGTGTGTGTGTGTGTGTGTGTTTGTGCAGGTCAGCATGGATACAATAAGCCTTGCTTCTGTGTGTATCATCTGTCTTTGCCTGCTGATGAGAAGCACAACAGACTCACCAAGACTTCCAGACCACATCCTGCCCGCCGACAGGTTTTCAGGTCAGAGAAATTATCTACACCTACTTGGTTGCCACACACACTTACCATTTTACCAGGTAAAGATAACATACAGATCGCTCTGTTGATATACTGTACACTTAGATGGACAGACTTACAGTATGTCCATCACTCTTGTCCCAGACCATTAAAGCTGTATTTGAGTGCAGGGTCACCTGAATATCTCTGCAGGATTGAGAACTTTTCTTGAGAAACTACCAATCCATCCAGAATTGGTGCTGTGGTTAGAAAGTGACCTTGTTGAAATCCTGATTAGTTAGTTAATACTCTCATATCAGAGCCACTATTATGCCAGTGTCACCGGTGCGCTCCAGCTGTAGGATGCAGTTGTGCCGAGTTACGGCAGAGACACGGCTTGTCTAGTGAGCGGTATGCAAAATGATGGAATGGCGTCGATGCCGGTATCCATAGTGCCGGGTGGAGAGGAAGCCCTTCATCAGATGTTAATCTTCTGAAAGACCTCATTCACAACTCCATGCATTTAAAATCCCAGTAATAGTTAAGTATCTCTTTTGACTGAACAGCGATTTAAAAAAAAAAAATGATTGTTTTTGACAGACATGTCAAATGAATGTTCCATTAATTTGTTTTACTATCTACATATTGCACAATTCTGCAACCCCAACTTTTAGCTCCACAAGTTTATTTATAAATATGTTAATCAAATATGAGAAGTGCAATAAGTGCTAATATATTGTCACTAGGGATTTGTAGGATTTGTGCTCTCGCAAGCTTACTCTGTATTAGTTTAGATTAATCAATTAATAGCATATAAATCGTTGATAAATAAACATTGGCACACATCCTCTTAAGGAGATCATCTGTGCCATTACGGTGTGTTTTATTTATTTATTATGTCAAATCATGCAGCCGCCGGACAGCACGTAGTTGAGAAATACTCTGTATTAAACTAATCCTTTTCCTCAAAGATACAGTGTATATTCATGCAGTGAACCAACAGAGATGTTGGTGAAATGTGCATCATGTGCTTGATTAGCTGGTGTGGTCCAGTTTCTTTGAACTGAAGACATGCAGCCACATTAACAAGAGAGCTTAGAGCTTAGGTTCTGGATTAAGTTTTGTTGGACCTATACTGGGGGACTAAGTCTCAAGTTCTAGTGTGTATTTCTAAATCCAGTTAAATTTGTGCTGAATTATTCTGCTTTATAATGGATTAAAGTTTCAGTGCATTTACCTACATTAAGCCATCTTCGCCAAATATATTTTTTTGTCCCTTAATGGATTACAAGCATACCCTCCCATTATTAGACAGGGCTGTAACAGGCAAGTAATGACCTGATTGACCTGATAAAAATTATACAGTAAGACCCTGTCCACTTGGCCCTAAATTTGTGTCCATTTTTGTGTCCAGTGCAGATTTAGTCGTGAACATAAAGTTTGTGCACATTTAATTGTGCACAAATACAAACTGAGTATTATCAACCCTTGAAGAAAATTAGTAGGAAAATGAAAGTGAAGCAAACAGCTGGTGTAAAACTTTGTTTCATATTTATATACTGTATGCCACAACAGCACAACAGTAGTTTACCTTGGTGCGTTCAAATCTGGTCAAACTGATTGTGCAGAATAACAGAACACAGTTATGAGAGTGAAAACTCCATTTATTTCTCTATATAATCCACTACTACACTAATGCACTTATCACAGCGTTACATTAGTGCTTGGATTCCATCAAGGTAGAAAGTTTTCTCAGTACACCAGAGCCATGATTGGACTGCCTGCTTCATGACTGAAACGATAGCCTCCCAGGACCTCCTTTAATGGCCCGTGCATGTAAAAATGACATGGACTGCGGTCAGCACTGTCCGGGGGATGTGGTGATAACTCCAGCCGAGTGCCTGTAATGTAAAAGTGCTTGAAGTCTCCTAGTACACTTGACCAGCCTTTGTATATAATGCTAAAAACATGTACAATCTATGTATAATCGTCTACAATCTTTCATAAATGGCAAAATCAGCTTTAACACAAACCCTCAGGACTCAGAAACCATTGATATTTTCCCAATGCAAAATTTCCTCTCTGTGGTCTGTTTAGGAGAATTAAGCTTCTCTGTGGTTGCTATTTTTGTATTTTCCAACTGTTTACAGTAGAGCACATTTAATGGTTGTTAATGGTTTAAACATTCTGTTATACAGACTGTGATGTTGAGGACTGATTGTATAATATAACAGAGAATTTCATAACTTCTCTTTAAAACAGACACAATGCAAACTTCTTCTTTTTTACGAATTGACATAAGAAAGACTTTGTGGTCAGTGATGATTTGTTATAACTTTGTAGAGGCAGCTTCAGCAACTACAGTCTCAGATTGAGTGAACTTTACTGTTGAATTTGAACTATTCAAATGTTTTCTTTTTTTACATTTTACAGTCTTTCATATTGTGCATGCTCCTATTTAAATGTCAGGTATGTATAGCATTTCCTTTGTCGGGGATAATTCTTTATGGTCTGGATAAAAGATGAAACCTGAACAAATGCACAGCTCGCCAGCCATCACCTGACTTATACTAATATTTATGTAATTAATATTTAAGGCACTCTGAGAACCTGCACCGCCTTTATTTCGAAACCCAGTCCAACGTGTATCTGATAAGGAAGGAAATCCGGTTTCTCATTTAATTATTCAACATGTACAGTGCTGTACAAAAATCTTGAGCCACTATGCATTTCTTCAGCTTTTACTTCCAAAGAGACAGACTTTCATCTATTTTAATGTAGTATTGAGGAATGTTTCTCAAGGTTTCCTGAGGGACTTGTTTGCCTCTCATTTGTCAGTCTAGTTCCTGAACCTGACCAGTTTTACAAGAATGTTTTTTATTTTTTAAGCAACCCAGGAAACTATGAATCATTTATACATAAAAAATAACTTGTGGGAACCAGTGGGAAACATGTGCAGATGATGACAGATAATCAGGCCGGTGAAGAGTATACTGGTGATGCTAAATGCTGAGTGGTTTGAACAGACAAGAAGAGAAATGAGTTTGCTGCTGAAGTTGTTACATACACAATCTATTTGTATTAATCTGGATGTTATTGTCCTCTGTACAGTTGCACTCTGTGCAAATGGCACTCTAGCACTTTCACATCAATCACGACTCTATCCAGTAATGGCTGTCTGAGATCAGCGCCTGATCTCACTAATGCTCTTGTGGATGAATGAGCAAAACCACAGAGCCGTGCTCTAAGATCTTGTGGAAAGCCTTCCCAAAAGAGGTTATTATTATGCAGATGCAACTATATTTAGAATGATATATTCACATAGGGGGCCACGGTGTCTTAGTGGTTAGCACTATGACCTTGCACCTCTCGGGTCCAGGTTTGATTCCCGGCCAGGTTCGATTCCTGCCTCTATGTGCATAATGTCTGCATGTTCTCCCTGTGCTTGGTGGATTTCCTCTGGGTTTCCTCCCATAATCCAAAGACATGCAGATTAGGCTAACTGACCTTGCCCAATTGCCCGTAGTGTGTGAATAAGAGTTTGTATGTGTGTGCCCTGCGATGGATTGGCACCCCATCCACTTCGCCTTGTGCCCTAATTGTGTCCTGGATAGGCTCCCGGCCCCCCGGCGACCCTGTATACAGGATTAAGCATGAGTAATATTCCAATAGTGGAATATGAAGATTTCAGCCCACACTTCTTCTGAAAAAATACAGTTCTCTATCTTAAATCATGGGACACTGCAGAAGGTTAGAAAGAAATTATGCATTGCTAAGCATGCTGGTTTTCACAAGCTTAGACACATGTATACTAGGATACTAGTAAAGCAAAGGAGCCATGTTGGCTTTGGTCATCAGCAAAGAGGAGCTAGAACATTCTCTAAGAAAAAATAACTTGCCAGATCTCATTTACATGTCGTTCCTTTTGGCTTCCATTAAGTGTCATAATTCATAGAGTTGGTCTTTGTACATTTCCCATAACACTGTTTTTGCACACTGAGTATCCCAATGTGCATTAAAGTTGGTGCTCATTATTTTGGACCATTGTAAATCATGAGTCTGGATGTGCTTTGACATGGAGCTCAGAACCATGGGATTATTGCATGTACTGGTGAAGAATGCATACACATACAGAGTGCATTCAAGGACTGTGGTACTACTTGTTCTCATATGCGATCACTCTTCTTGTTTATCCTTGGAATTTCCACAAACTGAGCTTATAGCTTAGCTGGAACAGAATAAGATTTTCATCAGTAGTCATCATGCACTGCATTCAGGCTGTGAATATTTGTTAGAATATTTACGACAAAAGAACTTTTGTTTGAAGATTTTTCATCAGTTCAAGTCTCTGGCAGGCTTCATTCCTCTTTTTTATTGTCATTGAGTGGGAACATTGCAATCTTTTGCCTGGACATGCGTGTTTGTTCAGCAGGTCAGAGGACCTTGCTGAAGGGACTTGTCAAGGCTGCATGCTCTGTAAATCCTCATGACTCCACCAGTCTCTATACACAGATTTTACTATTGATTATACTTCTCTCTATTGTTGTTGTTGTTGTTGTTGTTTTTTTTGCATACTGTAATTTCTGTGAGTGACTCTGATCCAACCGGAAGAGCTACTAGCCGCTTACTGTAGTGCAGCATTGACAGAATGTGGGTGGGTGAATGTGTGTATGCATAGTGTTCTGCAATGGCCTGGCATGCATTAACATCTTACTCCCAGTGTTCCCGGGAGCCTTAGTGACAAGGCCCAAGATGAGCAAGTAATAATAGTGAGTAGAAGCGTATGAATTCTTTAGCGTATATTACGCTTAATGGTTCATATGCAAACTATATACATACACTTTTACCTATGACAGTTTAAGTACATTTTACCATCAGCAGAGTCTTTGTGCATACTGTATATATTAAAAAATAATAATAATAATAAATAAATAAATATATATATATAGTGATTTATTTTCTACATTCTACAACAATAATGGGGATTTCAACACTATAAAATAACACATATGGAATTAGGTAATTACGTAACAACAACAGTTAGTTGTTATTTTAAGACACAGAGGTCA
>JAQMYL010000011.1:7627647-7645067 GCA_030014365.1 Clarias pachynema | reverse complement strand
GCAACATAAACGTCTAGGACGTTCAGAGCGCGTTCGTTTATCCAAAAATTTAACGCCCGTGTGAACAAGGCCTAACTCTGACAGTGTTAGCACCAAGCTAATGGAGGTGTTAATTCTGCTCCCAAAGTCATACCATTAGCCGGCTGCATTATAACAATTGACAGAAAAATTGTGTTGTTTTTAATGAGTTGAAGGCAGTCAGCAATACTTTTATAGGATAATTTGACAGCATTTCTGACGGAAGTTTTAAGAAATGCTTGTAAATCTTTATAACATTTACTAACATTTACTGTTTATACTAGCCAGAATATGAGCTAGCATGAGCTAATAAGACAGGATTGCTAACAATTCACAGCTGTTCATAATCTTCACTGCTGTTGCTAGCGAACAAGCTAATTTGTGCCAAATTAATATGATTTCCATGATGATTTTTAAAGACATATTCATAAACGTTTATAACCTTCACAGAAAAACGTGAGCTAGCTTGCTAACATAAACTACCTTCACAGTATTTTAGTATTTATTTCATTAATTCATTTCTCTCTCTCTCTCTGTCTCTCTCTACTTCTCTCTGTCTGAATTTCTTTTTTTTTTTTTTTTGTCTCTTTGTCTTTTTCCCTTCCTTCTGCTGCAGAGCTGTGTGCAATTGATAAGGTCCTGTGTCAGGATGAGAACGCTGTGCTGAGTTTCGAGGCCATCAGGAGCATCCACAAAGATATGGACGATGATGCGGATGGTAGCGTGGATGTGACGGAGACAGATGGGGTGAGGACTGAGGGATTGAAAGAAATTTCAACTGGTTGAAATTTGTTTTTATTTTTAAGGAGGTGACCATACAACTCGTCACCTAAGATGCTTGCCAAATGTTTTATATATAATCCAACCATCCATCTAGTACACGCTGTAGTCCAACTAGGGATAGGTCAGTGGTGATTACTGTTATGACCATAGTAGGACTACTGGTCAACATTCATTTATGCCTTGTGAACATGCAAACTCCATGCACACAGACCCCGAGACAGGAATCAATCCCGGACCCTGGCAGTGCAAGGCAACAGTTCTAACCACTAATTATCCACCTTGCTGCCTTTATATATAACATGGTACTATATTAAATACTAATATAAATATTTGATTTAAAACTATTTAATTTTCATTCAATCACTCAACTGAATCCAATAATTAATAAATGAACCAATTAACCAATATTAAGGCTTTATTTAACTGGTTTACTGTTATGCAGCAGATTGTAACCCAGTAAACATGATATTGCTATCAGTTATTAATATCTGGGAAACAAACGATTGGATCTTGTCCTTGTGATAATGCCTGATATTTATATGCTCATTGTCAAGTCAGCCAGCTGTCACTATGGCAGGAAGGGGATTATTATACTTTACAGCCTGTACTTCTGTGTCCTTTACAGAGGAAAGGGTCATGTTCTGTCTGTGGTGAGGCAGCATGGCATGCTAGCCAGTGCTTTATGTAGCAGTGTGTTTTATTTCACCAAAAAAAATACTAAAAGCATGGCTACAGACAAAAGTACTTTTTTTGGACCCCCAAAATATTTTTAACCCAAATAATTTTTAGGAGCCATAATTTAAGTAACCAGGGAAACTTATCTTTTCCCACTCTGATATTGAAATAGAGCCATGGGTCCAAGAAACCTAGTTAGCTGTGTCCTGCTATGAGTCCGGCTGAGTGACTTTACCTGAGAACTTTCACTGGCTGACTTGATCACTGTATTAATGGAATCCGATGTGGAAGATTTCACCATCCGATGCAGGGTTTCCACATGCATGGAGCAATAAAATTTTGTTTGGCCTCAGTGTTCCTAACTTTGGTTAGCTCTGGATTAATATCGCACTGGGCGAGTTTCAAAATCTTCCGAGAATGAAGATTCTAAATATTATTAAAATAAATATGACACCGATCAGAATACTAGCAAATAAAATGTTAAATCAGTCTCTTCACTTGTTTAGCAGTTCGCTTCACCAACTGCTTGTCAGCATCCAAGTTCCAGTCACTGTGGACAGAGCACGAGACTACAGGAGCACAGGTGATAGTACAGAAGGGCTTTGTTCATTGACGAGAGCACTTGCAAAATATTCGCAAACATACGAGAGTTTAATGAGCCTTCTTGAATGCAGCCCTTCTGTACTATTACATGTACTACATTACTCTCCAGTACTCTCATGCTGGGCAGATTGCTGCATACCTTTTCAATTCGGTTTTGGGGAGTGGTCACCACAGGGGACTGTCTTGGATAAAAGTTAGCACACTGGTGACTATTTCAGTCCCATGACGTTCATCCCACCAGTACAGTTCCAGGAACTTTTAGAATCTGTGCCATGGTGGCTTGTTTTTTTTCCTTTAATTTGTCAAATCACTTAAAAATGGTGCACACTACAGCACATCTACAGTTTGTAATTAGATGGCTTATTTGAAAACCATGGCAACCATTTTCCAGTTGTCAAACCTTGAAAGACATTTCCTTCTGGTGACTCTGTAGTGTTCTGTGTAACCTTATAAGAATCCGCACTGGGAATTACATGGACCCCGATTATTTTTCGCTTGCTTTCTCATTTAAATCAAAGGCAAAGTTTTGTCTTGGGTGTTTGTGAAAGCATCGTAATTTACAAGGTCTAGCTTCAGTCCAACATCATGCGCCTTTTAAATGCTGCGTCATTTGTACTGTATGACCCAGACCTTTGTCTCCTGAGAACAGCTCAGCTGCAGCTCTCTGTACACTTCATATTGAGTAAACTCTCTAATCACTGATTGACCACAGCCTACTCAAGGTTATGGATATCCAGCAGCTTCGTTTCCCCATATATTTATCAGAATGAGTCATAGCATTAATATCTTTTCTTGTTCCTAACATAGTGTTGCAATCATTATAGCATAGTGGAACTAATGGAAACAGCCAGCCATATAGAAAGGCATTTCATTTTGTTCTTATACAAGGTTATGGCTGGTATAAAACTAAATGATGCCCTTTTTTTGCAAGACAGTTTAGCTAAAGTAGCATGTGATCATTGTGATATAAAGGTTTTATGACAAGTTGCATTAGACAGTAAAGTTTTTTTTATATAAACTTAAAGGTATTAATTCCGTAATAACAGTAGTAGTAGTCGTTGCAGTAAAAATTTGATGCAATATAAATGCAAAGTGTCTTTTAAATAACTTAAATAATGAATTTTTGTAATAGTCAGTTTACAAGTTTTTCATCATGGGAGACTCTTCAGAGCAACATGACCTCAATGTTTATTCCTAATTGTTCTAGAAACATCTTGTGGTTCATCTTTGTTTGTTTGTGCAGTTTCTCAGAGAAGATCTAAAGTATAATGATCCCAAAGCAAAACACAAGAGTTTCCATGAAGCCGACCTGCTAATCACTGTGGAGGACATGTGGAACACCTGGAGGGCCTCGGAAGGTCAGTGCATATACTCACACAGACACTTTGTATCTGATATAAAACAACAGCCTTCGCACCACAAATAACCGTCAGGAAATCACAAGGATGTGGTTGAAGTTTGAAGTGGAACTTTTCAACATACATGCACAGTGTTTGGACCACACTCATCATGCTCGCTGTCCTTTGTAAACCTCTGCTATGGATGAAATTATGTAGTTGGCTTTGACCCAGTTTATCCTACTGGAGCGCAGAGGAAGAAATTCTATTCCATTAAACACGGTGTGTGAAACAATAGAGCATGTGGATGTTTAGGATAATTTGGAAAATCTAAATATAAAATAACACAGTGTTTGTGTTCTATAGAATTTTCAAAAAACTTACCTGAAGTTCCTCTTTCTGTCAGGTTATGTTTTGTATCCGAAGTTGTATCGTCACCCTCATTAGAGCTGTATTTTTACCTGATCCTCTTCTAACCTTCAATTCCGTGTTCACACTTCTGGTTCTGTATTCACACTCTTACAGCTTTACCTCTTCCTTGCTTTTTATGGTCGCTTGTCACGCAAGCCTCAAAAGTCGCTAGTATTCATTAGGCATTCTGGAAAGTTTTTGTCAATGATAGTGGCGAAGAACTGCTTACAATAAGAGGCTATTTGATTGACATGACAGATGACCCATTCTCTTGTCAAATATTTAAGATTTCTTCATTTAATGTCAATAACCTGCTTAAAATATGGTTGATTTACTACACTAATGGTAATGAAAAAATGGTGTCCTTTTTCTTTTTTTAGTAATTTTTTAGTCATTTTAATGTGGAATTATTAAGTAAGAAATGTGACTTATATATCTTTCTCAGCATATAACTGGACGGTTGAGGAAGTGGAAAAATGGCTAAATCATTTTGTGGAACTGCCACAATATGCCGACTCCTTCAGGAAGAATGGAATCGATGGCCAGGCCTTACCCAGGTAAAACAAAGTAATATTGTCCTGCATACATTTACATTTATTTCCTTAAAATATAAACTTTTAGATGTTCTGTATGTTATATTTTTGCAAAGATTTGATTAAAATAAAATCAGCCCTTAGACGTATGGACAAAGCATACAATTAGTTAGTGCAAATGGTAAGTCGGTGCTCCAGTCTTCTTACCCGGTCCATTTTTTTGTTGACCTGGAAACTTAAATTGGTATTTGATTTAACAATGTGTGTGGTGAGTTTTCATGTAGTTTATCACCAGCAGCATGGGGATTTCATAGCAGTACTAGCAATTTGTAACCAGCTAAAGTTAGACATCTGGCTTTCCTGACCTCATAATATACTGTACAGCCGATTAAATCACACATTTTTGTTACAATAGCATCCATTTTTGGAAATGAATGTGTGGTTGCACAAATATGATGTGTTTTAATCCAAATAATGTGAGGAAAGATGTGTTGATGTGCTCAAACATGCCACATCAGAGGACAACTTCATCCACATTAGAGTCAGATAAAAGTCACTTTCATCTAATTATTAATGTGTCATGACAGGGAAATCTGATCTGACCAAAAAATCTCAATTGCACAAAGTGGCCAACGTTTAATGGTAGCACTGTCTGTTTTTGTAGGAAAGTTACTGGTTGCTCCACATTATTTTGCTCTGATTCATCTGTGTTTCCACATATCCTCATGTTCTTGATAAGGAAAACATTAGTTATCATCTCTGCGTGATGGTTGATATGCTAAATCTTTTCCATATATGAGGCATAATGCATCAGGGTTGGGTTTCAAAATGAGTATCGTGTACTATAGTTAAATAAAGTATTAAAGTATGTCACAAGTCAGCAGGAAGTAGACATTCCAGATATTGAACCTACTCATTCTTTGTGTTATTTAAAATGAAAAAAGACATGAAATCTATCGATATTTGTCTATATTTGAGTTAGGATGGCTCTTTAAGTCTGCATAAATTGCAGATCCTAATCATTCCTGTTTACTGTATTGTTTTTACATTTGATTTTTGCATTTCAAATTGTTTGATAAACAGTACTGTATGTCCTCCTACCAATAGATTGGCCGTGAAAAACGCCACCCTGACGCTGTCTGTGTTGAAGATCCTGGACCGCAGTCATGCTCAGAAACTGCAGCTTAAAGCTCTGGAAACGGTGCTGTTCGGCCCACAGAGTAAGCATCCCAGAGTGGGTTTAAGATTCACAAACAGGAAGCTTTTTAATAAAAAATGTATAAAAATTTTGCCTTAGCTTAACTGTTTTTTATATTTTGTGTATATCTTTATGGCTGTTTTAATATACAAGTTACTATAAGATATTGGAATATGCATGACTTACTAGCTCAGTGCTAACATAACATGCTAACATTAACAGCTAATGTAAATTTGCGTTATTATAATACCAATCATCAGATAAATGAAAGGCATCCCCGAAACACAGCAATATGTAAAAAATAATAATAAAATAAGCCAATTTTTAAAAACATTAGATGTTTATACCAGTATCAGAGTAACGTAGAAAAGTCCTTTCAAGTGTACAGTACTGTACATTGATGGTGAAGATGTACAGAGACCATCTGCATCATTGCTGAATTAACACTTACTTAAATGCTACGTTGAAAAATCATTTTCACCCTAACAATATGTCATTTATAACACACCAATTTCTGGAGAAACTCTGCTGTTCCTTGTAGGTACACTACATAGGCGGTGACTGACCATCACACCCTTATGTGGTTCTTCATTTAAATTGCTACTACAAAGCAGGTGCTTGTGTTATGTTTGTATTAGCATTACAGTTTTTCTTCCCTGGAACTAAGGGGACCAAACCTGTTCCAGCATGACAGTTTGGTTCATTTGTATAGTGCTTTTAACAATGACCATTGTTGCAAAGCAGCTTCACAGAAATGAAGATTAATGGAAATAAATTAGAATATTCACGGAATAGAAATCAGTTTGTCCCGGACGAGCAAGCCGAGGGCGACGGTGGTGAGAAAAAACTTCCTGAGATGACAATAGGAAGAAACCTTGAGAGTAACCAGACTCAACAGGAAAGCCATCCTCATTTGGGTGATATCAGATAGTATGACAATAAATCAGTCCCTGGTATATCTGTGTGCTATTCGGTTGAAAGTTAAATAAAATAGGAAAGGTGTTTTAGGTTAATATAAAATCCACTTATTGCACAAAGCAAAATCTGTAAAGACATGGCTTGCTAACTGTTCTGGTTTGCTTAGAACACTGATCTCAACCTCACTGAACAACTTTGGCAATAACAGAACTGCTAACTGCATGCCAGGCCTCCTTTTCCAGCATCTGAGTCTGACCTGACTAGTGCAAATCACCATAGCAATATTTTAAAATATAGTGGATTGACTTCCCAGAAGAGTGGACTGGAGCAGACTGTATCTGTAAATTTGATGTTCAAAAAGCAAATTTGTATTTTATGGTCATGTTTTGGCTATAAAGTGTACAGTCATTATATATTTTAATCAGTTCATTATAAAACAAATGTTTTTGGATTGTTCTTATATAGGTGTGCATATATAGTTTATGTTTATGTAATATATCTTTATAACATTTGCCTTGGCTTACTCACATGGACTTGACGAAAGACAGGATAATTTTTGTGCCAAGAAATAGTTAATCAACTGACTGCCTTCCCTAGTTAACAAGATTCAACTCAGTTCTACAGCCCTGTATCTAGCTGCTACATTGATAATCTCATGTTTGTTGGAATTTTCTTGTTAAAAAGCCGTTTGATTGTCTTATCATCTAACAAACGTAGGCTCAGATTGATTTTGTACCAGAAGAATTCCCTACACATTTATCATTTCATATGAGCTATAGTACCATATTTGTGATTAGACTTATTAGTCTATGTTGTTTTCAAGATTCAAAGAATTGTATTAATCTTTTTTTTTAAATGTATTAATTTAGGGGACTGTGTGGTTTATAATAGCTACAGTATAGTGGAGTTTGTAGTGTACAGGAGATTATTGTGGCACTGGTAACATGTAATAATTTATATAGTGGTGCAGAAATCATTTCTGTTAGTCCTGTGGAGTGTCGAGTACAAGTTTGCAGATTAAGTCAAGCGCATCCAGATTCTATTTCTGCATTTAGAGAAAACACGCTCTGGATTGTTTTTACACGTAAATGAATATTTTCAGTCTGTGTTTGAAAATAGCCAGGCACTGTGGAGGGAGAAAGTCGGGTAGGAATGGGCATACTTTATTAGAAACGCTTGTTTGAGCGTGACATGTACAAGTGGCTCAGGATACTGGGAGAGAGAGAGTGAAAGAGAGGAAGGGGGTAGTCATTAATTTGTATATGCATTTGATAAATACTTGAATGTTTTAGTATTTGAATGCTTTTGGATATTATTAGGCTTAACTTAGAAACTGGCGTAACATTACATTATATAATATTAGAACTAGTGCTATAATGAGTATTTTTGTCACGTAAACCACAAAATTGGAACAAAAAGTGGAACAAAAAGTGAAACAAAGTCTAAGGAGGCAAGGGCCTGTGTGAAAAACCTTGCATTTATGGCATTTGACAGATGCCCTTATCTGGAGTGACTTACAGTACATTTATCTTATTTATACAACTGAGCAGCTGAGGGTTAAAGGACAATGCTCAAGGGCTCACCAGGGGCTTTTTGGCAGTGCTGGGCTTTGAACTCGCAACATTCCAACTGGAAGGCCAACATCTTAACCATTGAACTACCATTGCTCCATTTAATGTAATTAATATAGCTAATATTTTAATGCATCACAGTTGTAAAATTATATTTTGTATGTAAAATTATATTTAAACATTTATTCAACGGTTAGTTCTAGTCCACTAATTTGTTTAAACAAGCAGCATTCCAGGAATGCTTATGTTTCCTATAAGTGAATTAGGACATGTGATTATTTCTATCTCTTTACTCATCTGTGTTCAGCTTGTAAGATTCCACTCCGTAGTTAAAAATGGTTATTACAGTAATGTTAGCTAAATCATCAGCAAGCATGGCAAACTGGACACTCTGACTAAACATTTCGGGCCGGGGTAAACTTTAAAGCACTTTTTGTAAGTCGCTCTGGATAAGAGCGTCTGCCAAATGCCTAAATGTAAATGTAAATGAACAAAAAACTCAGTTTTGTGTACCATCTTGTTTTGCTACTTTTCTCACCAGAGATATTACAGTTGACCTCTCTTTTTTTTAATCTGTCTATAGGCAGTAGATGTTTCCTGTCCCTACATGTTTAAAGATCAAGTTCTCAAGGTCTCTTTTATATCTTGAGTGAGATTTAGAAAAATATTATCCTTAGGAAGCAATCAAGTGCTTTAAATACGAATGTTTATTTTACTTGTGGGCTCCTAATTGAAAATGAAACCAAAGGAAAATTTATGCAATCATCACATACTAACTATATCACTAGTGAATGCTTCCAATTTTACTATTTTTGGCTGCTAAATATACACTGTAAGTAATACAATTTAAAGTAAACAAATTTCCTGTATATATTTTAGCAAACTTAATGAAATCTTGCCTTAGAATTAATAATAATAATAATAGTAGACATGGTTTGTAATGTGCCTTAACGAAAGCCAAGATCTCCTAGCCATTGTCCCAAAATTATGTTACAAATGTACAAAAAGGAATGCATTATTTCCTGTATTTTAAATTATTTGATCAAAATACATTTTCTGGTGATTCCAATATTCACCAGTTGGGTCATTTAAGATTTTATTATTAATTTTAGCTCAAAAATGAATCTGACATGATGAAAAACAAGCAAAGGAGAAATACAAGATATTCTATACTATTTAGCTATTATTACTGTTTTATACATCTTGTTTGCACTGTTAATAGAAAATGTTATAGGGAACAGGCAGAGTAATAAATACAGTAATCTAATTTATATTAATTATTTTTAAAACATAGAATGTTTTCTGCTCTGCTGAGAAACATAAACCAATTACAACTCAAACTACAGTACAGCTGAAATTACTATATACTGTGGACCCTTTTTTTTTTTAATCACTTGTTGTCCAACAAGTTCCCCACTGGTATGGACTGCAGACAGAAATAATGTGATAATCTGCTGATCCACATGCCACCCATATGCAAGCTTGTATTCAAATTCCACATGAATGAACAAGATGCTCAGATGCAATCACAGATCCAAGGCAAAGCATTAGGACGTTTTATGGTCTTATTTTTTTTTCATGTAGAGACAAGTACCTTATGGTGTACGTCATGGTACAATACTTCTAAAAAAAAAAAAAAAGGGTCACGGTATGCAACCTAATGCATTGCTTGCAAACTGCTAAAATCACTGATCAAATGTGGTTGTGTAAGAGTTTCTCAGTGTGTGACACAGTTTCAAATTAGGCAATACCTAACCTAATTACTTAACAACAAAAAAATGATGGAAATGTCTTAGTGATTTCACATAAATAGTCTGTGACTGAGAAAACCATTACTGTTAGTTAGCTAAATTCCAAAAATATCTGTACCTATAGATCCATTATAATCGTGGACATTCCTTTGTTGATTGGTTTAAATACTTTTTAATGAAAATGTTTTAATCTACAATTTAGCTGTGCTCGCGACTTCCTTCTCGTGTAGTTTAATTGCACACTCATAAGCGGGTTTTAAAAAATGTACAGTGCTATCTTTTGAATTTTGGAATGAACTAAAGTTTTTACCTATTACCATGAAGTGCACGGAATGAAGGTGTGAGATTGCGTTCATTAAGTAGATTTCAATTGCACACTCATAAGCAAGTATTATAAAATTTACGGCACCATCGGTTGAATTTTGAGATGAACTAATGATTTTTCCAAAGTTGATTTTTTTATGATATAAGGGCGATATAAGTATCATTTCTTCTCTTCCCATATGCCAATTGTGAAGAAACAAAGCCTATATGTTACCTCAATCTCTGTCAAATACACCTATAAAAATGATGCGTGCACAAACAAACAGACAAACAAAAATTACAAAAAACATCTTGGTGTATTCTATTACTCATCTTACTCAAATATTTTTTTCACAAATATATTTAATATACAAGCACGGTAACTTTAGAGTTTTATTATATGTAGAGATTTTGCTGACATCCTTGTGCCTTCTATAGAAATATAAGATATGATTAGTTGCCATATATCTATCCATGTATTTGAGCTGACATTGCTAAGCCCTGTTTGGCCACAATGACCTATGACTTCTTGCTAATGATTTTTAATGTAGGGGAGGTTAAATGATTGAAAACGCAGCCTCTGGCAACCTACAGGTCTACACGTACAGTACTTGCACATTCAGTCATACATTAAACTAATCAAAAAAGTCTGACAGGAAACACCAGTCAATCTACAACTCATGTTTTTGCATTGTGGGGAAGACAGAGTATCAGGAGGAAACCCAACTAGCATGCGGGAAACTTGAGGCACAGACCTGAGGCGAAGTTTGAATCCTCAACCCTGCATGTGCGAGGCGATAGCGCTAACCCCAAAGCCACTGTGCTACAGTTAGTTGACATTTGATTAAATATTTGACCTAGAAAGACTATATAGTAGCATTTCAGTTAAATGTATTTATTTATTTAAGTCATTTAAGTCCTGGCGTTTAACATTATTTCCCATAACTAACTATGGAAATTAAAATACTTGGTACAAATGTAAATTATTTTAAAATAACTGCTACTTAATTGTGCATTGATTAACTTAGTTGAAATTAGCATTAAATCAATCAGTGTAATCATCATCAGTACAACATTAGAACAATGTTTTGCAACTAGAACTAGTTTTTTTGTGCAAATTCATAGCACAGCTAATCACTGAATGTTTAACTGATCTGTTGTTTCTTGGCATTTTTTAAAGTGAGCAAGCTCGGCCATGTGAAGGACTTGGTGCTAGTGGTGTCCATCATAATTGGTGTAGCAGGCTGCTGGTTTGCCTACGTTCAAAACCGCAACTCCAGGGACCACATGGGCCAGATGATGAAAGACCTGGAGGGCCTGCAAAGAGCAGAACAGAGTCTTCTGGACATGCAGCAGAAGTGAGTGTCACCAGTTACATTTTGCATCTTCTGGTCGGATAAATGTTGATAATTGTGATTGCGGGAAATGCAGCGTCAGTGGACATGAACAGGGCAGCAACTCCACAGGAAACAACTAGAAAAAATATGAGACTAACAGACATATATTTTTGCCAAGAATTATTCATTCATTCATCTTCTATACTGCTTATTCTGTACATGGTCATGGGGGGCCTGGTGCCTATCCCTAATTTGCATGTTTTTAGACTGTAGGAGGAAACACGTCTAGCATGGGGAGAACATGTCCGCTCCATGCACACAGACCCGAGGTGGGAATTGAACCCCCTATACCCTGGAGGTTTCGTTTTATAATTGAAGCCCTTTGTCTATTAGCCTTTTTGTTGTAAATATTGTTGTAGACGATGTACAATGTTTTAACAAAGTGACCAGTTAGAATCAGTCACACTTGACAGTCATAGGCATCTATGAGCTCATGTAGGCTGAAGAGTGTTGTGAACTCTTTCCTTTGAGGTGTGCTCAAGTGAGATCATCTATTACACTGCAAAGCCACACATTGCTGGGAGTCTAATCGAGGAATCTAAAATGTCTGGTTTTAACTTTTTATTATTTTTTTTTACACTTTTTATTCCTAAGCATTGTGCAGGTAGTGATGATAAGTTGCAGCACACATGGCTTTCTAAGAAACACCATGTTGTTTCAGCTCATACAGTATGTGGACTCAAAGTCACACTTTTATGTAGGCATCATTTTATGTGTTCTGAAAGACCTTAAAACATTTAGCAGCAGATGTAACTATACGGTAGGTAGTTAGATGCTTAACAAAATCATTTTAAAAAATCATAAATGTAGTGACTTTACTGTAGTGACCAGTGACTTTCTTTTTCTTGTACACAGACTTCTATATATGGTCATAAACACACATTCACACACATTCTGCTCTCATATCTATATATGCACCAAATTACACTTCTTTAATCTACAGACAGAACAAGTTCGGTTCATTTGGTTCCATATGCTTTCTTTGGCATATCTTTGGAATGGTTCTTGTTATTTTATATCCAGGACAGTTACAATTTAAAAGTCAATTAAAAATAGGTCATATACTGTATAGTCTCATGTCGGCATGAAATGACATGCATTTGTGATTCATATATCATCAGGTCCTTAAGTAGTTGGGCAGTGATGCAGTTTTTGCATTATCGCCTCAAATATACACAACCATAATATATTGGAAATAAAGCCGTCGAAATGTAATGTGAAGTGTAGATTTCAGCATAAATTCAAGGGGTTTAAAACATATTTAATTAAAAATATTCCATTGATAGTCCCTTCATTTTTAAGGGAGTAAAAAAAATTGTAAAAGCTAACTTAATTATGAATATAATTATTTTTTTTATATTTAAATGCAAATCATTTTAGTCCTTTACTGTCTGAAGTCTGGAATTCATAGCCATAAGCAAATATCGATTTTCCTCCCTGATGCTTTGCCAGACCTTTACTACAACCATCTTCATTTGCCATTGTTATGGAATAAGATTTGTGCCAAAAAGGATTGAACAAAAATAAAACAACTGAACAAAAGTAAATACGTTGAAAAAAAAAAATAAAAATCAATTTAAACCAAACAACTGACATTAAATGCAAAAAGAATGTCTTTCAGTTTTTCAGTTAAATTTTTCGCTGCTGAGTTTTTACTCTTGCCCTTCTGACATAAATATATATACTGTGTGGGTGGATCTACTGTATATATCACCAACCCTCAAAAATAAAATCAACTGGTTGAGAACTATAAAAATGATGCTTTTTGTCCAGAATAACAGAAGCTTGTCTGGAGGATATACTGTAGATAGGAGCTGATAGATAGCACCAGATAGCAGCTGGCCAATGAGGAAGCAGTCCTGTAACACACGGATACTTGTGTCAGAACGGCAAATGTAAAACTCAGCAAGGAAACTGGAAAACTATGGAACGAAAATAAAGTTTTCTGATGTTATAGTTCATTTCCCTCAAGGTTTAACATGTAATGCTTTATGAGGTGATTTTCTGCTCACCACAGTTGTACAGAGTGGTTATTTGAGTTAATGAAGGCTTCATGTCATGTTAAAACAGTCTGGCCATTCTCTGATGAACTTATTAACAAGGCATTGCCACCTCTACAACTGCTGTTCCCTTTGATATATATATATTTTTTTTTTTTCCTGCACGCCTAAACCCGAAATAGGTTCGCTTTTGTGTTTTATAATCGGATAAGGCAAGTTTTGTCTTGCAGACCTGTCAGCCCTGCTCCACACTAACCCCTGAAATTTATCCTTCTGCCTTAATCCGTGTGTAAACTCGAGAAATGTCTTCATCTTCAGTGTATATGTTATTGGAACCGAGAATGTAAGTTCTGTCAGAGGCATTCTGCTCTTTCCTGCAGTATTTCCTTGCAGTCACAGTTAATTTCCAGGCGGTCTGATATCGCTGATAGAGGCAGCGCACTCCAGCTGGGTGATGTAAGCCTCCTCCAAAAGTCCTTAAATGGCAAAAGAGAAGCCGGACAGCTCTGCAGTGAATCCACTCTGTTTGTTTCCGACAACCCAGACTGTTTGACTGCTGCACTGTTCAGCCGTAGCTTTCAGCACAAATCCTTTCAGCACAGGTCACGGGTCCTTTACAGTACATCCTGTGATTTGAGTTTGCTTTTTTTCCTAGAAGTCCTCTAATTTAAACCTCATAGTATACAGGGCACATCTCCACCATGCCACAATCAGTCTCAGTTCTGTTTTTATTGGGGCCTGCAGCCACCACAAGAAAACAGGACATTCTGTAAAATATGAAAAAGGCTCTAAGGAAGGGTAGGATGTAACATTTCTGAAATGTTCTCCTAACACTTGATGTAATTGTTTCTAATAATAGGATAATGATCACACCACATTTCCTTTTCCACAAGTTCATTTTGGAACTGTTAACGCTCAGTTAAATATTATATAGCTATATTATAAGAACATTTAATAAACACTATAAAATATTATTAATATTAGTATAAAAAACTCCCTGGGTTTGATTGAGAACCAAAATTTCTGTTACAGTGTTTTGGGAAATTTTTCTTTGCCGCTCTTTCTTTGGCATATAGCTACAGTCTATCCAGATTTCTGTAATGCTTCTTTGTGATCATGTCACTGTCAAAGGGAGAAATTCTAATAAATTAATTAATTCTTGGACTTACCTGAAATTCACATCAAGTTCCGACAAGTAAAAGAAAAACACGAAAACTACCACACCTTTAACCTGAACCAGTTTACTCTATTTAGTGAGGTTTCATTGATAATTGACAGCTGGCACAGCAGATCACAGCTTGTCTCATGTCCCTCTCTGTCCTTCACAAGTCCTGCGTGGAACACGGTGCTGGCTGTTCGCTGCCTCTCTGACCTTCACCCTGACAAAGCTTTATGGTTTCTGAATGAATGCATGCACTCAGTCCTGCTCACTTCACTGCCAACTCAATTTCATTAGCGATTACAAGTTTGCATGTTGTTTTTAATGTTTTCGTCTTTGTTGTTAGCATTTAATTAGTTATTTAGTACTCTTTAATACACTCTCGAAATAATATCATACAAAAGTCTCTTGAATATAGTAGAATTTAATACAATACACGCTCATTGAGTCAACGCTTACAGTAAAAACATAGAAATAGAAATCATATGATCAGAAAGAGAGGGTGGTGTTAACCTTTGATAATACATTCAGTGGGTAAATATTAGACATGTAAACACTTGATCTGGTCATTTCTCTTTCATCAGAATAAATATATATTCTTTCCACGCATGTTTGCCCCACACAGGACTAACCCTACAGAGCTCAATGAGCTGCTGAGTACATCGCCCTAAGAGTCTAGAAATCAGCTGGAACATCAGCAGCATTTAAAAAAGAAAAGTAATTAATAAGAGGTAATTGGAATAACAGCAGGGTATAAAATGTATGGAGTTATTAAAGACCATGAAGATTAACTTTTGTTGTAAGGATAGGATAATGTGCACTTTTTTGGATGTTTGTGAATACGACCGTGTGCTGAGGTTTCTGTATAAAGCCTGCCATGGTCTAGTGTCATATTTGTTAGTTTGATTTATACCTCACTTCCTGTTCACGCCTCAACTGCATCAGAGCTCCATGCAAGATGACGGCAACATGATAACTCCCACTCTCCGTTGTGCTCACGTCGTTGCTCAGACCACGTTCATAAATGTCTGTCAGTCTTAAAATTAATAGCTGGTTTAAAACAGGGGTGAGAAAAAGCACTTTGCCAAAGCAGTCTGTCAGATATGGCTTGTATTCAGCCCTGTGTGTGTGTGTATGTGTGTGTGTGTATGTGTGTGTGTGTATGTGTGTGTGTGTGTGTGTGTGAAAGAGAGAAACAGCCAAGTGACTGCACTAAACAGGTCACATCTTGTTTAGACAAAGTCACTCTGCTCTATTTTAAATCCTAACCATGAGATGAAAAGAGGAGTGATAGTGGAATGTTTATTAGATTATCTTAAAGTGCTCATAATCCAGTACCAAACCTGAAAAGCATGTACATTATTTACTACAGCCTTTTTTAGTCTCCCTCTGGTGGTAGATCTAAGAACTGCATTTATTATTTTACAAGACAAAGCCATTCACAAATCCCATACAGGACAAATAATGAAATACTTTATACGAGCTGTGTATGTCATTTTACTTTATTTTATCCTTTAAAATTTTTTAAATATATTTTTTAAGACATTGTGATACTATCAAATTGATCTTAACACACAGTGTAGAGAAGTGTTTGACAGCAGGATGTGATGCAGCCATTTCAATTTGTCTATGATTACAGGTTTTCAATTAATGAAACAATCGAATAGATTTCTTTAACAGTTTAAAGATATTTCTATATCATATCTGTTAAATGAGGCGCAAAAATTGTTTGGTGGTCCGTAGTGACATGCATTACATTATTTATAATACATACAGTACTTATTATTGTATTGTTATAAGTGCTGCAAGCTGGAAACTGATTCATCAGAAATTGTTGACGTGATACAGTTGTTTGGTGAGGAAATGTTTTCAGAAAGTGAAAAATAATTACAGGGAAGTCTTCAGGAAGGACGACTGTGCAGTTTGTCTGTAAGTGTTTTCTTTACCTTATTAACTTTAAGAGGGAGGAATAAGAGAGGTTAGGGAGGGAATGACTTTTTACGCTGGTTATAACAGAAATAAATTTTTTTGTGGATGTTCATCAAAGTTAAATGTAAGTTTTAAAGAATAAAATGTATTTCCTTTAACAACTCAGAAAATTCCCAGTGGAAAAATCACTGCAGTATAAAACACTTTAGGGCCTGTTGTTATTGGAAAATAATCAAATAGGTTATTAATAGTAACTCGTCTTTTGACTCTTCTGCATCACTGCATCACACCACCCACTTGGTGTGTTTCACTCTCCCACTGTGTTTCCACAAACAGAAGTACAAATGTGTGAAATCACTTTTTAAATGTTTTGTACTCTGAAACCGAATCTGTGTGTGTGTGTGTGTGTGTGTGTGTGTGTGTGTGTGTGTGTGCGTGTGCGTGCATAGGCTCCAGATAGCGCAGGATGAGCACCGCTCAGTGGAGGTGGAGAAGGTGAATCTGGAGCAGAAGTTAAGAGATGAGATTAATGAGGCTAAAAACGAGGCTCAGAGACTCCGAGAGCTGCGTGAGGGCACAGAGAATGAACTGAGCCGCCAGAAATATGCAGAGGAGGAACTGGAGCAGGTCTCAGACACACGCACACACACACACACACACACACACACACACACACACACTAGAGGGCTATGTGAAAAAAAAAAGGTATATACAGTACTGTGCAAAAGTCTTAGTCACCATATTACATGCTGTACCGATTTTGTTATATATGTTTATCATGTCTGCATAATTATGTACAAAATCATTCAGTATTTCCATATATAACTTAAAAAT
>JAQMYL010000011.1:7596457-7617075 GCA_030014365.1 Clarias pachynema | reverse complement strand
ATTGACATTTGCCATCTCCACATCATTGCATTCAGTTTTTATTCACAATTTGTTAAGTGTCCCAACTTTTTTGGAACACGGTTTGTAGTTCAAAAAGTATGATGATTAGGCTTACAACTCCAGCATCTCAAAATATTTAATTTCTTAATAAAATAGTTAATTATTATTCATAATTTTATTCGGTATTTGGAATTGTGACAGGTTTTAGATCAACACCCTCACAGAAGGTCATCGGTGATAGGGCTGGCTGTTTCCCAGCTGTATCAAAGTATATTTATGGAAAGTTGACTGGAAGGGAAAAGTGTGATAGCTGAATCAAGACCTTGTCAGAGCTTCACAAAGAGTGCAATGAGGCTGAAGTCAGTGCATCTAGAGCCACCATGCAGACGTCTTCAGGAAATGGGCTACAACTGCTGCATCCCTAGTATCAAACAACTCCTGAACCTGAGGTGTTAGAAATGTTTTACCTCGTTTAAGGAGAAAAAGAAGTTGTTTCAGATGAAAATAGGTTTTCCATTTCATTTGGCAATCTAGATCCAAGAGTCTGGAGGAAGAGTGGAGAGGCACAGCATCCAAGGAGCTTGAAGTCCAGTGTGAAGTTTCCACAGTCTGTTATAATTTGGGGTGCTACAGCATGTCATCTCCTGGTGTTGTTCAAGTAGGCATCTAGCACAGATTGTTAGAGCAATTCATGCTTGCATCTGCTGACAAGCTTTATTTAGATGCCAATTTCCTTTTCTAGCGGGACTTAACACCTGCCACCAGTCCCAAAACTACTATCAGCTGGTTTGCTGACCATGATATTACTGTGGTTGATTGCCCAGTCATCTAACCTGACCTGAACCCCAAAGAGAGAATCTATAAGGTATTGTCAAAAGAAAGATGGAAAACGCCTGACCCAACAATAAAAATGAGGTGAAGGCTGCCTTCAAAGCAACCTGGTCTTCAATAACGCCTCAGCATTGCTTCAGGCTGATTGCCTGCATGTTATACCACATTGAATTACACACTGTAATTGAGGGTTAAGGGCCTTGCTCAAGGGCCCAAAAGGGACAACTTGGCACACATGTGATTTGAATCTGGGACCTTCCAAACTGTAGTCTAATGCCTTAACCACTGAGCTATCCCAGTTCCACTTTTAGAAATTATTTTTTGATTGGTCTTTGGAAATATTCACATATTTTACAATGCAGGATTATGAACTATACAGAATTAATCAAAATGAAAACAAAAAAGGCTTGAAATATTTTACCTGATGTAATAAATCTAAAATATGAGTTTCTCTTTTTGAATTCAATTATGGAAAAAAGTCTTTTCCAATTTTTAGAGATTCATATATATAAGTTGTTCCATTTGGAATCCATATAGTGCTCATCTGGAGTCTGGAACAGACATGCTTTAACTTGTGCTTGTGTCATTCGAACCCAGTCATTAATGTAATCCCACTGGCTTGTTCAAGCTGAATCTTGTTCAACCCCCCCTTTTCTATACTGTACCCTGTCTGACTGCTTACCAACTAGGTCAGTTTTATACTTGTATCAAAATATATTATTTCTTTAACTTCAACACTACTCTGTTTTCCTTTCTATTCTATTCTATTATTTTCAGTGTTCTAAGAGCAGTTCATGTGAAAACAACATCCGAAGTCATCTGAATTAGTTTTTCACACATTCCTGGCAAATATCATGTTAAGAGTAGGTCTGGTTTAATGGGACTGAAATCTTATAATAAATGCCAGAAGGAGATTTTTAACCTTCACCCTGCACACTGTGAAGACTTGTCTGCCTCTAATGTGATGACTGAGACGCGGTGCTCTGTGCAGCTTATCATAAATCTACTGTAAAGACATTTTTTCCCAAGGTTATACTCAGGAAAAAAGACAAGTTTGAATGTTACCCAGAGTGGAAGTAAAAATACAGCATATTTCTGTTGAAAAGTTTATGTATCTCATCCCGGTGAAGTGAAAACGGTGCAAGGGTTTCAGAGAAGGTTTTATCATTTAAAATACCAACTGATATGTTTTTGTTCTTCAGCTGCAATCCATGGATGGTATTAGTGTATGTACTGTGGGGTATTTTAAGAAAAGTACACCTTATTACCAGACGGAAAGATTAAACATTTTTTTAAAAATTTAATAGAAGTAACAGTTCACTGGCTGAAATGTTGGGAAAAAAACATAAAACCTTTAGCTACAGTATGCTAGTTGGATAATGTAAAAAAATCCACTAAAGACTCTATATTTCTGCAATAAGTTTAATTTATTTTCTTCTTTTAGTTTATTACCTCTTCTTTATTTTTTCTTTCATCGGGCCAATTAGAGAACTTTGTTAAAGCTTGACAAAACTGTAATGCTCTTTCAGTGATGAATACTGCTGCTATACTGGACACCCGTTGCAAATCTTGCCTTTAAGCGATATTTAGTTCCATCATCATGAATTAATGACTAATTTTCCCAGCTCCCACCAAAATATCAGCTTCTGCAACTACTGTACTGCATGACGACTGCTTTTTTTGGTGCGTTTTCATTTCTCCAGTCACGTCATCGCAGGGCACCCTGTAAATGTGGATTAATTGAAGCTCATGGTTAAATGAAGTAACAGATTGTTAGTGCCTCTGGTGAATGTGGGAAGCTAGCACAGTTAGCTGGTTAGTATGAAGTATAGCACATAACATGCATCAAAAACAAAAGTGAGGAGCTGAAATCATACAGTAAGCTGTGAGCACATGTTACAGTAACATTACCATCCTGATGTGACGCAATTCTGATTTTTTACCCTAATATGTCAGATCAGATTTTTTTATGGCAGTCTGAACGCACAAATGTGATGTTTTTCAGATCAGATCTAAGGCACTTTTGTATATATTCCTGGATCGGATATATATCCTATGATATAAGATATCCTCTCCAGAGAAAAATCCCCAGAAGTTTTTTTTTTTTTGCTAAAATCACATCTGTTGTTTAAAATGAATGAGTGGTCGCACAAATATGATGTGTTTATACCAGATTACATGAACAGAGTTATATCAATGTGTGGCATTTCAAAAGACAGACATATGCACATTATAGTCAGATAAAAGTCACTTGTAATAATCAACGTAAACCATTGTGGCATGCAAATCCACTCTGATTAATGCAACTTGTAATGTGAACAAAGCCGAATGCAACTTGTTAGTGTGATCCGCTAACTCGCACATACGTACAGCATGCTCAATTATGCACCTTTGGACTTCAAGCCTAGTGATGGGATTCAAACTTGATTCTCTGTAGCAGATTGAGACGGTTAGAACGCCCACACTAGTAATATATTACTCCTATTACTCTGTAAAATATTTAAATAAAAAGATTATTAAAAAAAAAAAAACTACCTGACGTTGGAGGAAATAAAATCTATCATTATTAGTTTTTTTTTCTTTAATCCCCATTGGGGAAGAACTTACTGCTTTCTGGATATTGACTGTGGTCAAAAGCTCGAACCATGTCCATTTCTCATGCCATTCCAGAAAACTGTCTCTAAAAACAAAAGTTTTTTTTTTACAGTTTCATCCAGTTTCTGTAAGAAAATAGGCACTGTCGATGCACTAAACAACATATATTGCAGTTTATATTGAGTGCATAGCTTTGGTCCCCACACATTCCAAGAAAACTGCCATGTCCATGGAAAGTCTTCGACATTCATCCCTGTTAAGTTCCGCCTCCTCACACTGGTGTCATCTTACGCGTCACTCGCATCCCAGGCCATTGCAGTGAAATCCAGATCGGTCAGGTTGACGGTGTAGGGTCCGTCCACTCTCTCAGGCCCTGCACTCTGCTGCTGAATGCCATTGCTTTGGTTGTTGTCTCGCCAGGAGTTCAGCGGTCGGATGGCTTTCTGGAAGCGCTGAAAGGCAAAGGGACATTAAGAAGCAGAGCTTACAATAAACGTGTTTCATTATTTAAAAATGAATAATAATTGATTGTGTGGTTTCCAGTTTGAATCGTAGGTTTGTCAAAACTCACTTCCTTCATGGTGCCAGGCTCCTTCCAGACAGCCACGATGCCCCAGATGGGGATCTGCAGGCAGCAGACAAGGCCCATACACACCCCGAGGCCTTTGCCCCACGTGGGGTACTGATAAGAACCGTATTGCAGGGACGTTCTGTACATCTCGATGAAAATGTAGGTCAGGATGAACTACATGGGGTTAAAATGCAGAACATAGACATGCAAGTCATTAATACAATGAATAGGAAAGCAGAGAGATAGAATGTCACAGGTACACTAAATTATTTAACACAAGCTGATGTGGGGTTATTAAAGCCTTGGTCAGGTGCATGTTTATTTTTGCTCTGGTTCAGAAGGACAGAACCCCTCCATGCTTGCTTTGGGTTAATTGGAATAAAATTACACATTTAAAGTACTACTGATTGTTATTTTAAACACTTTCTTTTTCTACTTCCATTAAAAACAGCAGCAGCCTATGTTTATAATGCAATGCCACAATACTGAACAAGCATGCAGTATAACTGTGACTTCCTCCAAAACCTACTGTACTCCACCCCAAACACTGTACTCACCAGTAACAGGAAGGGTGTGCAGAATACCCAGCATGCTTTGAAGTAGAGCAGCAGTTTAGTGCACCAGGACGGGCAGGGACGGATCATGTCCTCTATGTCCTGGCAAAACTGGTCCACACCTGAGTTAAACAAATCACATGCAAATTAACTGTTTACACACTGGTCATCATATTTGGTTCCACAATGTACAGAATGAAGACGTGGCAGAGAAAGGGTACAGCCGCTACATTTACATGCATAATATTTCTTCAATCTGATTGAAAGCATTCTGATTTAAGACTCCAACTGAACCGTTTACATGGATGCTGCCCTAATGTACGAAAGGAAGTTTACATGCACAAAGCACTTAATCAGAATACAACCTTTTTTGCATTTAATAAAAAATTTTAACATAATTTTAAGTTTGGTTTCCCATCTTTTCCAACAAATCCCACCTTTTGTGTTATGATTGGTTACAATAATTCACAAATGAACCTTCGAAGATATGTGTCCGCGCATGTTCAATCACGGACAGTAGATCACACAATTGGACTTACGAACAAGCTCTTGCAAAGGAACTCGTTCGAATGTGCTTTGCATGGACTTACTGTATTTATTTTAACGAGAGAAACGATCAGATGCAGCTAATATTTTCCTACTGAACGGATTATCAAAGGTTTACACCATCCCTCTCACTGCAACTGAAGATTGGGCTTCCAATTGGAACAATCCAATTATTAATGCAATATTAGGCTCCATGTAAACGCACCTATTGCCATGCAGATGTTAATATTGACTTGAGCAAAAAGGAAAATCGCAAAGGCTATGGTGAACCATATTATCTAGTCTATACATTTTTCAACATCAGCACCGATGACTGCTACATAATGAAAGCTAATACATGCTTCCTTAGAGATATATGAAGCAGCCATTCACATCTATTCAAACTGCTGTTCATGCTACAGTATGTCACAGGGCAGTGTAGCACTGTTGGAGGAAAGTGTTATCCACTGTTTTTTGCATATACAGACAACGATGATTCATTGCATCACTGTGATTGACAGACAGGAGAAGAGAAAGTATGGCATTTTGCATTCACATATATTAACTAAACTATCTGTTATTTATTATAAGTTATTGTATTTGAAAAGTTTAATGTTTCTTGGTAACACGCTGAAGAGACAATCAGGGGTTCACAGCTGTTAGAAGTCAAAATGTCAGCTTAGTAGTGACTAATACTTATTAGAGACTGAGAAAATATGAATATCTGGCACATCTGGCATGTTTAATAATAAAACTCTGGCAAATACACCAAGCTTTGGTGACCTCTATCCAGATAAAAAGCTCTTATTATGATGCCTATATGTTAATCGACAAGTGTCCATTAAAGGACGGTGTTGTAAGTGTGAGATGAGATGGAGGAAGAGTGGTGGAAGACACACCGTAGAAGAATGCCATGCCCAGACACATGAACAGAGTGATGATGATGAGACCGAAACTGGTGCTGAATGAGTCTATCAGGGTGAACCAGTAAATCCCTCCCTGTTAAGGGGAAATGCACAGGAGTTACTATCAGTCATGTTCACATGCACATTTAACAACAGTTTTTATGTATTATTAATTTACTAGAGCTCGTTAGCACTCACATTAGTGATCAGTAACAGGCCCATCAAGTAGAAGGCGAAGCAGAGCAGGGCCAAGAAAATGGACTTCTGCTTCATATTGCCTCTGAGCTGAGGAAACTCATCCAGTACTGCTGTGGTAATGCCCTCCATATTACCAAACTAAAGAAAGAGAGAGGGAGAGACAGAGAGACAGAGATCAGCTCATCAGGAAGTTACATCACTATCTGGTGCAAAGCTAAAGTAAACCACACCGCTTAACAAATGTGTGTACTAAGAACAATGTTGTAATAACAATGTCTTGACAAATGCTTTATAGTCATGGAAAAAACATCTCTCTAGCAGCAATTGTTCACTTGGTCCCTTTGAGAGAACCTTTAAACTTCTATGCAGAATTTTGCAAAGCATCAAGTAATTAAAAAAGAAGAATGAAAAAGTGCAACAAAATGTGTTCATTGCTTATTTGTCCAATTAAATACAGTATGAAGTCAATCAGCCAAAACCATGTTTGCTTTGCATCATCAGAGAAGGTTATCTCTGTCTCTATTTCATAAACACAGTTATAATGAAACCGTTCACGCAAATAGCTGTGATACATTTAGGCATTTGGCAGACACCCTTATCCAGAGCGATTTACATTTTTATCTCATTATACATCTGAGCAGTTGAGGGTTATGGGCCTTGCTCAAGGGTCCAACAGGGACAACTTGGTGGTCGTGGGATTTGAACCTGAGACCTTCCGAACCATAGTCCAATGCCTTAACAAGTCTTTTTAATTGGACATTATTCTATAAACTTAATGATCTGTATATTTACTGACATGTTGTGGCCACATGTGTGGTTTATCCCTGTAGTATCAAGTATAAAGTCTTTGGGTAAAACAGGGTAAAGTTTAGGGCCAAAACTAAAAATTTAAAAAGATGTGTATTGTTTTTGACATTTGCAGTACAGTATTTTCATATTTAAGCATAAAGTTAAAATATATTATGAGCAGAATGAGACAATATTACAATAAAACGTACTATAGTTTCTATTGTGTTCTTTTTGAAAATTGTGTTCATATTACCATTAGAAGTAAAGTTTGGTTTGTTAACTATATTAAGGACAAGTAAACTTTATTAACTATATTAAGCTGAACAGAGATCCATTTTAAATAAATGTGCGTTACCAGTGTGTCCACTCCTAGCATAAAGAGCATCAGGAAAAACAGAATGGCCCAGAAAACCGAACCAGGCAGAAGAGCCAGGGCTTCTGGGTAAGCGACAAACGCCAAGCCTGGACCTGAGAAATGATTAAACAGACCAGGATCAGTTAGCTCATTTTCTTGAAACTCAATATGTCATGTTTCAATTAAACCGCAATAACAAAAGCAGAGTGTGGAAGAATGGGGAGTGTCTGCGGACTTGTGTAATAAAAACACTCTGAACTGGGTTACCTGAATCGGCAACCATCTCCACAGGAACACCCTTCCTCCAGGCCATGTGACCTAGGATGGAAAAGATAGCAAAGCCTGCAAAGAAGCTGGTGGCACAGTTGCCTATGGTGATTACAATGGTGTCCCTGAAAAAAAGAATTATAATTTAATCACTGAATTTGGGGGAAAAAAAAAAAAAAAAAAGATTATACACAATAATGGTCTAACCTGATAACATTATTGTCAAATTTATTGTAGGAAGCCATAGAAAGAAGGCCTCCTACGCCAATGCCCAGTGAGTAGAAGATCTGTGAGGCTGCATCATTCCATACCTAATCAATCCCACGAAATCACAATAAATCAGATTTTCAGAATAAATGTATTTACTGCAATATATAAAAGAATAGCTTTGTTGCTCGTACCTGTGCGTTAGCTAGTCGCTCCCAGACTGGAGTGAGATAAAAGGCTACACCTTGGAGTGAGCCCTCTAAAGTGGCTCCTCTGATGATCAGAACGATCAGCACAATATAGGGGAACGTGGCTGTTACGTACACCACCTGGACAAGAGGAGTGGATCTTAATGATAATTGCAGTTCAAATGTAGATAGTGCTGTAACAGCTAACACACTGCGATATGATTTATATGTGACAACATGTATGTACTGTACAGTATGTAGCTAAATACTAAATACAGTTGCAAAACACAAGATAAAAGCTGTTAGCCTTCCACATCAAAATTGCATATGCTATATGTCATATATCTGGAGCTGTACAGGGACATTACATTGTCATAACAAAAAAAGGGGATCAGACTGAATTGGTTAGCACAAGTGGGCCGGACTGAGCGGATGAACCTGTGCATATCAGGTTCAGAGTCAGGCTTAGTGGATCAGACTGAGTGGGTGCTACCTTGCCAGAGCTGTGAATGCCCTTCAGTATGCAGAGGAAAATGATGACCCAGGCAGCCAGCAAACACAGAGCAAGTTGCCACCTGACTGGCCCAGGATCGTCCAGGCCCCGACTGTTGACCACGCCCAGGACTTGTTCACTGCAAAACACAAACACAGAAAGAGAGAGAGAGAGTTTTATACACACACACACACACACACACACACACAATGAGCTCATGTTTAAACACCCGTATTGTTGGCTTGTTTATGTTTATGTGAGTTATTTTTAGCAATTCTGTTAATTAGAGAAATGAACAAAATGGTGTTTGCTGTATTTTTCCTTACACTACTGGTGAACATCTGAACAGTTATATTCAACATAACATTAATGCATGATATGTATATAGTAAAAACTATCTTAGGATATTAAAAGATAGTATATTAACACATTTAAAATGTGCTTTTTTAAAAGCAGGAAAAACTAAATGTTAAACCAAGAATGATTATTCTTACACAAACAATTTAAAAATAATCTATTGCTTACAATAATGCTTCTATTTACAATATTGCTTCTGAAACCAACCTAAATTAAACTATTAATTTGACTTAAGTACTTCAATTACTAAACCTAAACCTAAAGGAAAATTAAAAATAATATAAAAAAAAAATCAATACTAGTGAAACCTGTTAAAATCCCATCAGGGGGTGTTATTCAGTTCACCCTGAAGCATATTAATTTCCAATGCACGCTATTATAAATGATTCATTAATTATAAAGATATAGCAAATGTCTCGAAAAATCCTTACTTCCAGAAGACCTCAGACGCACTAAGGGCATGCGTGACATTGGTGTTGTTCTGTGGATCACAAACAAACCAAAGTGTAATAATGAATAAGGTTTCATGGACATGAATAAGTACAGTCTAGTTCTAGCCTCCTTTTGATTTAGGAGTTTATAACGAAAAGTAATTCTACAATATTTAGACCAGACATATAGTCATATAGTACACTCACCGTGCAGATTGCAGCATTAGCAATAGCATCGCAGGACCATGGCAATGGGCTCTGGAAAGAACTTCCCAGATAATAAAACGTCCAGGCGATGATGACATTGTAGTAGAGACACACAAGTGTGGACACACACAGCATCCCGATACCAATTCCTGGAGAAACACACAAAAAAGATTCCTTTAAAACTCTGATTTTGAATTTAAAAAATCTGATTAATCCAAAATGAAATTTCTTGTCATAAATACACTTTCAACACATTATCTTGTCATGTTAGTGTACAATAAAGATGCCAGATTAACTATATATGTACTGAATAAAGTGACTGCTGAAACCCGAGAGCTATTTAATCTAATAAAAGAAATCATGAACATGAGTGAAGAAACAGTACTAACACATTTTTATTGCACATGTACAGTAAATACATTTCATGGCTCTATTAATATGCAGTTAACTCAAACTGAGTTCAGATTTTTCTCCAGAACACTTTGCATGCAATAATCTAATATTAACGTACAAGATCCACAATTAGCCCCAAAATCAAGCGGATAGATGAACGGCACTCTATTGTGCTGGTACCTTTGAGGAGCGGGCAGCACTTCCAGACGGTGATTGGGCCAGCGGCTCCGTACTGCCCCAGGCTCAGCTCCATGAGGAAGAGGGGCATGCCCGTGAAGAAAAGCATGATGAAGTAAGGAATGAGAAACACACCTGTAGCAGCACAAAAAATATCCTTATTACTTGCATTATAATTTGCATAAAGCAACTACTATAGTGGATCTAGAAAACCTCCTGTAATTCTAACATTGTTACATATGTGATGATCGGGGTGGACGGATCTGTAGCCCCAAGATGAGATTACATGTCTCGACTAGTCGCCTTTGTTCATTATTCAGAAAAAATTAACCCTAAATATGTCCCACTTCTATTACGAGCTGACAGCAGAACATAATTATATTAAATTAACTACCACTTTTTAGAATTCCAGACAACCAAAACATGGGACTGGGAAATCACACTGCAGTGGTCTAGATAATGAGAACACTATTTAAAACTTAATACTGAGGTTATTGTGCATGTGTGGTTCGTCAAAGTGTATTCCCATTAAAAAGTTTTTACTTTACTTATTCTGATTCAACCACAGAACTGAATGAAAATAAACAGTACTGTTTGGCATCATTTTACTCAACATCTCTGTTAGGGATCGCAGTCTACTGTTAAACTACTTCTATTTTCCAGCACGATTGCATTAACCTACTTTTGTTCCTGTTTGTTCCTTTTGGTGCTGTGATTCATGAGGTGTTGTCTTTCTGACAGATCTTCTTACTTGTTATCTGAAATATTTTCACTTTTAAATCTAAAAGTTGTTTACCTTCTCATACATTCTGAGGTTTTGGGTAAATACTGTAATCAGATTAACACCAACAACCAAAATGTATTACAGTCACTTTTTTGCTGATTCAGTATTATCTCTGCCTATCATACACGTATTTTGCCACCTCAAGAAAAGACTGAACAAACAACATTCTAACCAGTAGCCGTCTCCATTACATCTCCAAGACACTAATGCAGGACACACCTAACAGGAACTGGAGACTGTCTGATAATATAGCTAACACATGACCTTCTCTGGGATTGGACACAGCTGCAGTGACTGCACTTTATGCTTACAGAAATAAACTGTTACTCTAGTATCGGGTGAATTCATCACTGAGGTATTAAATGAACAGTGCAGGGTTTTTTTGTTTTTAAGATAAAAATCAAGTCTGTAGCTTATACATAGATGTAACACATTTCTACAGAAGCACAAGCTTTTCTACTAAGTAAAGAACAGAAACCCCATCTTATAGCAGCCGCTTTATGTTTTTCAATAGACATACATCCAGAATATGTATTTGTGTAAAATGATTTTAGAATTATTTGTGAATTGAGCTATAAATCTGTATAGTCCTACAAACAATAACATGTCCATGTCCCAGTTTCAGCCTGGTGGTTTAAAAATTGATTCATACTATACAAGTACACAATAAATAAGAAGAAAATTCATAAAAATTATGAGTGATACCGTTATTGTCTTGGCCTGACACATCTATCTATCTATCAAATCTGAAAATTGTTTCGTGCAGCCTGTCCTTTCAGTATGCTAATTAGAACGAATCTTAAGTGTGATTCGGGAAGAACGAGTCTTCTCGGGGAATGATTCGCTCAGTCACCCATGCGAAATATCATAGGTTTTGTAAAGGAATTAGTTCATCTGTCGATGACACGTGACAGCCCCATAAGCTTAACCAATGCAATCTGGAAAGAGAATTGATCTCTCGAGTTTTTTTTATTTGTCCTTTTACTGTAACTTGTAACAAGCTACAGTATATAATAAAGTAATCCAAGCCTACAATTACAAAGTACTTATAGTTTGTTAATTTTCACTCCAATTTTGAGTTTGCTGGTATAATACAAGGTAATTCAAAAAGAATTAACTGATTTCACTACGCAGTATTTTATTTAAGAAAAGTAATACAAAAGTTTATCTAAGTCACAAGTATTCTACTCACAATCAATTTTTATTTTCTGTCTTACAAGTGTTCAATTTGACCACCACCTGCAGCACGGGCTACCATCAATGAGATAAGAGAATTCCTCCCAAGTGCGTATCAGCATATCATGATCCACTGAGTTGATCACTGTCGATATTCAATGTTTAAGATCATCGAGGTTATTGGGTACATATCCCCATAAGAAAAAATCACATACGGTGAAGTCTGGGGATCTCGCAGGCTAAGCACAAACAGTAAGGTCATTGGCTCCCATCTGACCAATCCATCGCTGGGGCACTTTTTCATTTAAAAAAGCTCGAACCATCATGTGTCAATGAGGCGTTGCTCCATCTTATTGAAAAATTAATTTATGCGAATTTGTTTGCAGTGAAGGGAAGAGCCAGTTGTGGAGCATATCGAGATGTGTCCTGTAATCCGGTTTGTCCTGTGCAGCCATTCAAAACTTAGATAAACTTAGAAAACTTAGATAAAAAGATAACTCCTTTTTCAAATGGTCACTGACTCATTCCATGAAGCAATTAGTCATGAAATCTGTTCCTTCTTTTTGAATTTTCTTTTTGAATTACCCTGTAATTGTTTTTCCTTGGTAGAGGTGCGTTGTGCTAATCGTAGTCTAAAGACTTAGGTAAATAATTAATTATTCTTTTCTATTTTTTATAACATTGTATTTTTGTCTTGTTTGTTGTGTGATCAATGTTTGCGTAAGTAATTGATGTTAGGGAAATAACATGTTAACATTTTAATTGCATTTGCTAGAATTAAAAGATTAGTTCATTTTGCTGAACGAGAATCAAAGATCCGATTCGGTAAAATGATCCGAACTTCCCATCACAACCTTCCATGGCACTGAGATCACATGACCTAAGACCTCATTAAAATATTCTTCAAAAGAACCATCATGGTGAACACAGAGCCAACTTGCAAAAAAGACGCAAGCTTTTTACGAAAACTGCCAAGAAAAATCTTCACTTGTTTCGGTTTCCGACATCTTGTTTGTTTTGACACCTTGTCGTGATGCATTTGCATACTCATTAATATTCATTAGTGTCTGCCATAGGTCGGTGTGTACACATGATCAGCCTTGTCTGTGTTCGTATTATTTCAATGTTTATACAACACATTATGTCACATAGTGACTTTATTTTTTTTCTTCTGCATTTTAATATACATTCTTACACATATAATATAAATTTAGAGAACCATGTGTGCTCTGTGTCTATCTTTAATGAAAGCTCGGGGAATGTACAAGTAATCAGAATAACTTTTCACTATATTGATTCACTATTGTCTAAAATTACATAGGTATAGCTTTGTTATGGACAGTGGATCCATATTTTAAACATTTATTGTCAAAAATGGACAACTATCCTTAGTCGTCCACTATATGAGTGCATAGATGCTTCAAATCATCTCAGAGTCATATAACAAACTCTGTAGAGATTACTACTATGGTAATAATTTTAGAACACGGTGTCAGTTTTTCCTACAGTGCAATACCAATGTCAATTTAACAAACCACTTCCCAATTCCACAGGTTAATTATAATCTTGCTGGGAACCTGTTTTATGAGTGCCACAGCACTGAGTGTATAGCTATACGGTATTTCCGTGATGTGTTCTTGACATCCAGTAAACACTACAATGCTAGAATGATTAAATAATTCCAGAAACACCGCTAATGACTGAGTACTGCATTATTTAGTACTTTACAAATGTTCACATGCAATTACAGCCATGTAGGCCAAAGCTCACCTCCACCATTGCGGTAGCAAAGGTAAGGGAATCTCCAGACGTTTCCCAGGCCAACGCAGTAGCCCATGCAGGAGAGCAGAAACTCATACTTGCCGCCCCACTGCCCTCTGGGAAGGTTGACCGGTGGTTGATGGATGGGCGAGGACGGGGTACAAGCAGGCTGAGACTGTGAAACAGGACTGCTCACACCGTCGGGCACAGAGAACCCATTCATCTGAGTATGACCCTATCAAGGAGAGAAAATAGAAACCAGTCAGACTTCTGTATTGTTTTTTTTGTTTTTTTTGTGTTTTACATCTACCCTTCGTGAATGAGTCTGTCATGGCTTATTTTAAAAATGTATTATCAGTATGATGACACAATGATGACACAGTCCTATTATATTATGATTTATTTGTAAGTCTGGAATAGTTGGACAGCTTGTTAATTTATTCTCTTCTGCAAGATTACAGTACAGGCCACATGTTTGTCCATGTTTGTGGAAGTGAAGACTAAGGAGACACATGTTATTTAATGTAAAATAATCTTGTTTTATCACATAGTTCTATAATGATGCTCCTAAAAGGCCAAAGGTCATCATCTTTGTCTGGATATTTAACTGTCCCAAATGTCAATGGCAATATAGTATGTCTTCAGAATTTTTTATACTACCAGCTACTATGGTGAAATATTGGATTATTGAATAATGTGAATTTGAAGGACCATGTAAAATGGTCCTTCAGTACATTCAGGTCATCAGCTGACTTCATTTTATTGCCTCCTAACGTCACTAAACCAAGACTTGACCAAATTTAAGCAACCCCAGATCATAACACAGTTTAAAACTATACATTATTTGCTTGATACGGTAATAATTGCCCAATAATTTAACCATTCTGAAAGGTGACTTTTTTTTAGAAAAAAGGGAGTGTAGAATTGCACCCTTATTCCTGCCAGCTTGAAACGGCCTTTGCGTTTGCATGAACAGGGTGTTACCCTTGACATTAGCAAACTAGCTGGGTAGGAATGGTGATGTCATCAGTGTTGCGCGAGTGAGTATTATAATGAAAGGGAAGTAACTCTGGTTGCCAGGGAACCACTGAAACATGTGGTTTAGTATACAATGTCTTGCAAGAGGAAACACGTCAGAACGCTTCAGCTTATTCACGTACTGTATCTCTCGCTTGAGAGTAGATGTGGCGGATAAAAAAGAAAAATGCACATTTGGCATGCGATTTACTAAAATGCTGAAGAGAATGGTAAAAAGGTGGAAGGTGGACAAATCTACAGTCACAGACTAACTGTTTTGCATACATTATCATTTGCTGAATCAAAGGAGTCAACAAAAGATCTAGATCTGGAGTCTCAGACCATTTTAGAGTCGGAAAAAGAAAACAAAAGTAATTTGTTTTTCATTTCAAAAATGTAGTTTTTTTTTAGAAACAGCAAACATTAAAAAATAAACAACAGAAACATTCGATTTGTTACAAGTGGTAAAAAGATTTGATTCAGTGCCTGTAGTTTCCATTCCCAGTTTCATTAAGGTCATTCATTGCTTTCCAGGAAAGAACTTTTTAGTTTCTTCTCATAGTTCCAGAATTTTTAAATCACAGATTATATAGAATTATTTTAATGAACAGGCCGAGCATGAATCTATGCTATATCCTTTACGAAATATCCTTTTTCCACTCCAGCCTGTCTGGACAAGGTTGTGGATCTGGCATGTCAGTCGTGTTAAATCCAGTATATATCCAATTTCTTGAAATGCAAGAAAATATGAAACAAGGTAAAGTATGTTACAGAATGGTTACCGTACCTGCCTAGGTTACCATAACAATAGTGAAAAGTTAGCTATTTTGAATCATGAATCGTGGCGGGTTTGTCTAAACAGATACAATTAAACAAAAAAGCAAAGTGTTTTGTAAGTCATGTTGATGTCTGTGAATATATGACTTTTTGATAGTAGTGTGTAAGCGGTTAAATACTCTTCTTTAAGTTTAAATCACTGGCTCCAAGACATGGTTAAAAGCAATACTTGCTTAGTATCGACCGAAACTCAAGGTTTTGGTATCAGTATCGTGCTGTTGTCTTTTTATTAGAACCATGAGATCAAAACCTGTTTCGGTACTTTCTCAGTTAAATAAATTCAAGTTTTGCTTGATCTAAACATCCTTAAACATCCAGGATGCATCAGATGCTTATAGACTTACCTTCCTCAGTCTACAACAAACTTTTACTCGCCTATTAGTCGCTCAACTGTTTAGGACTAAAATTCCCACAAACAGTTTTGTACCCGAGTGAAAGTAGACTTAAACACCTTTCCTGTTATGGTGAACTTTCAGCCTTGTAACACACAGATTTAGCAGGGATTGATATATGGTCATGCCATCTTGTATCACCCAAATGAGAATGGGTTCCTCTTTGAGTCTGGTTCCTCTCCAGGTTTCTTCCTCTTGTCATGTAAGGGAGTCGTTCCTTCCCACAGTCACCCTCGGCTTGCTCATCAAGGACAAACTGATTGTTATAGTTTTTCCTTACTTTTTTACTTATTGTTATTTATATAAATTTTTTGGTTTTAATAATTCTGTAAAGCTGTGGCAATGACCATAAAAGCACGACACAAATCAAATTGAATTGAATTATTAGTTTTTCTGTATTTACTGTACATATATCATAGTAATTACCGGGTAATATGGTTTGACATGAACAACTGATAGTTAAAGTGAGGAAATTTAAAGGTTATTGAGGCTGAGATTTAAAAAAAAAAAGAAACAAACTGTAATGTGGATTTATTTTGAATGAATTAAATTCAACTGATTGGTTCACTGACATCCTGAGGTAATGAAGGAAATAACAACTTCACAAAAACCTTCACAAAAAGGTTTAAAGTTAGAATAAACCCCTCTAACAGAATGTCCTGAGTGTCTCTGAACAGATTAGAAACTGTGTGTAAGGTACAGCCCATCAACAAAACAACAAACAAATAAACAAGAAACAAACAAACAAAACAAAAAAAAACAGATTAAAAAGCGGTTGAATTCTTTAAGGTAAATAATGACCAAACCAAAGCCCTAACTTAAAGTTTATTCTAGTTCTGTGAATTATTTGATTTTTTTTGTTTAAACGCTTTGAGTCTTCTAAGCGGAAATATTAGCACCCTGCTGTGGCGGCGATACTTTCTAAAAACAAGTTGCGTTTCTTCCTCAACTAGTCAACTATACACGAAGAGCTTATCGCTTAACCATGTCTTTATAACCTATTCGATATTAAAAACATATATATATATATATATATTTAAAGTCGTGTTAACCCCTATGTTCGTCATTTCTCCAGTCGCACTCACCTCTCCGGTGTTCCCAGCAGCTCCCGCTCCGCTCGCCATCATCTCCCCGGGTTTATTCTCACCGCTTTTCTTCTGATGCTCGTTACATTGTTCCGCTAAAGGTTTCATCGGTCCGCTGGTCCAACCTCAAAAACCCGCACCGGAAATCGAATCTAATCGGTTTGATTCCCAAATCAGGAACCAGACATGAGGCTGAGGTACAAGTCGAACTACAGCTATAGCTTTGCAAAGCGCAGGTGTCGAGTGATCAGTTCGCCATGTTGTCTGCGGGGAGGAGAGCAAACAGGAACGAGTCTCACCTCCAACAGGTTCCTCAAAGCCACACCTCCTGATGTGCTCTCACTCACCCTGTCTGTCTGCCTGTCTGTCTGTGAGCCACCAGGAAGCTCAGTGTGCAGTAGCTTCATGTCATCCATTCATTCTCTGGCCTCTGATTACTCTTAGATATTCTAGGATATTCTCAGATTTTAGTTAAAAAAAAAAAAAAGTTAAACATGTAACATAATTTGTTAACTGTTAAAGTCTTCAAAATGCTTGTTATGACATCCAAATTGTCATTTAGAACAAGTTTAAAAACTTTAAAAAGGTTCAAAAAATATTAATTAATTTATAATAATATTATAAATAATAATTATTTATAATTATAATATTATTAATTAATTAATATCCGTTTCAAAACTTTAAGTTGTTACAGGTTTAACGTCAAAGAAAATCAAACAACACATAAAGAATGACATGTGACATGACCCCCCTCCACAAACACACACACACACACACACACACAAACACACTCATTCAAGGGGTTTTCATTATTGTTTTTTTTCCTTTCTTTCCACATTGTAGATAGGGGCAGGGGTAGATAATTGGCCTTAAACTAGGCTCTTAACCCTCAACTACTCAGAATATAATGAGATAAAATAGGTCACTCTGGATAAGGGTGTGTGCCAAATGGCGTAACTGTAAATGTAATACAGAAGGGACCAATACTATTAAGTAACATATGGAGTCATGTGGCAAACAGAAAGTTATTTTTAAAAAAACAAAATCCATGTCATGGATATCAAAAAAAAAGTTGAACACTCTAAGATTTCATTCAACTGCCTTCAACTTACATTAAAGTGCAGGGCCAGTTCATGAGGGAAAGCTATTCCCCATGCACCAGAAAAACTCACTTACAATTAGAGCTGTGTTTTCAGGAAAAATGTGCATTGATGTGATAACCTGGAACCCCAGATCATAACACTGTGAGTTCAATCCTATGTGTTACTGACCGAAATGTTCTAACTTTCTTTATTAAAAAATAGCTCTGATTTCTACTGTGTATTGTTTATATTGCAACTTCACCAAGTGATTTAAATTATCTCAATTATCTCCCTTTTTACAACCATATTACGTCCACAAAGTTAACAGGTCAGCAACATTCTTCCAACTTTTAATAATACATACTACTATAATTAAACAATCTAAATAGCTATAGTTTTATCCTTTGCTTGATACAGGGCAATAATTTAACCCTTTTGCAACAGCAACTTTTTTGATTGGGTAAAAACGCTTCTGTTTACCTTGATGACATCTTTGTACACTATTGGAAGCCAAGGAGTGCTCAATATACAGTATGAGAACTCCTTCAAGAATGATAGAAAATCATTCCACCACCACCTCTTGAAGCAAGCTGAGAGAATGCCAACAGTGTGCAAAATCAAACCTTCATCAATGTGGCTACAGAATAAGTTAAAATGTGCTTACACTTCTTACATAACTGTATGTGGCATTTCATAGTTTTGATACTTTCAGTATTGTTCTGTTATGCTTTATCATTCTTCCCCCCATTGCCGTCAAGCCTAAAATTTAACATCCGTCTGTTTTATCTGTTTGCTGGTCTGATGTGTCAAAAACTGTCTTGCTTTTATTTCAACAGGAAACCACACTATGCAAAGACAGGAAATTTATTCTGAAGTAGTATATAATGTATCACATTAGCCCATGTGACAGAACTAATAATGAATATAGTCTTGTTTTATAATTAAAAAAAAAAAAACTAATGCTTTCCTGGGCATTAAGTCTATTATTGTTATCTAACACAAAATGCAAGGCAAAATAAAAATAGAACCTAAAAGCAGTAAGCCTAAAAAAGCAGTGTGCCCTGCAGACCACTAAGAGGCCCACCAAGTAAGCAGTTACTGTACATTTACAAACAGGAAATGATAAGACAACAGTCAAATAAGACCTTATGTAGGAGTTCCCTTAACACCAACACCTTCTTCTTATATAGTATGTGTATAGTATGTGTCAGTATCAATAGTGTCAAAAGCTGCACTACATAAGGAGCGCTGTCAAGAAACACAAGCAAGTCGACACAACACTGCTCCAAGACCAGTAGTAGACCTTTTACCACTTTAACCAGTGCCGTCTGTGTGCTATCATAAGACCTACATCCTGACTGATACATTTCATGGATCTTATTCACCATGTAGTTAGGAGCATAAGTGCTCTGGGAGAACCTTTTCTAACATAAATTCTTGAATAAACTATTTTATACTATCAGTCAATCTCCACTATAGCCCAATATCAAACCCCTACCCTTAATCTTGGAGATACTGTAGGTTGGGGTTTGATATTGGGCTATAGTGGAGATTGCCTGATAGTATAGAATAGCTTATTCAGGAATTGATGTGATGTAACTCTTTAAATCTCTTTGTTTGGAGATAAATAGGGTTGTGAGTCATTAGCATGAGCTAAAGCTAAAAAAAAACATGGTTGAGGAAACAATAAGTGATCATTAAGAATGTGTTGTTTTTTTCTCAACACTCTGTAAATCTTTAATGAAATTGCTAAATCAAACTACATCTCCCAGGTGGCTCCAATACTCACCCTTCAAAGAAGAATGTGTCACTTTCACACGTTCAGCTGATCACACAAACTAAGACTCAGTTACAATCATAGCCACTCTCATAGTATATAAGGATGTCACACTACCTTTGCTACGTATATGCTCAGGGTTTGCATACATGTCATTACCAAGTCTTTGTTTATTGTGATCCTGTTCTGTTCTGGATTTCTGTTTTTTATTCTTTTCCTGATTCGTATACATATATCCACTCCTGCACCTGTACCTGCATCTACAAGTGGGTAGGTGATCTTGTAACCCTTTACCAGTACAGTAAAACCTCGGATTACGAGTAACGCGGTTTGCGAGTGTTCCGCTAGACGAGCAAAGATTTTAAATACATTTTGACTTGGAAAACGAGCATTGCCTTGGTTTACATCAAGAGTACACAGAGTATCATGTATCATGTATCACGCATGCACTTCTTGATTTGACGCCGTGCGTTTTTCTTTCTCTTGCGCTACGGAGTGTGTGTTATGTGTGTGCGCGCACGTAATTTGACACCGTGCCGGTTCACACACACACACTGTCTCTCTCTCTCGTCTTTAGTGTGTGTCAGTGTTACGTCCCAGGTCTAGGGTCCAGGAGCATAACATAAATAATAAAGCTTTACACCAATTATGTGGTCTTTTGTTT
>JAQMYL010000011.1:7572839-7588505 GCA_030014365.1 Clarias pachynema | reverse complement strand
AAGTCAAAATGTATTAAAAATCTTTGCTCGTCTTGCGGAACACTCGTAAACCGCGTTACTCGTAATCCGAGGTTCCAATGTATAACAAAATCTGAAAAAAGTAACAAATGAGGTTATTTATAAAATCAAGATATGTACAGAATCACAATACAGATGTAATAGTCATGATGAAATAGTAAAATAAGTACTGCGTTATATGGCCAATGAAACAATTTTGCAATACATTTCAGTCAATTTATCTGAACCAATTTGTAATTAAAGACTTGACATATGACCAAAAGCCTCTGCCATGTATCATGAAGATCTACACAGATTATATTTGGAACAGGAAAAGCTTATTTAACGTTATAATTACTGTTTATAGAACTGACCTGAATCACATGGTGTTTCATTCGCAGTTGTTTTCTTCTGGCGATGAAAGACGACAGCATCGAAGGAATCTATGACACGCTGAAGCAATGTGCGCTCATCTCTAAATCCGCTGGGGGCATCGGCGTGGCCGTGAGCTGCATTAGAGCCACAGGCAGCTATATCGCTGGAGTGAGTTAGCGTTTGTGACTAAAGTGTATTAAATGATTAATCATTTATGATTAATGTTAATGATTATCATTTTTGTTATTTTTAGACAAACGGTAATTCTAATGGCCTGGTTCCTATGCTCCGAGTGTACAACAACACAGCCCGATATGTTGACCAGGGTGGAAATAAGGTGAGATATTCTTAAGGAAACACTGAGTTTTTGCCCTTTTTAATTTATTTTATTTATAAGCTTGTATTTTTGAAAATTACAGGATTCCCTGCCATGAAATTGCCGTCTCTTTTGCACACATCTCTGTCTAAAGTAAAGTGTTGGCCACTGAGATGTTAAAAGTCTTGTAAGTCGGGCATTCATGGGTCGGACTTGTTTGTGCTGTGTGTGTCAAAGATTCTTTGATTACTCCTGAACAATTTTTCTGGTTCCCCCAGAATAACTTCAAGAACTGACTGTTTACTTGCTGCCTAATACTGTATATTCCACACCTTGGCAGGTGTCACTGTCACAAGAAAGTCAATGTTGTTTACTTCGTCTACCAAGAGTTTTAACATTGATCAGTCCATGTCTGTTTCATTATGGCATGTAATTTAAAGAGCTTGATTGAAGCAGAACATGTAATGCATATGTATGTCACAGAGTTACTATCTTTAGTAGACTAACGTTATATATTTGGGGGTCGTATTTTTTAATGTTTCTAAATCCACCAGGTTTTCCAGATGACCACACATATTCAGAAATGCAGACTATGCAAACTCTATTGTTAACAGTTGCTGTATTACAGTTAACCTGTTTTACTGTAAACTGGAATAGGTGTAAGACAGGATTTATACTTATATTTTGGTGCTATTTAAATTCTCTAAAATAGACTGTGTCATCAATAACAAGCCATACCTGTATATTTTAGACATAAAATATCTTTACTTCTGTGCAGAGACCCGGAGCTTTTGCCATGTACCTGGAGCCCTGGCACTTTGACATCTTTGACTTCCTGGAGCTAAAGAAGAACACGGGTAAAGAAGAGCAGAGAGCCAGGGACCTGTTTTACGCTCTCTGGATCCCTGATCTCTTCATGAAGAGAGTAGAAACCAATGGGGTAAATGCAATTCATAAAATAAAACACAATAGCAGGTTTAATCAGCCACAGACTTTTTATTCATCTTTACAGTTTGATCAAAATAAGTGAGATGAGTGGTGCTCTAGTAATATTGTGTACTTTTCATGTTAATAGCATGGCTTACGTGCGTTAGTAATGTAAACTTTTTACTTTACTTGAGTTATCAGGGGTTTAAAAAAAGATCTAACTGATTTTGATTAACTTGCAAAGAATATCAGATGTTCTAAATTAACATTGAGTCTAAGAGCTAATCATGAGCAGAGCAGTCTTCACGTGAATAAACCCCATAACAGTAGCACAAGTTTTGCTGCCATAATCAGTAAACGGTGCTGACCAAAATGAGTTTGGATGTTAAGTAGGCATTTTCTTACCTTGATAGTTGTGTATTCATGATAAAGTTTAAAGTTTGAAGCCTCCCTCAAGGCTTAGATATTCAATAACATCTACTCTACTCTCCCTTCTACTTCGGGAGCTCTAACAAAGACTAATTTGAATGAGGATAAAACACAGCAACCCTGGTAAACACAGAGTGGGAGGCGCAAGTGTATCTTTGCCTTAAAGGTAAAGAGACTTTGTCATTGTAGTGATGCAACGAAATTCGTTTGGTAGGTCTCACAGAATAGCAGCGATAAGATAAGAAATGATATAGTTAGGAAAATGAAAATATCTTCCTCCCCCCCCCAGAAATAAGCCTTGAGCTCAACCTTGGTTATTTTGCATGTGTAGTTCCATCAGATAAGCAGCAGATGGCAGTAAAATCACAGATTTATTCACCCTTTAAAAGTGTGTAATAGAAATAACATGGCTTTTTAATTTAAAGTAGCATCTGATTGAAGAGATTAATAGGAGTAAAAATACAGTTGCACACCCAGGAAGCGTTAGGCATTTATTAGTTATGTGTTTTTGGTTTATAAACCAGAAAACCACAAAAGATTTGAACTTGGTTGTACCAGTTATTTTGGTAATTGCTTTCAGATGTTTACACATTGACACAATTTTGCTTTTTACAGGACTGGTCTCTCATGTGCCCGAATGATTGTCCAGATCTAAATGAATGCTGGGGCGAAGAGTTTGAAAAACTTTACACAAGGTAGGTAATATTATAATGAATAATAATAATAATTACACTCCTGCAGCTTGCACTTGCTGTGATATGCTAGCACACACCTGACTAAACCAGGTCTGAGTAGCCTTTTCTGCTCGGAGAGATTTTTTTTATCAAAAAAATTTTTTTTAATGCAAATGTTTACATGACAGGTACGAGCAGGAGGGGAGAGCGAAGCGTGTCGTAAAGGCTCAGCAGCTGTGGTATGCCATCATTGAGTCCCAGACAGAGACGGGCACACCCTACATGTTGTACAAGGACGCCTGCAATCGTAAGAGCAACCAGCAGAACCTGGGAACTATCAAATGCAGCAATCTGTGTACAGAGGTGGTGGAGTACACCAGCAAGGATGAGGTGAGGGTTGTGAGTACTTGCAATAACTGCAGTGCATCTTTTTTGGTGCCAGTTTAGTATTTGCTTACATAAATCCTGACCTTTGCGGTTGCAGGTGGCAGTGTGCAACCTGGCGTCTATCGCTCTGAACATGTATGTAACACCTGAGAGGACGTTTGACTTCCAGAAGTTAGCGTCTGTCACAAAGGTCATTGTTAGGAACTTGAACAAAATCATTGACATCAATTATTATCCAGTGCCAGAGGTGAGTTTTCTTTTTTTGTTGTTTCATTTATTTGTCAGCTTGATTTGTCATTATGATTTAAAAAATATATATATATTTTGCTGTAGGCGGAGAGATCAAACAAACGCCACCGGCCCATTGGTATCGGCGTGCAGGGCCTGGCCGACGCCTTTATCCTGATGCGGTTTCCCTTCGAGAGTAATGAAGCTCAACTGCTTAACACACACATCTTTGAAACGATTTACTACGCTGCACTCGAGGCCAGCTGTGAGCTGGCTGAGGAACTTGGCCCGTACGAGACCTATGCTGGCTGTCCTGTTAGCAAGGGAGTAAGTGTCTAAACTGGAGCACAGAGTGCAGGCTATTAAGTGTTTATTATACCTTGTGTGTAGATTATTAGCACTTGCTATAACCTGTTATTGTTTCTTAGATCCTGCAGTATGACATGTGGGACAAGACACCAACAGACTTGTGGGACTGGAAGGCCCTGAAGGAGAAGATTGCAAAGTAAGCTTTAGGCTTTGTTTAGGTCCTTTTTCTATTTGATTCCATCTCCTGCTGTTTTTTGGGGACTATTGGGAATTTCATTGGTGTACCTGGACATGGCGAGTGCTGTAGGGGTGGGGGGAAAAAATGTTGGACCGGTTTCTGTATTGGGCTGATTTCGGATTATTTATTTATTCATTCAGTCACTGTGGACAAGAAGCTCAACACATGAATAGGAAGAATTAACATACTCCTCATTAATTTTCCTACAATAGGTTTTCAGTTGGTACTTAACCCCGTGTTTCACCATCATGCATCCCACAATTTTTGGGAAGCTAGTAAAATTTACACTTTAACAGCATGCTATACCACTTCTCCAGCCAGAACAATGGTGGGCTGCATATAATGCACTGATACATTTCTTTAGTTAAATAGCAGGGTTTTTTTTATTTATTTTTTTTATTTTTTATTTTTTTTATATATATATAAAGGCTGTTCATGCCATTCTTTATCAGTGAAGATGGCATTTGGCCAATCAGTGATGGTCCAGTTGTAGTTATGACACAGGATGTCTCTGGACTACGCAAAACCTTTTTAACCAAAATTGGTAAAAATAAATAAATGAATTTTAAAAAATTGTCAGAAAAGAAAAGGATTTTTTTTTTTTCTTTAAAGATAGAAAATTTTAGATACATTTAGATGTGCTTAACTGTGACGTGTTATTGCAGGCACGGTGTACGCAACAGTCTGCTCTTGGCCCCCATGCCCACTGCCTCCACAGCACAGATTCTGGGCAACAACGAGTCCATCGAGCCCTACACGAGCAACATCTACACACGCCGAGTGCTGTCTGGAGAGTTTCAGGTCAGACAATTGTGTTTTATTATAAAATTCTGTTAGTTACACTTCTCCCTGTCCTAAACATTTTTAATAATTTCCCTAACACACTTCAGATAATAAGCTAAAACAAAACCCTTTACCTGAAGTGTGTGCATCTTAACGCTGGGAAAATATTAAACTATGCAGGACAGGAAGAACTCCAGGACCACGACTGGGAGCCTTGTGCCTTAGACAAAGCGTTTCCACTAGTGTTGCTCAATTAAATTAAAAGTCGCAATATGGACCAGTGCAATTATCTATTTGCAAAAGCCTGCAATTCATTAAAGGTAATATAACCTGTTATTCAATTATTATTATTATCTAATAATAATTGCAGTATTTGTCCAATTGTTTGGAGATGGATAAATCTTAAGCCTAGATAAATATTTTTACATACAAAATTATATGATGGTTAAACATTGCAGTTTCAATCACAATACAGTGTTTTACATAGAGTAAAATTTAGAGTGGTTAAAACAAGACTTTTTATTGGTAATTTCCATGAGTGTACTTCAGAGTGGTGCTGATTTGAAGAGGCCACGCCCTTTACCTCATCTGTTTTATGACTGGTTGAAAATGCCAATTTGTGTATTCTACATGCTACATCTCTCTCGAAAAGCCTCCAAAAATTAAATAAAAAAAAAAAAATAAAAAAAAGATTTTTATACTTCTGTCTGTCCTTTAAGAAAACACATGGTAATATTACTGAAGGTGAATGAGGGTTTTTTTTTGGTGTGTTTTTTTCCCCCTATTCGATTGGTTGATAATGTGCTAAATTTTTGGAATATGAGGTTAATATCAAATGTCCATCCAACAAATAAATGCCACCTTGTGGTGATATTTGGTAATACCGTGTAACACCATTGCTAAACCTCTGTTACAGTACTGTATAGTAAATGGTATCAGATTGCATGTGCAGCCCCAGATAGCACGAGGTGTTACCGCACAGTTTGTGGGTCATATAATAATCTGGCGATTATATTATATTGACTATTCCGGTCAGAGTAAAGTATTAGCGATTTCGGTAGAATGATGTTCTAGAAATAAGTTTGCTTACGTTTACAGTACTTTTAATTATGTATTTATTGCTTCTGTCCAACATTTAGATTGTGAATCCTCACTTGCTGAAAGATCTCACCGAGCAAGGACTGTGGAATGAGGACATGAAGAACCAGTTGATTGCTCATAATGGGTCCATTCAGGTTGGTATTTTGTTTTGGACCTAGTGATAGTTGATCTGTATGTTATCTCCTGAGTGTCTCATTTTTACTTCTTGGTGGGCCCTATTTTTTATTTATTTATTTTTAAACAGGGGATCCCCACAATTCCAGATGATCTTAAGGAGTTGTATAAGACAGTATGGGAGATTTCACAGAAAGTGGTCATTAAAATGGCTGCAGACAGAGGCGCTTTCATTGACCAGAGCCAGTCCCTTAATATCCACATCGCTGAGCCCAACTATGGAAAGCTCACCAGTATGCACTTCTACGGCTGGAAGCAAGTGAGTCAGAAGTTCTCTATTATGTCTTTTGGTATGTTATGGCTGCATGCTTTGCTCACACACTCAATTCTCTCTACAGGGGCTTAAGACTGGTATGTACTACCTGAGGACAAAGCCAGCTGCCAACCCGATCCAGTTTACACTCAACAAAGAGAAACTGAAGGCGGCGCAGGAAACCAAAAGCAGTGAGGAGGAGATCAAGGAGAGGAACAAAGCCGCGATGGTGTGCTCTCTGGAGAATAGGGATGAGTGTCTGATGTGTGGCTCTTAGACAGTTTCTCCTTGTTGTCTTCTTTTGTTCCTTTTCCGGTATTTAATCATCTGGTGGTCATCAGGGCTTCATTAGATGAACTAGTATGCCTTGACAGTATACTCTTTACAGTATTGTATCGGCCATAGGATCAACTGAAAACTATTGTGATGTTTTTTTTTTTTTTTTTGTACATATACAACACGTAAAGATAATCCACAATATTTATTTCACCTGGCTACATGGTGTAACATTTATTGTACAGATTTTTCTTTGTATGGCAACATGTGCGTCATATTTCAGAAAGTACCAATATGAAAAAGTAGCCAGGTGACACTAACAAGACATTTTATTTTTTTTCATTGTGATGACAATAAAATTTTGATTAAAAATACATAAAATGATCATGTATTTTACTTAATCATATATGTGAAAATGACAAACTTGTTGCTTGTGCATGTTGATTAATTAAAGCAGGATCACAGGTGTGTTCTTGCAAAGCAAATACAAGGAGAAGTCCCAGGTGGCAAATCACTAAAGCCCCAAGGGACACTAACGGGACAGGCTGTCTGTGTCTCACAAACAGGTGTTGAGCAAGCTGCAACCTGCACATGCCGTGAGGACAAATTACATTGAAACTTGTAACCATTCATTCGGAATATATGATGTGCATGGAAATATAGAATATGTAATATATGCACTGCCTGATCAAACAAAAAAAGTCAGAAGGGTCAAATTACCAGCTTGCATCACGTATGAAATTAAGATTTGAAATAAGTGGAACTGGTTTAAGAGCTGTCAAACACATTTTTAAAACCTGTAGAACTATTAAACCTTCATATTTAATGTTTAATTGCTTGCAAAGACAGAGCTTGAGAAATATTAGTTGCTTCTTTTATTGGATGTTTAAGTGCAAATATTTTTATACACACTTCAAATTGAAAATATTCTTGCATTTATTACAGGCAAGTTGTTTATAATAAATACAACAAATGCAAGAGATTAGCAATTTTAGCTACTTTAACAGGTTTCACTCCTGTCAGGGAATCATCATAGTCTTCCTGTCAGCTCAAACTAGTCTGAATTCTCTCATCAGCAAAAAAAACATTACTGTCTGAACGACTGCTGCTCACTGGATTTAGTTTTTCACAAAATTCTCTATAAACTCCACACCCTACTGTTCTGGGAAACCTCACATCAACAATTTCTGAAATATTTTAACAGCTAAGCAACAACCCACCAAATCTGAGATCACTTTTTTTCCCCCTCTAATCTGATATTTGATGTGACTTTACTTGAAGGTCTTGACCTGTATCTACCACTTATTGCATAATCAGCGGTTGTTTCTCTTTAAGCGGATCTGAGTACTTGTAGTTGCGAAAACCCCTTAACCTGCAGGCAACCTTTTAGATGAATAAACATTTACAGCATTTTAAACATTTGCATGTCTCAGAATCACCCTTTGAAGGTTATTAAAACATTTATTTAAAGTGTCCCACATTTTCATTTATACTGATATTAGGATAATGGCTGGTCACTTTAAAAGTAGACCAGCCATTCCGGTTTTCTAAATTAGAGATTGGTAGTAGATTATTAATTAAATGTGCTGCAAGGATGCAGACTGGAGCAGATCTGAAAGAATATTTGGTGGCTAAGATGGCTGCAGGGGCGGGTCTACGAGCTTCTTCTGGTCAAAGAGCCAATACTAGGAACAGAATATATCTTGGATGGGGAGTCAGTCCATCACAGGACACCATGCATACACTCATTCAAACCTAGGGTCATGGGGAGGTTTCTGGGACTGGAAGTGGGAGGAAACCAACCAAGCAGACATGCAGAGAGAATACATGGAAACTTTACACAGAGCTCAGGGTGAATTTTAGGACCTTTGATTTCCAAAAGTCACATTAGGAGTGCACACACAATTATTTACAAAATGTATGCACTATAATATCAGAATTGATTTTAGTTTCTGATATATTTCTAAGATGTTAGCAGGCTGATAAGGAGCAGGCTGGTTTCTAACAGCTGGTAGAAATAGGTTACGTTTACTCAGGACTACCAGCGGAGAATTCTGATTCCTCAGAACCGAACCCTGTGTCCTGAGAGCCACTGCTGCCATTCAGTGATTCTTTTTTCCTTTCGTTGACTCTCCCTTCTTCCATCTTTGTCGTTTCATCTTCAACCACAGTCTGATCATTACTCTCCTCTTCTCCGAGCTTATCACCAGCTCCGTCCTCCCCTACCGTACCTTCATCACCTGTTTGATCTTTAACTTCCTGTTCCCTGATCTCATCATCTGCTCCCTCCTCCTCTAGCTTACCTTTATCAAAACTCTCAGTCGAGTCTTTTATCTCCTCTTTGGAACTCGGATTGTGGACGTTGGCAAGCAAGGGGGCACTTTTGCTTTCTGAAGACGTGATGCTGTTAAAGTCACGGAAGTTGTTTTTGGCTCCCTGGATGTACTTCCCTATGATGGAGGAAGTGTTTCGTTCGGAAGGGTTCAGTCGGTTCTCCTCTATGTCTAACAGCGTCTGGTGAATTTGCTTCATCTCTCCGTGCAAGTGTCCAACCATTTTACTCAGCTCTGTGATCCGGTTGCCAACATCTGTACACAGAAAGGGTAAGGAAAAATATGAGCATGTGTAACGCTAGTTAGCCTAATCTGCATGTTTGCAGGGAAAACATGCAAACTCCATGCACACAGACCTAAGGAAGGAGTCGAACCCAAACCCTGGCGGTGCATGAAGACAGTGCTAACCACTACGCCACCCTGCAAGTTATTTCTATTCAGAAATTTATCTGGTATCTTAAAGAGAACCTTGGTTTGTTTTCCCAGTGTTCCCTTTAGACAAAGTTCCAAGCAGATCCCCTTTAAAAAACTAGGACAAATCTCATCCAAAAAAAACCATAAACCACATTATAACATTATAGCAGATGTAGATTGTTGTTTGTTCATCAGACTCTTTTTTTTTTTTTTACTCACCACAGAGCTTGTCATGATTACAAGATAGATTTTCCAGTGGCAGAAAAACTCCTTCCACAAGCAGTACATAAATCGTCTTAGAGAAAATCTCACCATATCAACAACTAGATTCATCTTTGTTAAATAAATTGTCATTGCATTAATATAAAGCTGTGATCTGAATTAATCTTGTGATAAACTCCTAATGATGTGAACTGTCAAAGAAAATGAAGCCAAACCTTCAGATTTGAGAATTCGACAGCACCGTGAAATGATGGCACCAATTATGAGATCATTAAGGAGTTCTATACATATTTACCTACTTTTAACTTGGAATTGCTTTATTCTATTGGCAGATCATTTTCACATGCTGTTATGACTGGAGTGGAGAAACAGTAAATCAGTTTAGTGGTTGTGTGGAATGGGTTTATGAAGGTGCAAACCTTTCTTTCCATTTGACCCACAACCATAATACTGAAAGTGAAGAGAGAGAAAGTGAAGCTTCTTTTGTCATACCTTTGCGCCTCGTCTCTTCAAACTCTCTTCTGGCAGATTCAATGTAGCGTTGCACTAAAGCCCGGATCACCTGATTTCTGTACGACGCCTTCTCTTCTGTCTCATTAGACTAAAGTACGAAAAAGAATGCAAATTTATACAACATTTAAAATCTGGACAGCTATTTAAAGATGATTGTGAAGTAATCTCACCACAGAGCCGATGGGCGGATAGTCCGGGGGCGAATTAAAGTTGCAAAAGCAACAGAGTTTTCTATTCAAAGACAAAAAAAAAAAAGAAAAATCACATAATTTAAATGTGTAAATCAAATTCTTTGCCTTACTGTATATTGGAGCTACAAATTGGTAGCCTACCGTATGAGGTAAAAGAAAGCTTTTGGTGAGGGAATGATGTTGAAGGGGACAGGCATGGTGAGTCCCTCTCTGAAGTAGTTTAGATAGAGTTTTGAGCGAGCAAATTTCCACTCCGCATCCGCATCATCCTACAGAATGTGAAATAAACAAAAATAAAGCACCACTTTATGCTGCAAAGCATATCACTGTTGAGCTCAATAGCATACAGAAATAGCTTACCTCAATCTTTTGGTAAGAGTTTGTGATCATAGCAACGAACATGTTGAGCAGCACGATGACGATCAGTAGTGAAAAGATCCCGTACAGGATTCTGCCTACAAACTGAGCTAAAACATAATCAGGCATATCTACATATTGCTTATTGATATCACCAAACATTGTCCAGAACAGGAACTGGAAGGTCTCATTTAACCTGGAAAAGACAGGTAGGCTTTTTAGTTATAACCCTTGGTGCAATCAATAATGATAAATTCGATTCTATTATTATTTATTTATTACTAATTTATGTTTTTTTTTTAAATCAATAATATATTATAAACAGTGCAAACCTTCCGACTTGAGTAGCGTTGGTGTAAGATACATAGACATTGTTGATGCCACACAGAAAGGCTGTACCAATGATCATCAATATAAACAAGAACCTAGAGAAAGAAAATAACCAAAATCACACGTTTAAAATGTCCTGCAAATGTAGTAAATTAGACAAGACATCTTTTAAGACAATATTACTTCTTGGTACTATCGTTTTTTTTGTTTGTTTGTTTCAGATATATATTTATATACTATGGGAGCCAAAAACTACTACTAACTGGCTTGCTGATGGACGATGATATTACTGTGCTTGATTGGCCGGCTAACTCATCTGACCTGAACCATATAGAGAATCTGAAGGGTATTGTCAGGAGGAAGATGAGAAACAACTGACTCAAAACAAAACAAAACAGATGAGCTGAAGGCTGCTATCAAAGCAAACTGGTCTTCAATAAAGCCTCAGCAGTGCCACAGGATGATCGCCTCCATGCCATGCCGCACTGATGAAATTGTTGGTGGTAAAGGAGACCTGACCGAAGTATTGAGTGCATAAATGAACATACTTTTAAGAATTTGGACATTCCTAATTAATTGTAAAGCCTTTTTGATTGCTCTTACAAAATATTCGCATAATTAATAATAAAAAAGTGACATATTTTGTGTTAAATGTAATGAATTACATTAATGGCATCTGACAAACACCATTATCCAGACTGACTAACATTTATCTCATCACACATAGGAGCAGTTGAGGATTTAGGGCCTTGATCAAGGGCCCAATAGGGGCAGCTGGGTGGTTTGAACCTGGGTCCTTTAGATCCATTCTTTACCCAGTGAGCTACAATATATGAAAGTTTCACTTTTTATTTATTTACGGAAAAAGAACTTTTCTAAACTATTCAAACATTGTGAGATGAACGTAGCTTAAAAGATATACTTTATTTATATACTTATACTATTCTTGTAACAATATATTTCTGTCCAGCAGTGAATCTGAAACCTTTTATAACTGCTACAGAACACTGCTTTTATACCTCATCATATCATCAATCATCTTTCCCATAGAGATCTGCAGGGTTCCCAGGGACTCTTGTGCAGGCAGGATGTAGGCCAAACGTGCAAAACTCAGCATGCTGGTGACAGCAAAGAGCACTTCAGCTATTAGCTGGGGGTCCTCCTGATGCCAGTCTGTACGGTCTGAGGAAGAATGAGCAATTTAAAAAGCTGTCAGAATCCTCAGGAAACAGAAACAAAAGCGCGACACAGCATGGCTTACTCAGATAAAAAGGAAAATACACAATGAAAACTAAACCTTCAAAGGTGAATGGACAGATCAATGCATGTTCATTATACCTGCAGAAACTGTTTTGTCTCATATGTTCCCAAGCCATGGCGCTAATAAAAAGCAGTAGTGTCAAGCGCCGCTACGTACATGGGCTTCAATCTAACATTCAGTTTCGCTGATTGCATTAAAGCTGATCAGCTTATTTTTAGGTTTTAACTTTTAACTATTTTCCAGTCAGCGACGGGTACTTCCTCTAGTCTGCTGTAAGGAATAAAGTATAAGGCTGTTTATTGGTTGAAGGGATACTAATTTAACAATATTTAATCGTATTATCAGCGTGTGTGAAATTTGTCTTTTGTGAATCTTGTAAATTTACATTTATAGTTAAGAGTTTGCTGTTGTCTTCTTTTTTTGTACCTTTTTCTATGTAAAGAACATTTTATAGTATTTTCATATCAAATAGTTTACTATTCAGAATTAAAAAAAAACAAAACATAAGAATATGAGGAGATTAAGATATATCAGATGTTAAATTTTCTTTTTTTATTGGGGTTTCTCACCAGTTTCTGTAAAGTACCAACACTCTTCCATAGTTTCAAGTGACTGGCATAGAAGGTAGCCTTTAAGCAGAATGACCACTCGCAGGGCAAAGGAGGCCAGGTACATGCTGAGAACCATCATATCCAGACAATTCCACAAGTCCAGGAAGTAACTCCTCAGACCCTCGATCCAGACCTCCTTACATTCATACCAGAAAAACCCTGGAAAAAAGCTAACATCAGGACTCTATGGCTTTTGACACTATTGGCTTTTTACAAAGTCAGCGGTGAGCCAGAGTCACACAAATAATGTATATATTGCTCTCAGAGCTCTGTTCTTGTTTAACCATTACACATTTTCCTGGTGTATTACTATGAGGTGACATACAGTATAAGAGTGCGGTAGCACTTGTTTAGGCTCAAATTTTACTGGTGTTTTTTGCTCGGTTGCATTTAGGTTTCGCAAAATCCACACTGCATTACATTATATGGTCATTTACACTACAGCTAAACACCCTGATGTTATCATAGTGTTGGAGATAATGAATGGAAACACACACCAGCCACCCAGATCATATGGATAGAATTGTGCACCATGGTCTGGTGTCTGGTCGAAGACAGCTCCCGAAACTTTTCCATGAGAATTGATTCTGCCAAGAGTGTGATGAGGAACCATAAGTACGAGGCAGAGTGAAGGATGAATTTAATCACTGGAATCTTCAAAATCTTTCCCACCTAAAAAACAAAAAACAAACAAGACACCAACCACACAAGCTATAAAAAAAAATGTCAAACCGTAGTAAAAGCGTAGTAAAATTTTGACCTTGTAGAAGTTCAAGTGTCATTGGAGTGAATACTAAATGAATACTGAACTTCTATAGCAATTCTTCTTAAAGTGGGGTTTCTGAAACATAACCAGGGTCTCGGTCATTTGTTCTTTAGTCTTTAGTTTTAGTTACGGGTTGAAATCCCGGCCCAGCATTATCAAATCTGCATTTATTTTTAGCAGAACTGGCTGAAAAAAAAGATTCACATACATATTGTGAATGAATGTATCGTCACACAGACACCAAAATCGAGTTTTTAAAAATGATTTTTAAATTGATATATGTTCGCATTCGAGTTGGTAAAATGTTGCCATCCCTCTATAATCCTATTGATGGAACACTATCAACCAGTGATTCTGAATTCAAATTTAAGAAGGTCCAAATTTTATGTTTGTGTTTGTATTCATATCTCTATATATGGACTAATTGTAACTATCTTTAATAAATCGTTAGTGACTCTTTATTTGCATGCTGCTGAGCTGTAAATAAATGTGAAAGGACTATGGTTTCTACGTCATCCTGCCCTCTCAGTTCAGGTATTTTGCATGCCCTGATATAAGACCTAGCTACCAACTTTTCAGAAAAGCTTGGAGTGAGATTCTGGAAATCACAAAGAAATCACAATTTTGTATGGAGTTTAATCATACATAAAACAATGTACAGTGGAACCTCAGATTGCAAGTAACGCGGTTTGCGTTAAGTGTGGGTAATCGTCTCCGCTGCTCTGTCTTAGTGCGCGTCTCTCACTGGTATAATCAACATCCATGCATGTGTGTACTGTTTACTATAACACTGTGACCACGCGTGTGCGTGTAAAAATATTTTATTTTGTGTTTGTATGCGTGTGTGTAAAGCAAAAGAAAGTCTCATTAGAGAGGTTAAAGATCCATTTTCTCTCTCTCTCTATCAGCCTGCCGTTATATGTGTGCGCGCGCATGTCATTGGACAGTGCCCCCTCACACACACACCCCTCCTCTTCTCGCCTTTACACACACACATACATACACACACACACACACTCTTTCTCTCTATAATGGAAACACTGCTCTGTCACGATTCTTTTTAAAGGTAAAGTGCAGATTAATTTGTTTTATTTTTACTTTACAGCAGTGATTCCTAGGTATGCATTCACACGAGTTTTATTAGTTGTTAATTTTTCCGATAAAACAGTCATTCTATTAATGTGTGTGTGTGTGTGAAACTTAATTAAGGGAGGAGGAGGGGTTACCGTGTAAGACGAGAAGAGGGAGATGGGAGGGTCTGATTCCTCCTCTCCTCTTACTTTAGCCTTCACACACACACACACACACACACACACACACACACACACACACACAAACACACACAGAGCCTGCGCGCATAAAAGGAAACACTTATCTGTCGAGATTTATTTTTACTTTTTTTAAAGGTAAAGTGCAGGTTATTTTTTTTATTTTTACTTTATATTTTGTGTTAATTATTTTTATGTATTTATTTTAGGCTGTGGAAGGAATAATTCGAGTTTCCATTATTTCCTATGGGAAGATTCTCTTTGGCTTGGAATACGAGCCCGCTTCTGGAACAAATTATGCTCGTAAATCAAGGTTCCACTGTAATATTATTCATATTCATAAGAACATTCAGGGGCTAACATGAGAGAATACAACAAAACAAATGCAATATTATGCAAAATGCAGCAGTCATTGCTGGAGCTGTGGAACAAAAAGACTATATGAGCGCTCCTGCATACATTTATATTGCCAAAGCGCAGAAAAAGGTCTCAAAATAATAAAAGAAATAAATTAAAAAATGAAGAAAAACAAATATTCACACATTTACCTGTGAAGTCAAAGTGACATTAGTGATGAAGACTACTGGAAAAGAAGGAAAAGAAAAAAGCAAAGGTAGTAGTAATAATAATAATATTATTATTATTATTATTATTATTATTATAATACAGATAGTCCGTGACTTAGGAATGTTCAAGATTCGGCAGATACGAACAGACCGCGGTTGTACTTCTAGTTCAATCACGGAACTAGCTCATGTGTGTTGTACAAAAAATAGACACTGCAGCGCACCAGTTACCAATATTTACAATTCTATACAGTACTTTCAGTGTGTAATGAAAGTAAAATGTCTAAAGTCGGCCTCCGAGTGGCGCAGTGGTAAAGTGCTCGCCCTATCATCCGGAGATCGCTGGTTCGGTTCCCGGGTGATGCTG
>JAQMYL010000011.1:7551899-7564514 GCA_030014365.1 Clarias pachynema | reverse complement strand
ATTGTGTAAAGCTGCTTTGAGGCAATGACAATTGCTAAAAGCGCTATACAAATAAAATTGAACTGAATTGAATTGAATCTGTCCTATAGGGAAGCCATCACAACAACTGCAGGAATAATAAATTGTCTTGCTGCATTTTACCTGGTTTTTGGTAGTTGGGTTCTCCTGATTGTCAGACAGCTCTTCAGTGTGTTCATCAGCAGTGCGGACACGAAAGAAAGACAGGCCAAACTGGTTGCGCCTGTTGAAGGGCTGACTGCAGGTGACCCTCAGCCTGTCCCAGCTCTCTTCAGCAGCCTGGGGCAAGAAGTCACCTGACAACAAACACACATCAAAACACACTGTTAAGTCATTGCAGCTTTATCATCTTCATCTGTGAACTAAAAAAACAACAATAATAAAATAAATGTATAAATAAAATTTGAAATAATGCCTTAAAATATAGTGGCACCTTTTTTGAACATGCGCACAGTGTGCTTCCCTGTGCCTTGTCGTGAATCAGCAGGGCTCATCAGGGTCGTAGTGGGCAGCAGTGTGACATAAGGATGATCTATAGGCCATGAAGAACGGCCCACATCCACCTGAATGAACGCGGAGCCATGATTTCCTTTAAAAGACAAAGCAAAGGAAAACACTTTTTGTAAATGCATGAAATAAACAAAGATAAAATAACTACTTTATCAGCAGTGCATGTTTGCAGTGGGGAAAGCATGCCTTAATCAAAATTAATGAGTAGATGTCTTATGCGTTAATTATTACCAAACTTGAAGTTTTCTAGTGGCTAGAGGTGTAATAGTGATTTGAGTATTAGGTAGATAATGGGATGTTTGTGCAGAAAATATGAGACATCTGTGGTGCTTTTTTATTTCAAAAGGCATCCAGTGAGCTGTAGTTAAAACTTAGAAGCTGTCCTGGCATTCAGATATTTAACAGTGACAAACTGAGCCATCGTTAAGATTTAAATAAATTTTGTGCGCAGTGGTGTAGTGGTTATCACTGTGGCCTCGCACCTCCAGGAGTGAGGGTTTGCTTCCTCAGTGGAGTTTGCATGTTCCCCCTGTGCTTGGTGGGTTTTCTCCCACAGTCCAAAAACATGCTGTTTAACTGCCACTCCCAAATTGTCAGTAATGTGTGTGGGTTTGTGCAATTTGCATGTTCTCCCCGTGCTTGGCGAGTTTCCTCCGGGTGCTCCGGTTTCCTCCATCAATACCAAGACATGCAAATTAGGCTAACTGGCATTCCCAAATTGCCCATAGTGTGTGAATGCAAGTGTATGGGTAAGTGTGTGTGCGTGTGTTTGCCCTGTGGTGGATTGGCACCCTGTTCAGGGTGTACAACACATTGAGCCCAAAGTCTACTGGGATAGTCTTCAGGCCCCCAGACCCTGTTAGAGGATAAGTGGTATAGAAGATGAATGAATAAATAATGAATGAATAATAATGACGAGCCAATCACGAGTCACGTGACTAGGCACACACTTTGAGAGATGTCAGGAATATTCAGGAAACCTAGAATGCGTTTTAATTAGCAATTTTTACACGTTAAATTTTAGGGGGATGTGTCATACCATGACATGTCATATAAATGTGTTTAAACATTCGTGCATTACAATTATTACATAGTTTTTGTGATTTTTAATGTAACTCAATTTGAATGCAGCTTATATGCTCAGGCAAGTTGAACTTCAGAGGTGCAGGGTTTCCATGAAGTTTAAGAATCATAGTGGGGTAAGATACAGCAGACATCAGGGTAAGGGTACTGACCCACATCAATAAAGGCGATGGTGGACGCGCGGTCCAGCTGCAGTTCGGCTTTCAGGAGGCCGCTGCGCTCGGCTGCACTGCACAGCCACGGGCTGCTCTCTCCCCCGCCGGAGCACAGGTTCACCACACGGTGCTTCGGGTCCTGCAGAGACACATATCACTTTTATTTATCTAAGAATTCATGCAGGCGGACGCTTAATGTCATTTTAACGTTATACAACTTCCGCTGGAGTGATGCTAAATAGGTAGAACTAAAGAGTTAGCTTAGTAGCTAACTTCATAAACATAAGCGCATTACTGCTGCTTACCTCTGACGTGAACGAGACAACATGTTTAATTCTAATTGGCGCCATTGTGAAAGCAGCTCACTTAACAACTAAAAAAACAACATTATTTTAAAATACATTTACGGTTTTGTTTTTTTCGTTTTTAATAAAAGCTAAGCGCTTCGAAACTCGCCGGGGTTTTTTCCCGCCAGCTGTTTCATCTGACTGTCACTAAGCAACAGTGCCTTTCTTCATGTTTTATGGGAGTTAAAGCGCCATTTTTTTGGCGCATTACTGCCACCTATTGAATCGGTGTATTTGCAGCGCTGTACGAGCGAGAGAGAAGATGACATCATTTCGTTGAAGCTGCTTCATTTAAAGGCGGCCATATTTGGTGACTCAAAATTGGCGACTACATAAACCTACATGCTTTAGAACTTGATTGTTTTTCAATGTTCAGGAAAGTGTAAAGTGTCTAACACTAATAACCTGATAATAAAACATTTTTCACATTTTGGTTATGCTGTGTTAATAACTTGATTGATCCTGGAAATAATTATATTTAATGACTCTACCTCAGGCGGGATAGTGGAGGGCGCCTTGCACCTCCAGGGTCCGGGTTCAGTTTCCACCTTGGGTCCGTGTGCATGGAGTTTGCATGTTCTCCCTCTGCTTGGTGGGCTTCCTCTGAGTACACTGGTGTAATTGCTTCTATCTATGCTTCCTATTAAAGGCTCTGTGAAGGTTTGGATAAATTCCCATTTTCAGAGGAGTTGTGGATAGAGGAAGTGTAACAATGCTGATGACAGATATAAACATAAATGGATGTTTTGTCATGATTAAGTTAACTGGCACTATTCATGGTGGGTGCATCGCTCCATGCTCTTCCCTTCTTACCTTGAGTCACCCATTGCTCTGGAATAGGGTCAATCTGGACTTATTAGACCACAAGACTTTCTTCCATTGTTCCAAAGTCCAACCTTATGCTGCCCTTCAGTCTGAACAATTTTATTCTGATTAGCTTTAGTAATAAGTGGTTTTCTTATGGCCACATAGCTGTTTAGTCCAAATCCTGTTGGTAGCTGTTTTGTAATGTGTTGGACCGGTCTTAACCCGAATCCAGTAATTGTAATGTTTAATATAATTTGACCCTTCTGAAATGGTGCCTTCTTTGTGACTCATGTGAGTCTATACCATAGCATTACAATATCCCTTTACTAGAAGGAAAAGACCCCAACATTCCTGAATGACAATGTCTCTGTGTGCAAAATGAGGCCCAGTGAGGTTCCAGTGTTGAAGTGATAGAAATGATGTGGCAGCACAGAGCCTTGACCTCAATCCCACTAAACAACTTTAAATGAATTGAGATCCTGACTGCAAATAGGCCTCCTCACCCAACAATGTCTGACAATGCCTGACCTCACAGAAATTCCCACAGCCACACTTCAAAATCTGGTTTAAAGGAAAGAACATATTCTAGTTTTCCAATTTTCCTTTCAAATATATGGAATGATTTATTATAGGGGAGGTCTTAATTGAGTGATAATTCGAAATACTAATTTGGTCAACAGACAGGATGTGAGAAAAGAGGAGTTGTTTAAGGTTAAATTACACTGCCTGGCCAAAAAAGAAAAAGAAAAAAAAGAGAAATCGCACACTAAGACTTCATTTAATCACCTTTAGCTTTGATTGTTTGAAGTTTCCTATGGAATCAAATCGCTCATTCACTTTCATCCTGGTTAGGGTGCTGGTGAATCTGTAGATTATCCCAGGAATACTGAGGCAGTCCGTCACAGAGCACCATGCACATTCTAGGGCAAAAAAAATGTATCAGAGCCATTCCAATTACTGGCATGTCTTATTGGAGGAAACAGGAAAACCCAGAGGAAACCCAGGCGGAGACTGGGAGAATTGTGCTACTAAAGAAAAGAACAGAAAACGTGTACCTAAAATGCCCAGTAATGGGATTCTAAGGGCAGCTGGTGGATTTTTATTTATTTATTATTGTCAGTAAACTGTAGAACAAAGCCGAATAAGCCGCACAGGAGCCGGAGACGCGCGGAGACAGACCGCCTGGAGCTGCGCTGCGCTGCACTGCGTCCGGGGTTGTGCCGAGAGATCTGTACTGTCCGTGAGCTCAGTTTTGAACTTGCTCATGTCAGAAGTTGATAGGCTGATGGATGGAGTGTCCGTGCCTACAACAGCCTCTTCTGAAGGCATTAAAGAGCAGTCATCTGAAAGGAACGCCTTGGCATCCGAGACCAACTCCGACTCCAGTTATCTGAGATCCGTGTGCAGCGAGTCGTCTTTCATCATGGCTGAGCCGAAAATAACCGTGGAAGCGCCGTCCAAGTTATGGATAACGACCGTGTTTGTGGTTATGGTGGTTCTTCAGGTCGCCTCCACTACTGGATTATTCGTTTATCTCAATATGTCAGTGGCTCAGGTAAATGACACCACAGGATCACTGCAGCATGAGAACAAAACAAACTTCTAAAATGCAACTGCAGAAAGAAAGAAAAAAAGTTGATCAGGGCTGAACAATCTTTCATCTTTCTGTACTGGATGTAATATTTTGTTCTTTCCTTGCTTGCATGATCTTTATTAACACAATTTATTGTCATTATCCCTGTTTTGTGTACACATCTGCTTGTAATACTTTAAAAGGAAACGTATCCAGCACTGACCTCATTATACTTTCCAGGAGCACAAGTTACACATGTAGGCTACAGGGTCAGCATTCCCTGCTTTCCCTGATTTCAGACATATATTACACACATATAATGTATATAAGGGAAGAACTGTATGCTCATCTCTTATATTCATAATATATTCATAATGTTGTGTATTCCTAAAAAAATATTCTGATAAGTTTTTCATTTCATTAGTAAACAATAACTTAATAGTTTCAGGATCATGATGGATGAGAACAAAAAAGTTTGCGTGGAAAAAGGTCTGATCAGAGCTGAACACTCTTTCATGTTTCTGTGTTGCATACAATGTTTTGTTCTTTCCTTTCTCGGATTATCTTCATTTATACAATTCGTTGCTTTAATGCATTGTCATTCTCTCTGCCTTTGTGTACACATCTGCTTGTAATACTCTAAATGGGAACGTATCCAGCACTGACCTCATGATACTTTCCAGGAGCATAAGTTACATATGTAGGCTACAGGGTCAGCATTCCCTGCTTTCCATGATTTCAGACATTTATACACAAGCAAGCTATGTTAGATACAGTACAAACACGTAATTTCCTGCACACTACATAAAATTTTTTTTTTTTAAAAGAATTGATCTTGTAATCCTACAACATTCACGTTTCTATCCAGCACAGTTTTAAATAAATTATTGGACATAATTAGGGAAGGACTTTATGCTCATCTTTTAGAATCATAATGTTGTCTATTCCCAAAAAAAGTTTTTCATTTCATTAGTAAACAATAACTTAATACGTTTCAAGATCATGATGACCATGCACAGTTAGGGTTTGTTATCTGCAGCAAATTAAGGTGTCGTAAAAACTATATTTTTGAAAGTGCACACAAAAATATAAAGTGCTTAGTATATATACAGTATAAAGTTCATAAAGCAATATGTTTTAAATCCAGGTTAATAGATCAATTTCATTACTTTCATGACTTTTTCAGTGTGGAAATCCAAAGCCTATTGCTGGGCTGCAACGAAGCAATGCTTAAGTCTGTGTATTTAATGCATAACTGTCCTGTAAATAGTCTGACCTTGCTAAAAACCACAGAACTTTGGGAGCAAAACTATGACTACAGCTACAAGTGAGTGACATTCCCACAGAGATACGGCTGTTAAAACAATCATCCAAACAAACGAGAAGCACAACAGTCGTATGAGATTTTCATATGTGGTTGTTTATTAAAGTGATAGGCTGGTGACTTTGTTTGCGCAGTGCTACCCTGGAAATTCTGTTTTGGTGTTTTACTGCTGCTGTGATCAGTCTTATAGCTCCAATGCAATATTAAAGACACTAACTTTGGGGTAAGGTGGGGTAGTGAGAGATGACTAGTAGTCAGGAAACCAATGTCAGTCTTTCAATAATTTATGGTCTTCATAAAGTCTTCCTAAGTCATGCATGCTCTTCACACATTTAACTTCATAGTTATTATTGTATTGTGGTTAAAATGGGAACTGCAACTAAGTCTATCCCACTGGGACAGGAATCACGCTGCCCCATTTTTACCTTTTAAATATTTACAGCAGAGAAGGAGAAGCAACATGCAGGTCACTTACTGACACGATTGCCTGGGTCATTTTTGGGTTTTTTAACACCAATTTGGGTTAGTTAAAAAATATTTCAAATCTTGTTTTACATATTAAGTGTATTGCATTAAACATATTAAAAGAAGATCAATTGTTCCCTTTTCCCTTTTCCAAATGTTTATTTTTGTATTTTGGTGAGGGGAGGAGGTTTAGTTTCATGTCCTTTTTTTGGTTTTCTGAAACCTGGTAACCTCTGATTATAACACAAGTGACCACAGGAACTTATTTGCATTGTCAAAAATACACAACATTAAAGGTAACTACAGGATGTCCTTTTATACTTGGTTTATATTGGCATAAGGTGTAGATAAGATCAGAATTCGAGTCAAACCAGGACTTGTGATGAGATTTACATTTACAGAAGACTTCAAGCTCAGTACAGTGATGAGACTCTAAGCCAAAGCAAACTGCAGTGGTTCATAACTCTCATGAACTTTCAGTGAGTGGAACACCTGATTCTTGAAAATTGAATTGCTTGTCACCAATTTGTGGAAGAGATACATCAGTTTGTGAGAACTGTACACAAACTTATTAATGAACACCATTTGCACATTATAGGAACTTGGCTGGGAGTTCCTGCTACATCCCCATACAGTCCTGACCTCACTGTAAGCCATTTCCACAGGTTTGGGGCTCTGTAAGGAGTTCCTGGGAGGCCAGCGTTTCAGACGTGAAGCAGGCAGTCTGATTATAGCTACTGAAAAACTTTTTACCTTGATGGTATCCAAGCACTAATGAAACGCTGGGATAAAAGCATTAGTGAAGCCGGGCATTATATGGAAAAATAAAGTTTATAGAGTTTTTACTCTCACGACTGTGTTCTGTTATTCTACACAATCAAAAATCCTGGTTTGACTTGAACACTACTTGCATTTTTCAGATAACCTGGCTTTTATTGTAATTCCTGTGCTAGAATCAGGAAGCTGGTACAAATTGGGGAATTTCCCCTATGAATGGAAACTTTTGGGACACCTGGACTAAAAGAAGTATATGTATAGTGTAGTCATTGTAATACTTGACAAATTGCAGTGGTATTAGAGGAATAAACCCCTTCAGGATATGCTGTTGTCTTTTGAAAAATGACAGTAACTCTACATTGTGTCAGATGGATATTCTTCTTCTTTTGTACACACATTATATTTCACCATGATGTATGGGGACTTTTGGGACACTTACCTGGTACTTGATAATGACATACTTATAAAAATGAATAATAACACAAAACACTAAATATCTTGTTTTGATTAACTTTTCCAATCTATAAATAGAACAAAACCTAACCAACATGTAACTGTTATGCTATCAGTGCTGGTGCACAGGAGATACGGCCTATATAAACATTACCTTCATATATCAGAATTATGGGAGTTTTGGCCCAAACTGTTTGCAGTCTCACTTGTACTCTTATCACCCATGTCTTGCTAACATCCGCACCCACACACTAACCAAACTGAGCCTTCCATTAGGCTCACATAATGTTTATGTAATTTCATGGCAGTGTTTCTTTTACAGTTTTGATGTGATGATATTTCTGGACGTGTTGCAGTGCGAATTCCTGTGATGGGAGAGTTGCAGGCAGCGCTAAACATCTGCTCACACAGCAAACATGTTTTTTGAGTTACACTTTAAAAAGTGTCCTTTGTATCAGTCTCTGTGCATTGTGAACGATCATATGATCCTTTGAGGTTATTTTGGTTTTAACCCCGTTTCTCATGTTTCTTTCTGGCGGATGGACAGGCCCGGAGTCAGGGTGTGTCTGAGGAGCTGCGCTGTCTCGGGCTGCTGAATGTGCTGGAGAAAGATCAGGAAGTGCCGGATGGTTTGCTACAGCTCTTTGGTGAACCATGCATCAGACTGGCTGAAGGAATTAGGACATATATATCCAAGGTAGATGAAATATTTCTTACTGAGGATGGACAAGGAATTGTATTTGAATTATGATCACAATATTTCAATTATCTTCAGTAAGAACTTTATTATGTGGATCAGGGAAAACTCTATGCATGAGTGAGATGCCAATCCATCACTGGGCACCGTTCACACGTTTATTTACACATTGGATGTCACGTCATGTCAAATGCAGCGGCACATCATGCTGTGCAGACACACCTTATTCGGTTGTATTACAAAAGGAATGTTCAGGCCACACCGGCTGTGTTAGCGGCATGTTAGTGGATATGCTTTAAGCCTGTTCTTTTATTTGTGCGTGATCAAACCATACATTAAATAGAAACTCACTGAAATCACAAACTCACACTTTATGCAATCTATACTTTGTTTAAAATCATCATCTACAAAGATCATACTTATTAAACCTGCAGCTGCACAGCAAATGCTTGTAAGGTGGAAAAGAAAATAAATACACTGTATAATCGTTATTCAGGAATCCCCACTGGCTTTTTATGTTGATAATAGCGCCCTCTTCTGGACATTATGGTATAGATGGAGTATACTATATGGACAAAAGTGTTTGTCCAAACCTGCTAATTATTGAATTTAGGTGTTTCAGTCAGGCCTCTTATGAAGTACCCCAATGAAGGATAATCTAAATGTTTCAGCTTACCAAGATATCTTGGACAATGTTATGTTTGGTGAAGGCCCTTTTGTATTCCAACATGACTGTGCTCCAGTGCACAAAGCAAGGACTATAAAGTTCGGAGTGAAAGAACTTGACTGGCCCTAACGTCAACCCCATGGAGCACTTTTGGGATGAACTGGAAGGGAGATTGCGAGCCAGGCCTTCTCATCCAACATCAGTGCCTGACCTCATAAATGCTCTACAGAATGAATAGGCATGCATTCCCATAGAAACACTCCAAAATCTTGTGGACAGCCCTCCAAGGAGAGTGGAATCTGTTATAGCTGCAAAAGGTTTGGGCAAATACTTTTGTCCATATAATGCACAGTAGCTGAACACATTAAATGGCTGATTTGATTTCCTCGTCTTAATCTTGTGTGCTATTTTAGTGAAGGACATATACAATGGTGGCCAAAAGTATTCAGACAAATTGAACTTCAATGTTTTAGTGACACTCATTTTTTTTTAATGAGGACAATCAAGATAATTAAAAATATATATTTTAAATTTAATGTAATGAAATTACTACACAACAATCAGGATTTAGTATGAACTTCTTTATTTTTCAAAACCGGCTGTGCATAGAGTCATAAGGACGGCTTACAGTACTCGTTCACTCCATGCCTGCTTGATTGCTTCCTGAAGATCATGTCCAGAAATTTGCAGCAGAAATTTGCAGTTCACTTGGGAATTCCCTAGTTTTTCCATGTTTGTGCAGACGAGGATTCCCTGTTAGAAAGTTAAAAACCATGCCACATATTTGTTCCATCTATAACTGCTGATCCAGCTGATTCTAATTACAACTCTTCAAACAGATAGACTTGACCTAATTAGTGACATCACTTGTTTTGTGCAGACGGAGAGCTATATAACATAGCATATGTTGTCTAAATACTTGGCTGAGAGGGTGTGTGTGTGTTTAACTGGTGTCTTAACTGCTTATTTATCCATTAATTGTTAAATGTTACAAATTAAACAGTTAAAACCCCTCTCACTACAGTTAAAAGAATCAGAAATGTAATATCACGGACTGATAATTATGACAAAAAGAATGAAATGAGTTGATGCTCTTCTTCTTGTGTCTGTGTGGAATGACTGAAGACTAGGAGCATCTCCTGACACAATGCATATTTAAACTTATGCCTCATTATACAGTATATCATCTATCTCATTATACATCTGAGCAGTTGAGGGCCTTGTTCGAGAGCCCAACAGGGGCAACTTGGTGGTGGTGGTGGAGGAGGAGTTCAAAACCGGGGACCTTCTGGACCATAACCAATGAGCTACCCCTGCTCCATACATGACAGATCAAGGCTAAATTTTGGGGTGACCTAGTCTTAGAATCGAACTGGAGACCCTGGAGCTGTGAGAGAGCAAGACTACCTCAGACTAGAACAATATTTATACAAAGATTTCTATTTAAGTGCATGGCCTGTGCTTTGTTTACTCGGGTATCTAGTAGTTTGTTTTGGCTACACATATTAACATGTGCAGTTTTTCTGGGCATCAAAACATCAAGTGGAACTTCTTACTGTACATTCCACACTCTGTCCTTAATACTGTAGTTCTCTTTCCAGTTCGTTTTGTCTTTTTCTCCCCCCTCACTCTTTCTCTCTCCTGACATGGCCTATACGCTGAAAAACCTTCTTGTATATTTGATATGTGGCCATGAGGGAAAGTCGATCACTCGCGATGTCAACACTTCTTTGTACTGTTGGCAGGAATTTGCCTGCAGTCCTTGTGGCTTTTGTTTTCTCAGAAGCTCTGTGTCTGGTTCCGAGAGGATAAACGTGTCTTGAATGTTGTCATGAGGCACCGCTAAAGCCTCAGACTCCTGCTGAGCTCTATTGTCCTTGGACAGTGTTAAAATTTCCAGGATATATCTCACTTTACTCTCACACTTTACATTGTAGATTTTTTGATACACATTTGATCACACTGGTTTTAAGGTGGTCAACAGAAATGATGTTCACGATGATGTTAACGTTTTGTTTTTAGTGAGCAGCTTTTCTGATTTCTCGCTTAGGTTACAGAAAACATCATCTCGCAGCACGTCTTTCAAGGTAAGTTTTAGAATTTTAAATCAATAAAAGCTGCTGTGTAATGGTGGCATGGTGGCTTAGTGGTCAGCACTGGCGCGCCTTGAACCTCTAGGGTCTGGGTTCGATTCCCGCCTCAGAGTCTGTGTGCAATGGGTTTGCATGTTCTCCCGATGTTTGGATGGTTTCCTCCTGGTACTCTGGTTTCCTCCCACAATTCAAAGACATGCAAATTGGTGTTCCCAAATTGCCCGTAGGGTGGGAGTGAATGCTGACCAGAGGTCCTACCACAATTCTTTTAAAATGGGAATAAATAGTGGTCACATTGGCCTCTACGGTCTATAGTTGGACTACAGAGGTTCCTGGATGGATAGATATATACAGTATTTTTTTGCGTTCTACTGTAGAACAGGCTTCCCATGCCACCTGATACAGATTAAACAAGTAACCAAATTCCACATGTTCAAATTGCACCTGCTCTCCTTGCATTCCTCCAACCCCCCCGCACCCATCTTTCTTACAGGAAGACCAGCAGCTGAGCCCCGTCTGAAAGTCCACACTGGTGGGAACCAGAGGCCCTCGGCTCACCTCACCCTCCGAGACAATGGATTACAAGGTACGCATGTCACAGAGAGTTAGGGTGGAACCTGTAATCTAATGTAAACTCAAATAGTTCATTCTTTGTAAAACAATCTAGGAAGTATTTTAAACTCAGCAGTATATTATAATGTACAGAACCCCGCTAGGTTCTTCCTCATGCTGTCTCAGGGAGTTCTTCCTTTCCATTATATCACGGCTCAGTTGGATTTTTGAATCTGACTGGTCAGAAGGTGTTGTCTATTGATAAAAGTTCTATCTATAATAAATAAATCACAGTTTTACATTAATCCACTCATTCTAACATTTTTTTTTTTTATAGTAACAGCTAATTCTCAGGGACCTGTTACGTAGACACATGATCTAAGCCCACCAATAAATGGATCAACACGGTGCTCTTATTTAGCATTAAAAACATATAATTGTTAATAGTTGGAAGTTTTCCGTAAGGAGGGCCTTATTGAACATTTAGACTGATTTTGTGTTTCTCTGTAAAATGATAAGCTGTAATTCTTTTGGTCATATTAACTGATTAAATCTTATTCTACATTGTTGTGGATCCTTGACTAGTACCTCCATACTGTATGTCTGCCTTCAGCTATTAAATTGGAGGCACACAATCGTCTCAAATTGCTTTGTATACTTTAATGAGGATTTCTCGCCACTGGAATTAGGGTCGTTTCCGCGACCCGTTACAGCATAAAAATTCCTTTCTGCACAAAGCAAGGCCTATGAAGCCTGGGGCACCTTTGGGATGAATTGTGCGTCTGACCTCATTAATGCTCTTGTGTATGAATGGGTACAAATTCCCGCAGCCATGCTTTAAAATCTAGTGCGAAGCCTTCCCACGAAACAGCAAAGAGTTTGGTATAAACTGTCCAACAAGCACATACTGTATGGGTGTGTTGGTCAGGTGTTACATACCTTTGACCAGATATCTACTTACTCAATCTACTCGAATCTTCTCACTCACTCATCTATACCGCTTTATCCTGTATACGGGGTCACAGGGGGTCTGGATCGTATCCCAGGAGACTTGAAGCACGAGGGAGGGCGGGGGGGCACCCTGGATGGGGTGC
>JAQMYL010000011.1:7533693-7551799 GCA_030014365.1 Clarias pachynema | reverse complement strand
GGGTCACAGGGGGTCTGGATCGTATACCAGGAGACTTGAAGCACGAGGGAGGGCGGGGGGGCACCCTGGATGGGGTGCCAATCCATCACAGGGCACAGACACATACACTTACACACTCATTCATACACTATGGGCAATTTGGGAGTCTGCATGTCTTTGGACTGTGGGAGGAAACCGGTGCACCCAGAGGAAACCCACCAAGGAGAACATGCAAACTCGAACCTGGACCTTGGAGGTGCAGGGTGACAGTGCTGACCACTGAGCTACTGTGGAATACTGTGGATTAACCCTAGGGAAAATCTAAATGATTAAAAAAAAAAACATCATACTACTCTAAGTCTCAAATCATGAGAATGAACGGACCCTAAATCACATTAATATACAATTAATGAGAACTGGTTGCAAAATAGTGAACAGCATTTTATTATACATATAAATCCCTGTTTTTTTTTTCAGGCCCGACATCTTTAACTCCTCAAAGAGAGCTCCACCAGTCCTGCCGTCACCCTGTACGTTCCTGGGGCAACCAGAGCTTCGGCACACACCTGCACAACATGACCGTGTCGAACGGACAGCTGCGGATCCCTCAGACAGGACGCTATTACCTCTACGCTCAGGTCTACTTCCGGTACCTCACATTGTCCAACGGGGATCACCAATCCAGCTCGGAAAGCCAGCAGGTGGTGCAGTGTGTATATAAAAAGACGGCCTACGCGCAGCCCATTCAGCTGCTGAAGGGAGTGGGCACCAAGTGCTGGGCCCCGGACAGAGAGACCGCCCTCCATTCCATCTACCAGGGAGGCATGTTCGAGCTGCGAGCAGGAGACGAGATCTTCGTCTCGGTGTCCTCTCCTACCGCAGTGCACGCGGAGGATTCGTCCAGTTACTTCGGAGCCTTCCGCTTTGACCTCTGAGCTGTGCTCACTGGGGGTCTGAAGCGTTCAATATGCAGACTGTGAGAAAAAGGAAAAGAGTGGGTGGAGTAAGGAAGGATCTGTGCAGCTTCCTGTTTACTCAGAAATCAAATGACTCAACAGCAGACTAATGGAGTGCAGACGGAGCATGCAAGTATTAAAACCAGAAGGATGCTTCATATGGGGGTGGAAGGAAAAGACAAAAGAAATTCTTCAAAAAAGTAAAAAAAATAACAAAAAGTAAAACTTCTCATGCTCAGGAGGTTTTTTTCCCCCCCTCGGAAGTGTGCAGTGGGACTTTGAATGGGTGGTCTGGGGTTTGTGGGAACACAGCTGAGGAATTTCATGAATTTACCGGGATTTAGTCTGGACGAAGAGCAGCACAATGTATAGATATATATACAAACGGACCAACGCTGACAGCTGGTGTGACACAGATCCAAACAGTCCAAGAAAAATGCATCACTGATAATAATAATACTGTTTGTACAAGAACATTAAATATCATTTTTTTCCTTTTTATGTTGAGTCAGCCATAATACAATTTGCTAGTCGAGTTTTTTGTTGTTGTGTTGCTGTAGTTTCACATGCACTAGAGCTACTAGTCTAATAATCAGGAAAGTGAATATCCTATTAGTGATGTGACTTCCAAGTCTGTAGCGAGTCACGTCATTTGACTCAGCTCACCAGATCATACAAAGAAACTCAGAAGTTCAAAGGAGGTTTCCAGTGAATCATTGCAGCGGTTATTTAAACTGAATGAATGAATTAACTTATAAATGAATGAGTAATGCTTGCCAAAAACTGTCGCATTTGGGTCACACATGGATTCTGTTTAAAATGCACGCGCGTCTAAACCATCACACTCACTCACATGTCATAGCCAAGATCAGGTCCTAGTCGTAACTCCATCCTGAAGCCTCACTTGTCACTTCCTCAGCAACCGCTCCATTAGTATTACTGGGTAGGACATGTTTTTAAGCTGACCACAACTGCCAAGAGTGGTTGTGTGTAGACTTCCTGTCAGTTCGAATAAACATGCAAACATATTGGCGGACATTATTTGAGAAAGGAAACGTGTTTCATTTCCATTTTGTCTGATAATTTAGTAATTTAACTATATTATTCGCACATATTCTAAAGAAGGTGAAAGTTTCTTAAAGGGAATCATTGCCGGTGATGAGACTTGGATTCATCACTAAGAGCCCGAGAGTAAACGGCAGAAAGGAAAAGTTAAAAAGTGAACCATCAGCTGGAAAATTTTATGCTTAACGTTTTCTGGGAATCTCAAGAGCCAGTATTGGAACATTATCAGGAAAAAGGTTCAACAATCAAGAGTGCTCTTATGCTTATCAAAGAGCTGAAGCCTGAACTTCAGATTAAACACAGAACACTGTTATACAAGAGCTTTGTGATCATGCATGACTTCTGCCCTCACTGTCATACTCCCTATAGTCTGGATCTTGCCTTATCAGACTTTCACCTGTCCCAGACCTACGAGGACGAAGATTTGCTTCTTATGAAGAAGTGAAGACAGCGGTTTATTTTTTTTAATCAAGAAGTACGAAAGCTTGTTTACAGATGGACAAACTGTACGGAAAAGCAAGAAGATTATGTCAAAAAAATTTTATTTAAAAGTTAATTAGAGTGCGGATTATTTATGACTCACCCTCGTACATAGATTGATGCAATTTGTTTTGTTAGGGCTCAACAAACTCACTCTGGGCAAAATAAATGCATGCTTACTTGCCACCAGATGTGGAAAATCCAGCTGTAGAAAAGTAATCTCTTCCCTATAACTTTGTGTTCATGGAAATATAAATGAGGCCAGATTTTAGGCTAGAGGCAAGATTTTTGAGGCTAGATTCATACAATTGCATCCTCAAGCCATTCCTTCAACATTTTATCAGACATTTCAACAGGGATGAAAAATTTAATCAAAGCCACGGGGATCAAAAATGATGAAGCTTTGTATTTTTTTTTGGCCCCTGATTGGCTAATAAGATAACTGTGTGAAGGAGTTTACATATCATACATGCTTTTTGATTGGATGAAAAGTGTGCAAGTATTCGGTTTCAAAAACACTCAAAGTTTAAATACAACTTATCAAGTTTTTTTTCCCACCCATGTATTTTTTCTGAAACCAGACAGGTACTTCTCAACGACATTGAGCTTTGAATTGTAAATAGGTTCCTTTAGAAAATAAACGACATTCCTATGTCCATGGTTGTGGTTTTTGAATAACCTCACATGTGGATCAGCCAGCGGATACAGGGCCACATGACTCACTGTTTGTCTGAATCACCATCAGAATTAATTTTTGTCTGAGCAATGCAGTCTTTGTGAAGAGGTGCGTGAGAGCCCATGGGAAATATTGTAGGTCAAAACACACTAAATAGGCTGTGTCAGTGCAGACGCGTGTATTACACACATGGTCTTACTTTCAAAGAATAGCTGGCTATTCAGGACTGACAATTCTTTTACATTAATCAGAGAAAATATTTTCATTATCACTGTACTCATTATATGAGGGGTGTTCAAGTCAAACTGGGACTTTTGATTGTACAGTTCTTTTGCAAGTTGTTGACAAGTTATGTGTAGATTTTTAAGGACCAGGTGATCATTTCTCATGGGAATGCCTGCAGTGGGCTCCGAGCCACCTCGGCCAGGATTATCATTCACAGACGAACAGTATGGCCTTCTTTAAAACTCTGTTTGAAGCCTTCTGTAAATGTTAATCAGTTTTACGCCTTTTCATCACAAGTCCTAGTCCCTCATACACAATTCCCACATACACAGCCAAAAATATTTGGACACACAACGATCACACCTACATGTAAGCCTTCCTCCTGTATGTCCTTGTATGCTGTGGTATGATAACTCCCATTCACTAAATTCAAGTACGGTATGCAAACATGTTCTGTGCACTAAATAAGGTCATGATTTGCCAAGGTCTGTGCAGAAGAACCTGAGACCCTTGACATCAACAACTTGTTGATGAACGTAAACCCAGACTGGGCATTAGACCTCCTCATCTGACTTTATGTACAAGTCAATCTGGACACGAAATAAAACATTTCTGTACAACACTGCTCATGTGCAACCTCATTATTAGTACGATTGCAGTTAACTAAATGCAGTAAACCCAGAACAGAAAAAAAAAAAACACACACATACAAGTTCAAATCATAACTTGCCTTATGAGTGTTAATGAATAAATTACTGTGATAATGATACATTTATACTTTAGAAGAATACATAAACCTTCATGATAAACACATGAATCAGATCATTAAACAAGTACAAACAACTGATTAAAGACATTACATATATTACAATTTTAAGACCTGACAAATACATAATGCTCTTCCCAAATGGAGTGCTCGGCAAAGAAGCTGCCATGTGACTAATCCCGATCTGCAGACACACTAATCTGAGGACCCACAGTAAGTGAAAAGGGATGGGATGATGTATGACCCTGGTACGCAGGGGACAGCTGCGATTAAAGGGGCAGATACAACATGGTTCCATATACAGCTCTGAAATACTTCAAGACGAAAACCTGATAATTAAATCAGGAGCTGTGGATACAATACCAGTATAACTTTAGCCCTTGATGGATATATGAACAGCTTACAAGCAATATGTATGAATGTGTATTCGGAGGATGATGTAAACAACGAGAGAGTTGGCTTATGCGCCTGACCTAGAGCAGTGTCAGGTGAAAAACCTGGCAGCCATGGAGAACACATCAGGAAAATCCTCACTCATACACCTTCATTTACTCCATTTAACTAAATTATATTATATACACTGCTTTGGATAAGATAAGTATCTTTTAAAATAGTTTTATCTTAAACACTGAGATTAGGGTTGTGGTTAAAATATGGTTAAAGTCTTCAACCATGCATACATCATATCCTGAGAAATATAGTGTAATACAATATCTATTATTATTATTGTTTTTTTTTTTTTTTAACAAGAGGCCTCTGCTACAAATGATCATATGCTGTCTAAACACACCTGAAGTAGAAAATATATAAAGAAAAGGAACAAAAATCAAAGTATATTGTTGATTCATGACCACTAGGCTGCGCTAATCAACTAATATTGCAACTAAAAAAAGAAAAGCAACTCCTAATAAGATTTTCAGGGAGGATCATATATGAAATACAACAGTGGTCTGGCTGTGGGGCAGAACAGTCAGTCATACCCAGCTGTAAATCCATGCTATGCAAGAAAACAGCCAATTAAATCTAACAAGTGGAATGCTCAGCTGCCTCACCGATTCATTAGGGGTAAAAGCAGAAAAGAGTTTGAATGCTTGAATGTGCAAACCCCAAAGGACTCGCCTTTTAAGGAGGTGGAAAGTGCCCTAAAATCATCTTATTCACATATTTCACAATGCTGTAAACCTGTTACTGTTCAAATGCAATAAACAATTAGCTACCTGACCAAAAAGATAAAGTTGCAGCTATGTAAAGATGTCAAACACAAAATGGAAAAGGGAACATGAGAACATGAACATTTGTGCAGACCCAAACAAACACAGACATCCACTTGTGGTTACCTGATACTCGATTTTAGCTCATTTCTTTGAAATACTAAGCTGAGATTAGTCATTAATTGCTTGTAGTGTATCTTCAAACACATCTCCGTGAACTGTATTCGAAGAAAGGATGAATACAGAATCACAGATGTAGCTCACAACACAATTTTCCTTATTTTGTAGGAACTCTAGCTACATTAAGACATTTCTATGATTGGGATTGTGCATGCATATCCTCTCAATTACCGCCCCACTCTTTACCTTCAAGGTGAACTGATCAAGTCATGATATGTTATGACATACTGGCTACTTGCAAATTGTAAACCAGGACTTGGTGTCACAATCTGGCCAGGTTTGATGATTAAGCCGTAAGTGCATGGAGTGTCCAACTTGGCACTAAAAACAGCCGTCACAGTGTGAGCTCACTCTTGAAACCAGCACTGATGTCTGTAGTGCAAATCAAACAGTTTTTTTTTTGTTTTTTTTGTGACACCTGGGAGAGTAAGTAAGATTATAAACACCGGCTTTCAGTTGAAGAGGATGGAGTCTGGGTCACGGTTGGCTATCGAAGCCATGTGCTTTAAAATGTCCTTCTTAGTGATGATGCCCAGTAAGCGTCTGTAAGTGAAAAAAGAAATAAAGATATTATGTACTACTCATGTCAGATTTTCCTGACCTTTTATAAATAGGAAATGGACAAAATGTATCGCATATCTAGAAATCTATATTTAAACTGATATCAATAATAAAAATGGTGTATTTTTTATTTCCTTTGGCTTCTGTGTTAATGGTATATGGTAATTCATCTTAAAAACGTCAAAACACCAGTTTTGATTTGATTGGGCCATGCTTACCCGTTATGAGTGACGAGACACTGGCGCAACCCGAGTTTGCGAAAGATGTCCACTACAATGTCCATGGCTGTGTGATCGGTAACTGTGAAGGGGCTGAGGTCCATGATGCCACGCAGTTTTAAGGGAGGAGGGAAGTCAGGGGGCTGGGGCGGAGTGTATTCGGTGAAGAAAATCCGTGATGTGCTCACCACGCCCTCCTGTCGTTGCCGTGCATTTTCTGAAGAGAAAGAGGGGGAAAAGTATAAATCAAATCAATACATTTCAAATTTGCAACTTGAAGCAGTGGTTTCCATCACTTATGACGCTGTGACACAGTAAACTCACATTACCAGGTCATGTAAATTCCTTGAACTAACTAATTTTATCCATAAACCCAATAGTTGATAACTGGATTATCAGTGTGCGGTGCTATTTGTGAAAAAAAAACTCTTTTTAAAGCAACAGAATCGAAACAATATTTAAATATAATTCAGAAGAGAGTATGCTTATATAGTAACTTGGATATTATACCTAATACAATACACAAAACATCTCGACAAAGTGGAACAACAAGGGGTAAAGAGAAATCCTCAGGGTCTGTACACACACACAGTTTATTCACAGAGATGGATTAACTCACGCACCAATGGAAATGACAAGATCCCGGCGGAGCACAAAGCCCACCAGCCTCTGTGACTCTTGCGAGACCACGACAGGAAAGCCGCTGTATGACGTATCAGCGATGAGAGTCTCAACCTCCTCCACGCTCATGCCATCCTGTGTAACGACCGAGAGCGGGGGGTCACTGCGTCGAGGCCGCATGACATCCATGGCCAGGGTTTTGTGACTGAACTCCTCTTTGGGCTCTAGGAACGGGTAGCCGTTCAGACGGATATGGGCCTCGTATATGCCCTCGCGGCCCAGTGCGTCTGCCACCCACTTACTGGTCATGGCGGCAGCCATTAGGGGCACAATGTACTCCAAACCTCCAGTCAGCTCGAACATAATGACCACCAGGGAGACCGTCATCCGAGTTACACCACCTGCAGAGTTAGAGGTTCAAAGTTGTTGATTTTTTTAAAAACATGTTTTATGCTTATTCCACATATCTGTCTCATTTCAAAATATTTCATGAACGAAGCCATTTTCAAAATACTTTAATACTGAAAAATTTAGGCAGTTGTAGAGATCAATCAATCATAATCTCTTACCCAAGCAGGCAGCTGCTCCAACCATTGCATATAGGCCTGGTGTGATACAGTCTGCCCCAGGTGAGCACCAGCCCTTAAAGATAACCCAGTCATGGTGGTAGTACGCCAGCTGCTCCATGCCCACACCCAGCAGCCTTCCGGCAATCGCCCCCACAGCCATGCTGGGGATAAACAGACCTGAGGGAACCTGTGTGGAGGAAAATGGACAATCACAGCTCAGATTAAAACATGAATTATGACTAATGACAATAGGCTAAAACTCCACACAAGTCATGCCCCAGTTACAAAACAATCAACTCAACAAATTCCAACAGAGTAAGTAAACATGTCGGAGTCAAATATATTCAAATGAAGATTACGGGTCCTTTATTAAAGCATGCTTCACTCCCCTGACAGACGTCAATACTGCACTGAATCTAGGGCTGCATAATTTGATTAAAAAAATAATAAAATAATAATGATAATAAATAAAACAAATCACATTTCATTTACTTTGGCACATACTATGATTGTGATATCCAACTATTAAATGAATTATCTTGAATCCAAATGTACTTATTAAGGCTAACAGCAAACAATGACTTTAAGAGGATGTCTGCCATAACTTCAAAAGTAAAAAATAAATAAATAAATAAATTTTTGACATACACTACATAAAAAAACCCGACTGTGCATATACTGTATATTACCTGTAATAAATTGCAGCCTTTTTAAGCCTGATTAAATAATTGTACAGGTCCATATTGCAATTTTTCATTGGAACTCATTTTAATGGCCTCTTTTTATATAACTACAAGACGGATTGCAATTTAATTAAATAAGCACTTAAAAGACAAACTCCTTTGAGGAGCATCGACTGGTGTCACATGCTGTCAAATTCCATCTACATCACAGGCAATGTGTGTTTATTTGCTAATTTATAAATATACATGCTAGAGACTTGTTTTATTCATTTTCGCAGCTTATACACTTGATTGGCAAAATGAGTAGACCTGTTAACTTCGTGCCCTATTAATTTGTGCCCTGAACACAACATAACAGCAAAAATGTCTGCCAGTTATCCCCCCCCCTTTTCCAGGAGACTGCTTTCCGTATTAGTGAAATTGAATGCCAGGAATGGGTCTTGTGCACTTCATCTGCAAAAAGCAGTCAACCTAATTGAGATTATAATTATGCAAAACGATTAATGTGGATTTAAAAGTTTGACATGCAAGTAACAAAAGAAACATGTTGTAATGTAAAAACATGTAGGCCTCCACTCCTGGGTAAAACATAATACAATTATGAAGATTTAATGAATAGCTTTCACTTATTATCTCATTATTAACATGTGCACCAATGTAAAATAAAGACTTGGTAACAAGAAGCGATACAGAGATGTCAAGCGGGACAGGGGAAAAGAAAATGGCTAATGTTGTTTTACACTGCATTCATTTGCACTCAAATTCACAACCATTAAATAAACACATCTGACAGAAAACAAGTGCAAGCCATGCTGTCTTTGACGCACACCTGCAACGCATCGGGGAAAACTGCCTGTCTCAGTCAAACACTTAATGGTGGTATGGAGGAAAGTATAGAGGCGTCAGAAGTTCAATACACTGGCAGTTTCACTCAAAAAAAGTGCAAGCGTGGTACAACGTGCAAATGGGGTGAATTGGTGATGCATGAACTTTAAAAACAAAAGCCCCCGCCTCTTCATTTTTGCCTCTGTACATTGCACATAGTAGATTTCATTTCTTTTGTGAATAAACGTTAAGTGATCATTTACTAGGGATGGGAATCACCAGTCACCACCCAATCCGATATTATCGATAATACGATGCCTAGGTGCCAATTCAATTAAAATTGGGATTCTGCAAGTATCTTGATTTTATAAATATTACAATTCGATATAACATTTTCCCTGATTTTGTTACACATTTAACCCTAAATGTTTAATGGTCAATCAAAATGTAGAGTGTTCCTTACCTTCTTAAAACTTTAAAACCAAGTGCAGCATTTAAACAATATAAACTAACTTCAAATACAACAGCTAAACATTTAACTTGAAATTAAATTTAGCAAAAAAAACTAAATTTTGACTGTTTACTGTGTACCACTGTTATGTCTAATGTCTAATTCGCTCACAGATTGTGGATAAAAAGGTTGATTGGAGGCATATAACGCACAACGCTGATTGTCCGATCACTGGTCATGGTCAACTGAAAAACAGGCAAATTGGGACCTTGGCTGCTTAAGTGGTGCATCTCTATTATAAATGTAAAAATTGTTTAAAAAAATTTAAGATTTTAGAGTCAGTGTGGCGATACGTGAATTGCCACACAAAAGAATCGCCGTTCATAACTGAATACATTTTTCCTCACCTCCATTATTTACACTGGCAAAGCTGGATTTTGGTTGATGTTAAATGTGTTACAACTCTCTCATTTAGCTTATAAAGCCTCCAAGTAAAAGTCAACAAGGTTGCAACTATATTTCATGCCAGTGCAAACCTGACTCTGATTATTCCACCTGGTAGCATTACATTTCTGACTTCTTTTTCGAAAATGCAATGCTACCAGGTGGACCAACCACCTGCATTTTTAAATTTAACCTACGCCTCCATTTTTTTAATTGAATTGAACATCACACTGACCATTTCCTCAGATGTCTTTTTGATTTCTAACAAACTGAAGGTTTGTAAGTGTGCACAGACACACCAATGCACAAGTATAAACACTGCGGGCCACTTGCGTAGACTACACCCTAGGCTCCATGTAGACTTGATGCAGAAGCATAAATTAGGCTTTAGATGTCAGCAGTTTTGAAACAAGTTATGTTTTAAGGCAACATCATTTGCCATCAGTTGCAGTTTCTCACAGCAGGGGTAGAAACCAGATTTAAGATCACCACCATTTTCTCAGATTTCACTGTTAAGACTTTTTGCCACCTAAAAATATTCTTGCTTACAACATGGGAAAGAAAAGTTGCGTGCCACTAATGACATCAGCCAACATTTCCTAACTTGTGCTTGTAGTCTAAAATTACAAAAACAGATATAACATAACATTTGTTGTATTTGGTCTTTAAACAAATGACTCATTGCTCTTTTGATCCTATGTGGGATAAAACTGACCTTCATGCCAAAGGTAACCACAGTGATGAGCATCTTGAAGATGAGCGCCAATGCCAGTTGCCACATGGCCGTGAAGACGTCGTGGCTAGCGGGTCGGTCGGGCAGGGTGTTGCTGTTGCTCTTGACATCGGTTGCGTTTCCGTAGTTGCACAACTGGGAGGAGTCGAGCAGCCCGCAGTCATTGAACAGCTCTGAAATGAGCTCGCTGGTGCTCATGCGCGTGTAGCTATTGGGGAAAGCTAGCACAGCTGTGAGCGCCGTCACCACCAACACCTCCAAGACTGGGTAGTGACCCTGGCGTGTCGTTTTGCGTCGCCGACACCAGGCAATGTTCGCTCGGATGAAAAAGGCGCCCCAGATGCCACCGAAGATGCCCAGTAACACGAAGGGCACCAGCTCGACTAGATGCCAGGGGGAGTGAAACTCCACATAGAACAGCACCAGCCGGCTGTTTCCAAACGGGTTGATGGAGCGCAGCGTGAAGGCTGCCACGAGGGCGGCGAAGAAAGAGCGCCACAGTGTCTTTAAAGGGAAGTAATAACTCACCTGTAGGAAAGAAATGTTCAAAGAGAACTGCTTGATGGACTTAGTGCTTTGATTGACTATAAAAGAGATAAGCTATATATTCTGTCAGAGGTAACAAAATCATCAACCGCATAGAAGTAAAGAGTCAGCAAAAAAGGACTAAACTGTAGGGCATTTACCTCCTCTAGACTGAAGAGGACTCCTCCAATAGGAGCACCAAACGCCACTGAAACACCGACTGCAGCAGCAGCAGAGAGTACCTGATGTATTAACACACCAATAAGAGGACTGTTACAACTGACCGCAATCAACAAAGCGAAATTATCTCAGAGAAATTATCTCAAACGCCCCAATTTTTTTTTCTCTCACCTCTCGCCTTTTGGCCTCATTCTTTCGATACTTGGTAAAAAGATGGCACAGTATATTTCCACAGCAACAGGCTACATGGACCAGTGGCCCCTCTTTGCCTAGACTCAGACCCGATGACACGGCCAGCACCAGAGTGACTGTTTTAATCATCAGTGTCCACTTGCCCAAATAACCGCGAATGATGAACCCACTGAGGATAGTCTTAATCTAAGGGCCAGAGTAAGAGAAAATCATTTGTCAGAAAATGACAGATCTATATAATGAATGACAACAGATTCCATCTGGATAATATTAGGTTAGAAACAAATAGTAAAAATGTTTAAAGAAAAGTGAAAAAGAAATTTATATATATATATATATATATATATATAGATATCAATCAATCTTGTACCTCAGGGATACCAGAGCCACAGGCATAAGGGGCAAAGGCTCTAACCAGAGCCACTGCGAGGAAGGCGAAAAGCAGAGCCCAGCAAACATACATCAGATAACTAATGATGTAAGCAAAAGGTCCTTCGTTGGAGCCAATCATTAGCTCGGCCCAGGTCTTCCACTGAGGACACTTGTCTCTCTCCTGGAACGTGGCCTCGTTGGAGTTCCAGCAGCAGTGTTCATGGTTGAACCAGAAGTCATTGAGACATACTCCTTCCTTCAGGTCAGTCATCCAGTGAGCGGAGATGTCGATCCCACCAGCCAGAGCACCTTTACAACAATTTAAAAAATAAAGCCACAAATGTTGGTTCTGGTTTATCAATAATATCTACTGTAACATAATTATTATAACATTGATCTAATTCATTCATTCATCTTCTATACTGCTTCGTCTATACAGGGTCACGGGGGCCTGTAGCCTATCGCAGGAAACCTCAGGCACAAGGCGGGGTACACCATAGATTGGGTGGGGATCCATCGTAGGATCATGCACACACCACCAACTCCAATTGATTGAGAACACCAATTAGCCTAATCCTCGTGTCTTTGGACTGTGGGAGGAAACCTCAGGCACAAGGCGGGGTACACCATAGATTGGGTGTACCCCAAACTCCACGCACAAAGAGTCAAGGTGGGAATCGAACCCTCGTTCCTGGAGGTGCGAGGCCGCAGTGCAAACCATTAAGCTGCTTTCATTTTAATTTGATTTAATACAATTATAATTATTAAAAGATTTCAAATGTAAAAGAGTTAAACTGAAAGGAGCTTCAGTTAAAAACAAGCCATTTAAAGTCATTAAAAAAAAAAAAACTGTTTATATATTGATTACTAACCTGACATCAGTCCAACCAACAACATGAGGAGCCAACCCGAGAAGGCATCATTGATGCTCTTCATGAAAGCCCATGTAGACTCTTTGCTCTTACTGGCAATCTGCAAAATAGAGTCATTCACAATCACTGCCTGCAAATCAGGTTAGTCGATTATTAGTTTCGCCCCACCACTGTCTAAAGGGCTTAGGATTGTCTTTCCAACTCCATACAAGTCCACCTATTGCTAAATGATCTTGTACAGTATTAATGTATAACCAGGTGCTACTGCATACATAAATTCATAGATTGGAAGAAAAAAAGTCTAGCCAACCCACAGACTGAATTGGATGCCCCAGGAATAACTTTTTGTAGTGCAGTAAACACAACCTCTCTGTGACGATCCCGGTCCTTGGACTTCTCTCGCACCCAGTCAATAGTGTTGAAGTCTTCATAAGTGCCCACCCCAGGCACAGGCTCATCTAAAAGATCCATCAGCTTAGGAACCCCATTAAGTCCATCCCCAGCTGCACCTGAACCTTCACAAAGAGGATGTTAGACAAATACAGACAAAAAGGTTTAACGTTCACCACAACTATTAATATTTCATGGAGACTTCTAAAGGGGAAAATCTGAAATCTGAAAACACAAGTTCTATTAATATCATAAGCAATTTACTTTATAAACCATATGAATTAACTAGTGTATACTACAAGCATTATTACAGGAGAAATGATAGGGATACGGTTTTGTGAAGTGGTCTAGCATCATTTTTCTAATCGTTGGATGCTATAGGTTCCTGCTGCTCTTAAACAAAAACCTGTTAATTCCTCAGTGGTCAGCGTGAATCCTGATTGTTTTTACCGGTCACGTTTTAGAGTGATTTTAGAGTTAGACTTAATTAACATTATTTTATGATGTGATGCAGCCTCTGATGCATTGTTGAAGAGTTTTTCCAAGACAAAATGCAGCTTGTGCAAACCCAGCTGACATGAAGCCTTTCCCTGGCTATGTGTTCACTATGTGCTACAAAGCACTAACAGTATTTTTTCCTCAAAATAAACATTTCCATAAAATATTAGGTTATCACACTAATAAGAAGGTGATTTAAAAATTCTTCTTCATCAGAAGTGAATCTTCGCCCTTGTAGGGCTGCTTTCAGGGGACCAAACAGGTATACGTCCGAGGGAGCGAGAAAAGGAATATAGGGAGGATACTTTAACCTCTCAAAACAAAGTTTTTGCAGAGTGTCAAGAGTTTGGACAGAAGTGTGTGGACATGCTTTGTCATGCAAGATTACAACACACTTGCATAGCAGTCCTCCATGTTTAATCCAAAGTTAAAGCTTCTGCTTTTCAATAATCATATCACTGTAACAAGCACTGTTAATTATTATTGACACTTTTTCCAGATAATGTTCCAATATTGGCCCTGGATGATCCCAGAAACATAAATTTTGTAGCTGATGATTGACTTTTGAACTGTTACTTAGTTAGTGATTGAGGATGTTTCTCTTCCAATCTCCAAAATATCCAGATTCCATAAGTTTACTCTCAGGCTTCTATTGATGAATCCATATCTCGTCACCAGCAATGCTTCTCTTTAAGAAACTTTCATCTTCCTTCCTTCAATCCTTTCGTATTGCCCCAAATTTTGTTTGCAGATATACAATTTTTTGTATATGATAAGACATATAACCGGATTATATAAGCAGATGTGTATAATAAAAATTTTTTTTTTACTCCTTCTTGTACAAACCTATGAAATGCAAACCTTCCGAATCATGGCCAACACTCCTGTCTGCGCTGATGCAACAGAAAATTAATCAACACCCACTGAGCAATTAGAATGAAGAATTTAACAGCTACTGGAACTACTGGGTTTTAATATATCATATTAATTAAACACTTGATCAGCTTGTTGTATGAATTTTTGTTTTGGTTCACTATTTGACCATTAGAACAAGATTTCTAAAAATGACGAAATCACGTTTTTCATATGAGAGACATCTACCTGACCCGTAGTCCCGGTCTAAAGGAGGCACATCGTCAGTACTGGAGAAGTCTACTGTGGCCCCAGTGATTTCCATGAGGTCCTCGTCGCTGCTGGTGCCCGTGTGCATGTCAGGGAAGCTCTCGGCGTAGCCGGAGTTCTCCATCCTCACCTCACACTGGCAGCCGGAGCAGACAGTCCTGTGATCAGACAATGCAGACTGATTTAATAACATCCTACAGAAGAAGTGTCGAACTATAGTGAGTGCTGCATCATTCTACCTTTCAGTCTGATCAGTGAAATCCAAAACCACAATCATAAGAATTAATCAACAGCACTGAAAGTGTAGAATGGATCATTGTATTAACAAGGAAGTTGCAAATATCCAATCCAGTATGCTATATCCAGATATTGAAAACCTTAAACACATGTAATGTCATTAGGAAAGCTGCAATGACCAAACAAATCCCTTAAGCACACACACATTTATGACGCAACAGCTAATCACAAATCAGACTCTCGCTAAAGCAAGACAGCAAGCAAACTTTACCATTTTATTTCCTAAAAAAAGAAGCAACATTGAACAAAACCGATTTAAACTGACTAAACAGTGAAAGTTGTCCTTATCCGCTGGGTTGAGTTAATTAAATGAAACACACTAGCTCCTAGCTCACTTCTAAAAAAATATATATATATAAAGAGAGAGAGAGATAAACACTGACAGCTAATGCTACGTTTTAAAATAACGTTAGCAAACCACAGAGCAATTTGCTAACGTGAAAAGTACATACGCGACCCAAAACAGAAATGCATACCTCTTAGTTCAGGACTTCCTGGATATTATTTTAACCAGGATTATAACACGTTACATATTTACTTCAGGAGAATGCGCATAGTTGTCCGGTTGGTTAAACATTATCTTCTGACTAGCTGGCTAGTTTCACTCAGCCAGCTTGACTTGCATTTCCATAACAGACAAGACTAATCGAGTGTCGATAGACGTGTACAGTGACTCGGTAATCGATTAACAGAAAACTGTTTGGAATTTTTCCTGTTTTCTTTTGCAGAAAGTTTGATTCACACAAATGAGAGATTTTTACAAATGTGTTTTTCAAATCGTTTGTTCATTGCTTGTTCAGTCGTGTACGACTTTTGGCTACTATGTAGGCCTGCATCCTCCACGCCTTTCTGTCGTGGACCGCTTCGATATTGAATCTTCAGGTCACTGGTCACCATCGTCTATATTGTCTTAATCCTGTATACAAGGTCGCGGAGGGGCGTGGAGTCTACCACAAGAGACTTGGGGCATTGGGCACCCTATCCCCAATCTTACTTGGGCACTTGGGGCATCCTATTCCAGGAGACTTGGATACACCCTGGATAGGGTGCCAATCCATTGCAGGGCAACATTCAGACACGCACACTACAGACAATATGGAAATATCAGTTAGCCTACTCTGCATGAACCGGTGCACCCGGAGGAAACCCACCTAGCATGGGGAGAACATGTAAACTGATCAAATCCAGTCCCTTGAGGTGCAAGGTGATATTGCTAATCACTAAGTCACCATGCAGCCTGATGCGGCATTCTCATTGTACCTCTTTTTATCAAGCCAGCATGCTTTTTGGATAACCTTTTTGCATGTTCCGCTCCCAGCATTAGCACGGAGGTCAACTGCGGTTATGCTCATCCACAAGCCAAGGTCTCAACCATTCAACTTCATAAGTAGGTGTTTTAGGATCACTAAAATATAGACATGTCATTACAACAGTGAGGTGGTGCAAATCGACTCCATAGCTGACATTTTTTGCAATAGCAATACACCTGAAGCCTTCTCTTCATATAATACAACTGCCAGAACATGACAGTTTGCATGTTCTCCCCATGCTTTGTGAGTTTCCTCTAGGAACTCTGGTTTCCTCCCACCTAGCATGGGAAAGTCCAAAGTCCAAAGACATGCACAAGAGGTAATTTACTCACATCGATACCGCTTTATCCTATACTCAGGGTTGCAGTGGGCCTGGAGCCTATCCCAGGAGGCTTAGGGCACAAGGCAGGGTACACCACTGCCGACAATATTATTACTACTTCTAAAATGTTTCTAATAATTGTTTGTACAATTGTTGACACAACTTCTAGTTGTAAATGGAAAACCAAAAAAACAACACGAAACAAAGAATTGCAAGAACGCAAAACATTATGCTTGGTTACAACGATCAAACATATGCAAAGCTATTTGCGTGGATGTGACTGATTATTTTTCTGTTACTGTTGGCTTTGTACAGTCCTGAGTGCCAGCGCGATCAACAGGATTCTAACAGGTTCTTTAATCTGGGCCAAAGTCCGCAGAGCACATGTGCACACACACACACACACACACACACACACACACACACACACACACACACACACACACACACACACAGAGGCACATATGCATGTGACACACACACACTTGGCACAGGTAAAGATGATGAACTTGTCGTAAGGGCTCAAAGCTCTCGTCTGGAGAATTCAATTTCTGGTAATTTTGCTGACAGTTAAAGGAACAGTATGAAAAAAAGAAAAAAAAAACGTTCATGTTATCCTCGAATTAAGGCATTCATTTTAATCCCTTGTTATTTACCCTTGTATTTTATATCACTAGACTACATTGCATTTACAGCAAGAGAAAAACTAACTATTTATTATTCACTCACAAACTGTCTGCAAAGAAGCCTTGTTTTTGTTATATTTGACATGAAAGACTTTTAATAAAAGGCAGTATTTCACCACACACATAGCATCTCTACCCTAGCTTTTGGTCAAGGATGGAATCAATTTTAGGGTACTATACGGTCTGTCTTCACAGTACATGACCGTTCTGACATATTACTGTTAACCTTCCCAGTATATTTTTCCCAGGAAGATCTGTTTATACACACAAGAGGGTTTATACACACATACATTCATATATATTCAATTCCTCTCACCTTCTGCTGTTTTTAATGTGCTCAAAAATTATTTGACTTGAATGATGTTCAGCACAGTGACATCATTCAAGTCAAATAATTTATAGTTATAGTTATTGACACAGTGATGTTCATGCATACATAGTGGTTAGCACTATGTATGCATGGAGTTTGCATGTTCTCCCCCCGGTTGCTGGGTTTCCTCTGGGCACTCGGGGTTTCCTCCCACAGTTCAAAGACATGCACATTAGGCTAATTAGTGTTTCCAAATTGCCTGTAGTGTGTGATTGTATGCACTCCAATGGACTGGGTGTACTCTGCCTCGTGCCCTGATTCCCCTGGGATAGGCCCCAGGTCTTTTTATGGATGTTGTGAATTTATTGTGGATAAGTACTGTATATA
>JAQMYL010000011.1:7522094-7533670 GCA_030014365.1 Clarias pachynema | reverse complement strand
GAATGATGTACTCAAATAAAATAGTTCATGTGTTTCTATAAAAGCTGGCAGTTAGTGTAGCAAGATGTCACATTTTTTATGGTCTATATTTAATAAACGTTGTGGAATTTATTGTGGATAAGGATATATACTGTACAGAATTCAGTTTGCCCATAAATGTCAAAGCATTTGCAGATATCAAACACAACCAACAAATGTTAGTGCACAGCAATTATATGATGTAATCATGCCATCATGGACCTGAATCTCAAAGCAATGTTTCCAAAATGTTGTGCAGTGAAGAACTGAGAGCAAAGGGAAGTCCTCCACAGGGATAGTATGATATAATACATAATATATACTGTAGTACATAAAATATCATGCCAACTCATTGGCACTCTTTCGTGTGATCCACAGCCACTCAGACAGACACACAGACAGACAGACACACACACACACACACAACACACCTTGTATACACTATGAGCAATTTCGAAATACCAGACAGCCTACAAGACATATCTTTGGACTCTGAGAGGAAACCGGAGTACCTGGAAGAAACCCACCAAGCATCGATAGAACATGAAAACGTCACGAACCAAGACTGGAGGCAAGAATCGATCGGTTGGTCTTGTATTATGATAGATGTATAAAAATTCTATATTGTACAGTATGTGATACATTGTGTTAAGATAAAGGAACTATTTGACGGAAGGGTTTGACAATACACACACACACACACACACACACACACACCAGTAGATGGTTATCTGACCTTTTGCATATCTTTGAAGCCAATACATGAGCAACTGAGCCAGATAAACAGGAAAACCACTCATGAACAGGAAGAAACAGAAAGAAAATATTATGCAAAATAAGATATAAATAGTGCAATAGCAGAATAGTGAAAAAAAAAGAGTGTGGGGAGTGTATAAATTGTGCCTAAGCTGTAATACATGACTACCATTTTTTGTAAAATACTGTATATTTATGCTACTATTATTTGTCACATCTAGAAAAATGGAAGTCTTTTTCCAGGTATGAAGTTGAGGTCATAAAAGAATGGCCCTGGAGCGGATTTAACAGCTGTGCTCAAGGGCCCAACAGCTGCAGCCTTAACTGTCTGAGCCACCACAGCCTCTACATTTACTTTAGCAACATTTTCAATTATTCAAATTTATATTCTGTTCTTCACTTTATAGTCATTACTAATCAAAAATAGAAATTAAACTATATAAAAAGAAAGTCCTCTAAATATCAAATGATCTGGTTGCTAATATATTGTCATGTACATGATACAAACAGAAGAAGAGGGATTTAGAGGGAGACAAAGGTAAGAGGTAAGTAGGTAAAAGGGTACGGAGCAGACCACTGCCCTATGTGTGATGCGGAGAAAAGCCTTATCGGCTATTTAAAGAACAATGTTTTGAAATGGTTGACCCTAGTGTGACTAGATTGACCTGGAATTGACCAATCACTACATCATTACTGTGTCTCTAGCGTGAACTGGATGACATGGTGCTGCAGTCTTAATCCATAAATTTTTTTGATTTTCTGTCCTTTATAATATTTTTATTTAGAAATGTTTAATGGTATTATTTATGTTAATAATAATTATTAATTTTATTAATGTTATTATTATTATTATTATTATTATTATTATTATTAATAATAATAATAATAATAATAATAATAATAATAATAACAGCAGTTATTATTATTATTATTACTATTATTATTATTATTATTATTATTATTATTATCCTTATTATTATTATTATTAATATCAATTAATAGAAGATAATACAAGGTGCACGTAAAATATGTGTTCCATACCTTTTTTTGATGAACAAACAAACTCACTCACTTACTCATCATCTATACCGCTTTATCCTGTATACAAGGTTGTGGGGGGGGGCTGAAGCCTATCCCAGGAGACTTAGGGCACAAGACGGGGTACATCCTGGACAGGGTGTCAATCCAAAAACTACCTCTCTCCCAAGTCACGTGCCCAAATCAACCACCAACCTACTGTACAAAACAGCAAAATAATATTATGGGTAAAAATATAGAAATAAAAGGAACAAAAATAAATAAGAGTAAAAAATTGGCAGGAGGACTTAAAAATAAGGGAATAGAAAATGTACGAGACCATAATACTGTCAATAGTCTGTATGCTCTCCACTCTGAACATCTATAACGTAGATAATGACTGAGCATATGAAAGCAAAAAGCCCATCTTTTATGAAATTGAGCTTCAGAGCTCTTCAGGATAAATAAAAACAATTTTCCAAATGGAGGAAAGATATACGGCCTTTCAACTATGCCGACAAATGAGGTGGAGGAACCTCATTGGGTATTTCAAAGTAGGCAGAGATGGGCAAGACTTTGGACATTATATAAAAGAATTAAGACCCAAAGGATGGGGCAGCTGAAGAACATATGAGTACATTTAGCAGGTGAAAGTTGACATTTGTTGTACACCTCATTATTGCCTAGGAAAGATCTGCTTAATGTAGATTTGGAATCATGTAATCTATAAAACACCTTAAACTGAGTAAATATAAAGAGGGCACATGGTAAAACAGAGCTTATACTTTCAAGCACTCATTTGAGATATTAATATTATTATGTTTTTTTTAATAGCATATATGCTTTACAGCATCTTTTTTTCTCCTTTTGCATGTGCCCAAGACTATGCACTGGATATTAAATAGCATATCTACTATATTCACACCAGTTATTAGTGCTTTTTTGTCATTGTGCTCTGCCTGGCAAATGTTTTAATTAATTTGATATTAATGTTAATAGAGAAATATTGCAAGTCTTTTGATGAAAGTTGTATTTGAGAAAAAGGGGGAAAAAAGGGAAAAAATGATTGATTAGATAAAATTAAACCTTGGGAAATGTGTTAATTGTTACGTTAATTTTAGGATGCATCATTAAACATGATATAACTTTAACATTCAGAGTAACTATGACTTTGACTTAATTCACTGCATTACGGATAACCTTATATCAATAAAATGATGTTGTTGTTTTTTGTTATTATCAAATTGTAATTGCAATCTTTTTATTAAATGATACATAAGACACTTTCTGTTATTGAAAAAAAAAAAATCAACTTTAAGGCGTTCCCAGATCACGTCAATAATAACGTAGTATTGATTATTTTCCTAGAACAGTACACTAGGTTGTGGTTTATTCCTTGCTTGTTACCTCCAAACCTAAATCTTCAAATTTTGAGTACATACAGACTATATTTTTCAATTTAGTTCCAAACAGTTCAGAAATACAATGGTGAATATGTACACAAGAACAGAAAAGTTCAATACTAGTTGGGAGTGGTGCAAACCGACTGAGTTTTTATTGCATTTCTGAGACCAGGCACATAGATTTTGACCTTAGTGTCAAAAGTAGAAAGTACATCAGGTTCTGTCGCACAGCACATTTCAACTCAAATTGTACACTTCATTTTGTCACCTTTTGAATTATGTTTTAATTATAATACCATAAACTGGACAAAGTTATAACAGGGTTTTAGTTTTAATCATTTTGATTGCAAGAAAAATCATGGAATATCACTAGCAGTACTTCAAAGAGTATTGTATGAAAAATACATGTCCTATTAAAACATTCGCACAATTAATGAAGAGTTTTATTCATTCAACACCATTTATGTTCTATTTTGTTTTTAATCCTGATTTATTGCTTAATAAATCAATTCAATTCATTTAAATTCTTTACCAGTTATTTATTTATTTATTTATTTATTTTTACAAAAGTTCTTATAAAAGTAAACTTGTCACGTTTCCTAGCATTTTAGAAATATTCATGGTATTTTTGCACACAGAATTTGAAGATATAAAATTTGCATTATTTCCCTACAAAGCATAGAAAGAAGAAATGCTGCCAGATTGGAGTTATCTCAACTGTCAAATATTTGACCAGGTGATTTCACTGGGGCCATGAGAGTGACAGTGACAGTTAAGCATAAAAGCAGAGCGAGGGATAAAAGCTGGTCTTACAGTTTCATAAAACCAGACTGATCTCCTGGACTCGAGAGTTAAGCTTTTAAGACGGAACTGCCACCGACATGCAGCACTTCAACCAGATTCTAACCATATTGTGCCTTTTGGCTTTGCTTGTCTCAATGCACCAGGTAAAGTCACATCTATTTTAATAAGTCTTTTATCTTAATTTTTAATATTTAGTTTGTAAACCTTTTTTTCCCTCTACATCTATATGATAATATATAGATTATATATCCATAATATATAAATATATATATGTGTTTTAGGCCTCCAGTGCACCTACACTATTGTTTAAAGCTACATCAGGTGTTGAGCAGTCAGACATTACATTGTACCGCAAAGCTCGTATGACGCCGCTGTGGAGAATCTTGGCCAGTAAACCACATGGTGCTTATTGTAGTGACCATACAGAGTGTTCTACAGGACTCTGCAGGTAAAAGACTCTAAGAGAAATTCTTCAGTACTGATTACTTATTGCATGTACACTTGCATGCGTCTGTGCAAAATTTGATCGTGTTTATTCTCTACAGAAATGGCTTTTGCTCTTTTGACGTGCCTGTTGAGTCCTAGTGGATCTGGAGTTTTGTGGAAGAATTGTGCCGCTGAGACCACGTCGAACTACGCAAAGAAAATAATACAAATTCAAAGAAAGGTATAGAAGAATAACAGTACATTTTCTTAAAAATAAAAAAAAAGTACAATTTATAAATATGAATACTTTTTCATTTAAATTGTGAGCACATTTAACAAATTTTTTTTATAAATTGTAAAATTGTTTCTATGCAAATTACAAGCTTAAGTTAAAAATAAAAATCAATATGTAATATTAAATTGTTACATGTAAATATGTAAATATTGACATTTTACTGTAATGATATAGTAATTGTGTTCATATATATTTATTTCTTAATTATACACTGCTTGGCTCCAAAAAAAAGTTGCACAATGTAAGTATTCTTTCTGCACTGTTAGCTTTGAGCTTTGATTAACATGGCCAATTCATATGTAAAAATTATTTCTCATGCTCCCAGAACCACTCATGCACCCAGAACCACTCTTGCACAATTTAAGTTCTGGAATATTGCCACCCCATTATACAAAAAAAAAAAAAAAAACACAAAAAACATGGATAGAATAATTTGGTCATTATGTCCAAATGTTATGTACAGATGGCACTAGGCATGATACATATATCGCTTTGTGTGATTCCCTTCTTACCTGCTCTGCAATAGGGTCAATCTACAGTAGACTCATTTAACCACATGACCCTTTTCCATTGCTCCAAAGTTCAATCTTTATGTTCCCTAGCAAACTGAAGCTTTTTTTGCATCATTTTTGTGTTGCATCATCCAAGTAGAAATGCTCATACTTTAACTATTAAACATAGCTGTGATTTCTACTTTATTATTTGTGATGCAAATTTCTGATTTTTACTGGCCACATTTTTTCCCCAAAGTTGACTAAGCTTTCAGCACTATTGATTATGCTTCCAACTTTTAATAAAAGGTTCATGTATTTACTATGTGTACAGTACTAGTATGTGTAGAAAGCATATGGTTAAATTTTTTAAGGTATATTATCAAAACATAAAAATATTAAACAGTATACAAAATATAGTATGTTTAATGTACAGTAGACATGTGATTTTTATCATTTAATTAGCTTTTAATTTATTTTATTTATAAATTAAATTTTTTTTCCCTTTGTAAAAGTCCAAACTGTTTTGTAGGTGTAGAGCTTTTAATACACGTTTACCATTTTATTAATTTATTGCCTACACCTGAGAGGGTAAAATATTTTCACAAAATCGTACTGTAAAAAAACTTGTTGTACTGTTAAAGCCCTTGATAATGCATTATTCAATGCAAATTATTATTGCATTTATTCATGATATGCTCTTGAATAATGAAATAACTTCATACAAATCCATATTATTATTAAATGTGCATGTGTAATTTAAGGTGGTGTGTGCTGTGGAAAAAAAAGTCTAATAAAAATGGTGGCAAAATTGTTATTCCTTGTCGTTACTTAAATATTGGCCCATCTGTACAATAGTGCAATGGTTAAAGTTACAAAAAATAACCATGTTTCATGTCCACAGAGCCATTACACGATAGAAAACATTACAGGAGCACCTACACTTTTACTGTATTCAAGTATTCCAGAGTCTATGGGTATGCAAACTGAAAACAATCTAAACTTTGATATAATTATACAAATCGGGAAACACATCAAAACAAAGCTTGGATTTAAATCCTTCAACTTATGCAATGATGCAATAACACTAGCCTGTCTCATGTGCAACTACTGTATATCAGATTTTTTTTTTCTTTTTTTCTTTTCTCTTCTAAAACGTCCGCACAGCATACAATATGCTGGTACTATCTAATCATTTTGATTCATACACATTCACATTTCATACAAACTATCATAATTCCTTTGATTGTGTAAAGCTGCTTTGCGACAATGACAATTGTTAAAAGCGCTATATGAAAAAAATTTAAAAATCTAATTGAAAATTTAATTGAATATACACATGCAAGTTAGTTGGTGCTGGGTAACAGTATTTATAGGTGTATGTGTTTTTTTTTCAGTACCAACTGCTGAATCCTAGCCATGCTGGTCCAGTAATCAGGAAATTAATATTGTCTAACTGTCATGGCTGAATATTCTTTTTTATTGTTTTAAAAGACACAGTTGGACAGTTGTAGTCAGTGTAACAAACCCTTTTCTTAAATTGGAATTAATTTTTCCATTCTAATTAATGGGCCAAAACTAGTTTTTGTATAATGAAAAATATCACACATAATCCTATTGGCTTAAATTAGTCTAATGTTCTGAGATTTTACCTCAGAACATTAAAACAATAAAACGATCCTCTGTCACCAGGTAAGAGAAAGCTTGTTTGTTGGACTGATGACTCAGGAAAGGGCAATGTTTAATATTGTAGTTATAGTTATAGTGTCACCACTTACTGTGTGTATCAAATTGTGCTAAACACATGCATCAGAACTAACACTTAAAAAATTAAGTCCATAAATGTGTGCACAAATCTACTGTATTTAATGAGTTTAACATAAGCATAATATTCTTCATTCTTCTATCATTTACCGATATTTATTTTTGTTCAAATTGGAAATTCTGCCGTTATTTTAAACACTGTGTTAATGCATTAATCTGTTTTCGGGTTTAAACTACTATTTGTACAGTATGTTAGAAATAAATTCCTCATTTAATTTATCCCCATGGTAGACAGTATCACAGTGAGTGAAATGCGTTCTCCTGAATGTTGATGCTATTTTATTGAGTGTATTAAATTGACATAGCTATACACATTAAATCATGAATTCTTGATGTGTACTTTTTTTTTTTTTGGTGATAAATTCCTGAGGATCCGGTAACAGGGTTACTACCAGGAAGTGCTGATCTCCCACATGCATGGGTCAGAGACAACGTATATTGCATCCTGTCTGTGTGGGGTCTGAACCTGGCCTATAGGAAGAATGCTGACCGCGATGAAGACAAGGCCAAGGTCTACGAGCTAGAGCAGGCAGAAATGATCACATTCTGGAGCCAGTGCATTTACTTTTCCTTCCTTAGTTTAAATGTCTGGAATAAAGTTAAACTGAAGGAAATTCAATCTTTTGGCATTTTAAAGGAACTTTGTGCAGATTTTTATGCCCTCTGCTCGATGCAAGGTGAATTACAATTATAATTGGATTGGACAACCCATGCCATTCCCCCTACCAACCCTAATACTCTGTCGAAACTATGACATGGAGTTGGGTGTCAGAAGCAGAAAAGTATTCATAAACACAATCACTTTTACAGCACAATATTCAGACAAACTCTCCCAAGCCAACAGACGATGGTTGTAGGTGCAGGACATTGTGTGAGATCATTTGGACCTGGTTCTGTCTTTGCAGTGTGTATTGTGCTGCTGTCCTTGAATAGCAGGCAGGGTTCCTGTTGGATTTTCATGGGTTAGATTAGATCAGATTAGATCACATCTAATCATCTATGCCGCTTTATCCTGTATACAGTGTTGCAGGGGGCCTGGAGCCTATCCCACGAGACTTACGTCACGATGTGTGCCCAATACACACATGCTCATTCAAACACTACGGGCAACTTGGGAACAACAATTAGCTTAATCTGACTGTGGGAGGAAACCAGAGCACTCAAAGGGGGAGAACATGCAAACTCCATACACACAAACCCAAGGGAGGAATTGAACCCGGACCCTGGAGGTGCAAGGCAACAGTGCCTACCACTACACCAGTATGCCGCCTAGATCACGTGTGTTCTTTGGAATTAGATTAGATTAGATTAGATTAGATTAATTTGTATTGTGCAAAGTACATGTACAGAGCCAATGAAATGCAGAATATAGGCAGACTTCAAGTAGGTTTTTAATTCTTATACAGTATGTGACCCATCATATAAAGTCAGATATTAAGATTAGTTTTGTGCTATGGCCAATAGAGTGCTGTATGTGAAATTTATTTTAAAAAAATCAAAATATAAAAAATAAATACCTCATCTTCCTGATCTATCAACAGAATTGAGGAACTTTTAATCCTAATCATTGTTTTAAAGTGCGTTAATAATTAGTATCCCAGCTGGTTTCGCTATGAAACCACACTGCTACTTCGTTAGAAGTTATTTTTAGGGCTAGCAGGAAAATCTTCATGTCACAATGAGACTGAGGGGTCCCTCTTACTTACTATGTTACAGAAGCCTCATTTAAATATTCGAATACAGGATTTCACCACTTTTTTATCCTTTTTTAGCCCTTAAACATACTCTTATTGGCCATATCTCCACAACCGGACATAATACAGTAATAAATGGATCATGAATGTTATTGAACCAGGAATCTGAAACCCAGAATGCAACTTAATACCTAATTTAATGTGATATATTTGATATACGGTTTAATCATTTGGATATAGACACTACAGGATTTATACTGGATATTTTTAAGTTAGACATTGCATTTTGGTCTTATTATGAATATAAAGCATATACAGTATATTTGTATGCATTAGTGCATTAGTCCTATGTTTTTATAGGCTAGTCATTGTAATATGGTCTGATTCTTAATTGATTCAGATTGAATTTATATCGGTTAGTTATTGGAATACGGCCTGTTTTCTGTAGGATCCTTGTTAGATATTTGATATTTATGGGCTATTTCCTGGCATATGGTCTGATGTCTATGAGCTCCTCATTGGATATGTATTGGGTGGACAGTGGAATTTGGTCAAATTCCTATGGGGTTCCTATTGGATTTTTTGGGGTCGATTTTTATAAAGTTGGCATGTGCTCATGATGAGAGTCTTAAAGATATTATAGCTGTTATATACTTTCCAGTGAATACCGCATAATGTTTATAACCCTCTTATAGTATATAGTCCTGTTATTAATATTTCATATTCCATAATATTTTTTTTATGAGTTGTCCTGCATTCTTGCTCAAATCCTGATGTTTCGCTAGCCGGACAAAGTGGAGAAGTTCAAGTACAGCAAGAGCACTGCAGATCGCCTACATGCCTGTGCCATTGTGGTTGGTGATAAGGATTGGGGACATTTACAGGTGGATGCTACGTCCATCTTCCTGCTCTTTCTGGCTCAAATGACAGCTTCAGGTCAGCACTATTAAACTCATAACAATAAAATGAATAAACTCAGCTAATCTCTTTCTATCTTTGTTTTATTGTTTTTCACTTGTTTTAACATCTCTGTCACCCCAGTCAAATTTTTTTTTAAAAAGTGATATTTCATTATCATAATGAGAAACGTTTGACTATCTAGCTGTTTGAACAGAAGTAGTTAATATTTGTTTTATGGTGTACAGGGCTACACATTGTGTACACATGCGATTAGGTCAATGTTGTTCAGAATCTAATATTCTACATTGAAACAGCATACAAAGTTGCGGTAAGTATCCTATGAAGAACATATTCATATTCTAGAATATAACCATAACTATGTAAAGAGCAAGTGGGTTTTCTTTGGAATGCTGTTTAGGATTTTGGAATGTGGGAACAAGGAGACAAGACAAATCAAGGAATTCCCGAACTCAATGCCAGCTCTATTGGGATGGCAAAGGTGAGAGATTCGGTTTGTCTTGAAAGTATCATTCAACCATTGTGCCATTTGTAAATATGATTCGAAAGAGTAGATCACTATGTGGGCAGATTTCATTGATTTCCATCCATGGTGTATTTAGGCAGCCTTGGAGGCCTTGGACGGATTAAACCTCTTTGGTGCCAAAGGTGGCCCAGAGTCTGTCGTTCACGCTTTGTCTGATGACATACAGCGCTGCCAAGTAAGTGTGACTTTTGCTTTGAACATTACATAAGAGGTATGAGGAGCTTGACTATTTTTGCACATACATAAAGTGTTTTTTTAAAATATAATATACAGAATTTAATCAAATATATGCAACCTTTTGTATTCATTCAAACAAGTTTGAAACTGTTAGCTTTTTTGGTTGTTTTGAGGCTTATGTATATAGGGGAATGGATCTGAACCTCAAACCAGACCCAGTTTTGTTTAGGGGTGCTTTAAAATAATGAAACCTTTTTAGCTGTAAAATATTGAAATTATTATTGAGATTATCTGGGATTTAACCCAGATATGCTTTATGCAACCCAGGAAACCACAGGTTTAATAATATATTACAGTATATACATTTCAGTGTGTTGCTGCAATGCTATAGACGTAAACATCTCCCCATCTTTTCTGCACGATTTGGTCACTTACAAATTCCCACCCATCATCCAGTACACCCCTATCATACAACAGCCATCACCCAGGCATGGTGAAGGCTTTGTATGAGACATATAATGCCAGCCAACCACAGCGAAGTGCTGCTCATGCCGCATCACAGGGCAGCGTAACACACTCTAGCGAAAGCTCTATCTGCCCTCTCACAGATGCCCACAATTGGCTAGTGTTACAGTGATTGACAGGAGACATTGATTATTCAATCCCTCTCACACACTCACACACACACACACAGAGTTCAGCCAATTTTGCTCTCTTGTCTCCTAGCAACATGGCATCCTTGGGATTCAAACAAGTTCACTCCGGCAAATAGGGTGAAAGCTTTTCTGTTGCACCACTTTGGCTAGGTTTGGCATTAATCTGTCCTTAGACCAGATGTCTACCAATCTATAAATCCAAGAACATTGGATACAACCTGTCGTGACCAATCAGCTACATTGAGTAATTTAAAAAAAATTATTATATTTATTCAACAGAATCATTACAGTAAGGTATTGTCTCAGTCACTGTCTCTTGACAGTCAATCCTCAGCTCCATGCTGCCAAGAGCATCTACTTCTAAAGAGGTGGATGCTGGAGTCCTTTCCATCATCTCTTAACCAGCCCTTGCAGTTGAGGACATTGACATTGTTAACATTACTAAAGAGGAGATCATCTCAACATGGCAGGTGATCTGATAATGAAGTCTGAGAGCTACAAAAGCCGCAGGTTTAATACATTTGTTACAAATTCATCCAGGGGGAAAAAAAAAAAAAAGAAAAAAAATAAT
>JAQMYL010000011.1:7482405-7515888 GCA_030014365.1 Clarias pachynema | reverse complement strand
ACACATTAAGTTTACTGAAAGTAAAAACAGTTGAAAGTCAGAGGACGTTTCTTTTTTTGCTGAGTATATATACTGTACAATTCACTCACTCACTCACTCATCTTCTATACCGCTTTATCCTGTATTATCCTACAATTCAATTCAATATTATTTGTATAGAGCTTTTAAGAATGGACATTGTCACATTGTCACAAAGCAGTTTTACAGAAAATAAAAATTCCAAATGTAAATGTAACATTTAAAAAAATAAAAATATTTATAGATTGTTTTCCTGCCTCGTGTCCTAAGCCTCCTGGGATAGGCTCCAGGCCCCCGCGACCCTGAATACAAGATAAAGCGGTATAGAAGATGAGTAAGTGAGTGAGTGAAATTGGGCAGTTGTAGGTAATTAATAATTAAAAAAAATTTTTTAAGTCTAATGCATATTCAAAACTTCATCTCTTATACTTTAACAAAAAAGGGAAAAGTATATCCCCTGAATGAATATTTTTACTAAGGAAAGAAGTAAATCATATACAAAAATACAAAAGCATCTTTATATTACATTAAAAACTCCTATTACTTTTAGTGAATTTCTTTTCTTGTCACAAGAAAGGTGTTAAAATTACTGCCTCATGCAGATAACTTAAAATGTTATCTGTCTCAATATATGGTGTTTGCAATATTTAAACCTATTTTCAAGATCAAACAAATACAAGATCAGGCTGATATCCTGTACATCTTTTATAAAGAGAAGTATGGACATGGTTTCTGTGGGAAGTACAATGATACTGTGTTGTTTCTGAGGTCATTTCTGATTGATGTGATCTTTCAAAACATCCAGAAAACTGAATTAATTCTCATAAAACATAATGTAAATGTATTGGTTGTTATACTTTATATTGCATCTTGCATCTTAGGCAATACTGATATAGCAAAGGCGGGTTAAGGCGTGGAAGAACTCGATGAGGTGACTGCCATGTTGAACACAACCGCTGTCAAATTATCACTGCCTTTTTTATTTTACGCATACAACCTAAAATCATCCTTTAAAAGAAAAAAAAATCCAAAAAAGCACACAGCATAAACGAGGAATTAACAGAAGAAGATCTGCCAATTTAGTCTTTGTCCTTGCTGCTTATTCATGTGAAAATCTTGCGGGTGATGGTTTATTATTTTTCAATGGCAGCACATGCTGACGTCTTTTATTCTTCTTATACTGCAGTAATCTGCCAGTGATTATGTTTTTTTTATTTAATAAAGTCCTTTTATAAGTCTTTTTTTTTTTTTAATGTCTAGCTGCTGTAAAAAAAAGTCAGTCCCTTTTTTTCCTCTCCAGTCACTCTTTTTTCTCCCTTGTCATTAAAAAGACAAAATGCAGTTTATAATGTAACCAAGAAATCAGAAAGCATAAATTCCTCCTTGCTGGAGACTCTCCAGTGGTGAAAAACGTATTTAATGCTAAAAAGCACTAAACAATTATATATTATATAAATATTTTTTATTACTAAATAATAGGGCATAAATGTATCTAATTTCATTATCGATACTGCTAAATCTTGTATACAGGGTTGCGGGGGGACATGGAACCTACTGTATCCCACAAGACAGGTTTCACCCTGGACATCCTGGGTCAACCCACACACACTACGGGCAATTTGGGAATGCAAATTAGCCTTATCTGCATGTTTTTGGAAGGAAACCAGATTGCCCAGAGGAAACTCACAGAGAACATGCAAACTCCATACACAATGAGGAACTGAACCAGTCTGGGAATCGAACCGGGCCCCTAAGCCATCGTGCCTGTTTTATGTTATGTAGCGTGTCGACCACATTAGTCCCTGCATATTACTGTGTGTGTGTGTATGTGTGTGTGTGTGTGTGTGTGTGTGTGTGTGTGTGTGTGTGTGTGTGTGTGTGTGTGTGTATTGTATATCAGTGTGTTTTCAACCCTGGTCCTGGAAGACCACCATTGCACATTTCATCTTTCCCTATATTCTACATTTTTTTGCCTTTTCATTTCCCTGCTCTATCACACCCATTTTTGATTAAGGAAATGCTGTAAATTTCCTCATTAGTTAAATCAGATGTGATGGGAGATGAGCAAACACTGAAACATGCAGGGCAGATGGTCCTCCTGGACTGGAGTTGAAAACCACTGCAGTATATTATACAGCAGTATAACTTCGTTCGAAAAAAAAAAAAATATCCAGCAACAAATGTTCAGAATATTGAAAGCAACATGCTGTCTAACATTGTACTGGAATGTCTATCTTTTATTGACAGGCTCACACTGATTTGCTCGCTCTCAAGAAGCACCTGACAGTGGGGTTTCCACCTGAACCACGAGAGAAAACTATTTCAGCGTAAGTTCACGTGCACGCACTCATACTATACACGGTACCATCTAAATTCTGGGTCATGTGACCTAAGTTTTACCTTCCTTCACATAACCCAATGACCTCAGACAAGCTGGTCAGCGAGAACAACCTCACACTAGCAATCCTCACTCAGGTTAGTTGTCTGCCTTCATACTCTCTTCTACATCTGTGTACAGATAAAGTTGTTTGGAATGTGTTGGTATTGTCGCTCTTGTACATGATTGGCAGGAGATCATGGTGTATCTGGCCATGAGCAGTCGAACCCAGCCAAAACTTTTCAGTGAAATGTTCCGCCTCCGCATCGGCCTCATTATCCAGGTCATGGTCACTGAGCTGGCACAGTCTCACAACTGCTCTGGTACCAAATCCGTCCTCACATACACCTGCTCGTTACACAATATGAAACGTGCTTGCAATATTAATAATGTATGAAATAAGATGTCAGAATAAAACCGCATAGAGTTACTTGTGGAAATCTTAACACGTGAAAATAACTGAGGCATGTCAACAAGAATTGCAAGTGGACAAATAAAACCTAGTACATACTGTAAAACTAACTAAATCAATCAATAAATAAAACACTTTAATAATTCATCACTAGCTTTTCATTTGTGTCCCATGGATATTTACAAAAGTATGTAGGACAAATTTGCCCTGTATCTAACTTAACATCTAAGGCCCAATGTAGTAAATTATTTTTTTTATTAATTGACGTTTTATTGATGTTAGAATATGAATATGTTTATATGTGTATTTCAGTGCACTCAACTGGATCCGGTGTAAGCCCAGCCATATCTATCCAAGACAAGAATAAATCTGGCTCTGCAAAAGATCAATTAAAAGGCAGCGCTCAGGTCAAATGTGATGTCAGATTGGTATGATGCATGGATTAGCATAATTCCTTATCTTTCCGTCTACTGTTTGGGAAAACAAACTAGTTTCTGCTTTTTCAGCATTTATTTTAAGCCATTATCAGTGCACTCCTTTTGACAATATTGAGTCAGGGGTGAGTACTGTGCATGATAAAAAACTCAACCAATTCATTATTGTAGTGAATAAGTCTTTGGGTAATGTTATGCGATATTGCTTTTAAAATCTTTTGATGAGTAAATATGTGTTTGTTAGAGGTATAGACTTCCTCCTATTTAGTCCTTTTAAGATTCTTTGAGAGGTGCGGCACAGGACAGAAGACAAGGTCAGTGGCTTCGCCGCCACCGTTTAGATGGAGCTCTCAATAGAGTGCCTGTTGGTTTCTATCAAAAGATCTGGAAGATCCTACAAAAGGTCAGCAGAAGCACATGTCAGTGAATGCTGATGCCTGTTCTGTTCTGTGATGTTGTTTATGCTAAATCTTCTTTGCCTTTTGATTGAAAGTGTCACGGACTCTCTATTGAAGGCTCTGTCCTTTCATCATCGACCACAAAAGAGGTAACTTAATAACACTGTGCATTTCGTTCAATAAGGTATGGTATGAGTCATAAGCATAAAGAATTTTATTATTTTTTTTCTTACTAATCGTAATCAGATGACCCCTGGTGAGATTAAATTTGCCATGCATGTGGAGACAGTGCTGAACCGTGTCCCGCAGCCGGAGTACAGGAAGCTGCTGGTGGAAGCGGTCCTAGTCCTGACCATGCTTTCTGAACTGGACATCCATACAATTGGATGTAGAAAAGATTTTTCAAATGGCCAGCGACATGTTCCATAAAGGTCGGGTAATCGTTACATGCATATCCATATAGTGCATTTCAAAAAATATTGGCACCCCTTTTCTGCATACATAAAAAAGTGATGTTTTTAGTTTAACATACTGTATTGTAGCAGTGTATTGTTTCATTACAATATCTTCTTCTAACAAAAAGTATTGTTAAGTAGACCAATTTTTTTTTTTTTAATGATTGACACACTTTCAATTAATATTCAATGAAGCCTCCCCTGGAGAATAACAGTAGTTCCTTTCAAACAAGTTTGGTGACATTTGTTCCAGACACTTTCAGCAATGTTCAAATTCATAAAGAGGTGGTGATGAGAAATGGTTTTTGTATGAATTTTCTTCAACCTTTTTAATTATATTCAAGTTAGTGGTTGAAAATTAATTGTACAGCTAAGATGTAACCTCATGGCAGAAACAACCAGGTTTTGTGCTACAATTTGGCTCACGTTTTTCACAATCATGCTGAAATTCTGCTACTATACTGCAAAAAATGTTCTGTAGAATTTTATGTGGGACTCCAGCGAATTTCTGAGATGATCCAAATGTTCCTTTGAACTTTTGCTTTGTTTATAGAATATTTTATTTAAATTAATTTGAGTTCTATATTTGCATCCTGTGAGATAAGCCTTAGGACTTATGGCAGCCATTTCTCTGTTCAAATCAGTTATTTCACAAAGTTCTATTCATTTTAGGCTGCACGAATTACATTACTGTATGCTTGTCATTATTATGTGATTTTGTTAACAATGATTGAGAAGAAGTTTACAACTGGGAGGTTGCACAAGCCAATGTGCACTTGGTGTGAGCTCCAAGCCCAGAAGAGAATCCACCATAGAACTGTTACCTTAACTATCACTACATCATTTATACAGATTTGTGTTTCTATAGAATCTTTTTCCTACAAAACTTTGGTCCTATAACAATTGGATTATTGGGAATTCTATAGAACATTTTTGCAGTGTAAACTAAAATATAAACCAAGGAAAGACTAACATCAGAATGCTTCATGTCTTTTTAAAATATTTTTAATTTTAGTCTAATTATACATTCTTAAAGATATTTGTATCTTCTGTATATGGAAACCAGTACATACTGTACATTTAAACCATTTTTTTTCAGAAACTAGTTGATATTTGGGATTTTTTAAAATTCTACTGTACAAAATCCTGTTATAAATCTGTGCTTTCTCTATTACAGAAAGACCTAGGAGCAGACGATACAACCCTGGAAAAGGATCAGTCCAACGGTATCTGCAGGTTACTTTATGACAGTGCACCCAGTGACCGTTTTTGGGAGCATGACCTACCTGTCTAAAGCTGTAGCCACTTATGTTGATGAATTCCTGCCAACTGGGTCCTGTGCCCTTCAGTGACACACTCTTGCAATTCACACTCTAGCTTGCAATTTGTTTTTAATGGCTGACAAATATGAGTGATTATAACTGGCATAGAAATATCACTGAACATTATAACATTATTGAATATTTGAAACAGAAAGATTTTTGTAGATGTCTAAAATTTGAATTTGAAAAATATGGATTAAAATATTAATGTCGGCAAGGTTTAGGTGTGCAAATTGATTCAAATAAAGACATTGTCAATGTAGTGGTCTTCCACATTCATTTATGAAAAAAGAGAGATAAAAAGCATTCAAAATCTCAATATTACAAGTATCTTGAGCCAACCCTCATTACTTAATATTATATTAAAATTAATTAAATGGTGCAAATTAAATTAAAGGAAATGGGAACAAATGTTTTACTGTGACAAGCTGCAAAATGCAATTAAAAAATTTATATTACAACCTGAGCAGCAACCTCATTTCCCCTCTCGTCTGTTCCAACCACTCAGCATTCAGCATCACCAGTATACTAATCACCGTCCTGATCATCTCTTATCATCTGCACCTGTTTCTTACTTGTTCATGCCTTAAGTTAGATGCTTTGTTTAATGCTGCAATACTTTATAGGTCACGGTGTGGCTTAACAAATGAAACACATTCCTTTGAAACTGGTCAGGGACTGGACTGAAAATAAGATCCTTAAATGGGAGGCAAAAAAAATCCTTTAAGAAGAATGGTTCCTCAAGACTTCCTTAAAAATATAGGAAAGTCTGACTTTGGAGACAAAATTGAAAGAAATGCTCAAGACTTTTGTGTAGTACTATATTAAACCAAATCATGTTCCACTATATAAATGCAGACCATACTGTATTAGAAAAGTTTAAAGTGGGTGGCATTTGAATTTGCAGATTCCTTTAATCTGGATTCAACTTTTTCCATACCATTGAAAAATGCTTTCGGGTGAGCGCTGAATCAATATATTTCAAGGTTTTTTACAGTATATTATAATCAAAAAGGCTTTTTAAAATTATAAATAGGCTTAAATTTGATTTTCCAATAATAAACATTAAACATATTCGCATTTGACCATGGGGAAAACAGAGTATGCTTATCATTAAATAAAAACCACAGACACGATCACACTGCTGTATTTGATTTTAATCCATACAGCCATACCTTAACCATACCTGAATGAAATGTTACAAGTTACTGTATGCATAAACAGCTTCAACTTGTAAGGTGAAGTCCAAAATGTTCAGGGACAAGACAAATGTACAAAAGTGACCTGTACACATTTCTCCAGGACTCAAGAATTCAGGAGGCCAGCAACTGTGGCACGATCATCAACATTGACAGTGGTTGATTCAAAACACTATTCAGGCAATGTGCATACAAAACCGTGGCTTGGTTTAGACATTATAAACATTAAAGATTCAAGTGCACACAATTACAACAACAAACTCTCCGACCGGGGGGAAATAGAGGGGCAGGGGACTTGACATCATGACATTGTTTCATTCCACCGCAAATCACTATACATTGTCACTCCATTCGCATTCAGCCAGTGACATCATCTAAGAGGGCCATCTAGAAACACTAGATCTGACACTTAGGAACTTAAAGAGAATAAAATGACAGGACTATGTTATGCTCTCGGGGCAGGGGATGCTACAAACACACAGCTCAAGGGCAAAAATGGCACGTGATCATGTCAGTCTCTGAACCAATTCTCACATCTTCGTTGTCATATTTGGTTTTGGGTTGGTTGATGTTTTTCCTCTGGCGCTACTGTCAGGCTGATGCTCTCCTTAGCGCTACATGAAGTGCATCTGAAAATGGAAAAAGAATATATATATATGTATATATACAGTATATATATATATATATATATATATATATAGAGAGAGAGAGAGAGAGAGAGAGAGAGAGAGAGAGATACAGTCTGTTCTGTCTGTTCAAAGTAATATTTCAAATAAATGTCCGCTACAGTAACGTTCAGAAATTATATATCCCTATGCTGTGTGCTGGACTTAATTATAGAAAACAAGACTTTTATTTTATTTCAAAGGTAATATCTCTTGACACGTTGTCATCTCTTCATCTATACCACTTTATTCTGTGTACAGGGTCCCATGGGGCCTATGCCAGAGAATCCACACAAATGCCAATCCCTACACACTACAGGTCAATTTGGGAACTTACTGTAGGTACATGTTCTTGGACTGCCAGAGGAAACCAGAGTATTTGGAGGAAACCCACCAAGCACAGGAAGAACATGCAAACTCCATGCACACAGACCCGAGGCGGGAATCGAACCCGCACCCTGGAGGTGCAAGGCATCAGTACTAGCCACTAAGCCACTATGCCGCCTCTGTTAATACGGTGGGTTGAAAATTCAATGAGTGCAGTGTACCTGAGTCCCAGGGACAGGGGTGAAGGGGTTGGTGGTGCGGAGAACAGGCTGGTTGTACATCACAGGCTGGGGTGCCATTAAGGGCACTGAACTCATCTGGCCCATGGGAGGAGGGATCTATCAGAAATCAAACACGAAATGATTTTTCACAGAACAATCACATTAGAAAAAAACAACTTAAAATGACAATAGGATAAATATAATTTACAAATTGCATATAATTCTTCCCTTGCCAGAATGCAGTAGACATGTATTGTTTATGATTTTTGCATTTCTTGTTTTGCACTACACTCACTCACTCATAGCCTATACCGCTTTATCCTTTATTCAGGGTCGCGGGGGTGGGGTGGTGGGAGCTGGCGCCTATGCCAGGAGACTTAGGACAGTAGGCAGGGTACATCCTGGACAGGGTGCCAATCCATCACCAGGCACACACATACAGTATACAGTACATACACTCATTCACACACTATGTTCAAGATTCGAGAACGCCAATAAGCCTAATCTACATGTCTTAGGACTGTTGGAGGAAACCGGAGTACCCGGAGGAAACCCACCAAGCACGAGGAGAACCTGCAAACTCCATGCACACAGAGACGGGAATCGAACTCAGACCCTGAAGGTGCAAGGCGACAGTGCTAACCACTATGCCAACATTTGCACTACACCTATAAGCTAAAAAAATCAGGAAAGCTTACAGCCAGCAGTTTAGCATTGACTGGACCAAACTGATTTCTCATCACACATTCAAATCTCAACTAAAAAAGAGATCGTGCCACATTAACAGCACCCAGATAAACCCAATAGTAGCAGCCATCTTGAAGCTTTCTTCTATAGCAATTAGTTTAGCATCACCCAACACAGGCATCATTGCCTATGACCTAAATCTTCAAGATGAGATGGTATGTTAGTTATTTGGCTAATGATTCTAAGTTTGTTGGCATATTTACTTTCTATGTATGTGAGTGTGCTATGATACAAGAATGCAATCTACATGATGCTGGTAAGATGTTTTTTTTCCCTACCATCCCATATACAGGCACTTGGGGGGTTGTCATTGGAAATGCTACCGGAGCTGGTGCCTGAAAAATAAATCAATCAGTACACATGATGAAAACAAATGGTTGCAAAAGGATTTCTCACGAAGGAGTAACAAAGAGACTTACATAGCCAGTATAAATCATTCCATTCTGCAGTGAACAGATGGAAGAGGAAAAGAAATGGTACAGTTAGCCTTTCAGGCAGCTTGTGTTTGCACTTGTGTTTATGTAACACTGTCTATATTCCCAAAGAAATGTCTCATTGAGGTTTAAAGAGGAAAAAGTTCCTACCATCTGTGGCACAGGAATAGGGGCAGGGGCCAGATGTGTGTGTCCCCAAGGTGCGGTGCCACTCATGGCTTTAGACTGCCAGTGAGATCCTCCTGTGGTTTTCTTCTCCAGGTGGGTCCATTGCATCTCTGGCCTTATGAGAAAGAATAGAAGAATTTCACCATCAAAAACCAGCTCTCATGGCAGCGAATGAGGCCTGAGATTAAATATCTCCAGATATGGATTTACGTACTTTGGAGTTTAACACTGTGATTTATGTAATTCCTTTTGTAATGAAAATATTGCAACTAATCTACTGCTTTGGAAGTGTAAAGCATTCTCATGACAGTGAAAGTTAATAATAGATTATGACATGACAAAGTACCTAACAAACATCATGCTTCAAACGATAGTTGATAACATAACTCATCTTATGGCTGTTTCACAACATTTACAGTACTCTCTATATACTTACAGTTTGTGTCCCATCACATCAAATCAGCTATTATGTCCCAATTTGGGTGATTTAATTTTGAAACCAAGTTTATTACTGTATCAGGTCCAGTCGCTGAGATATGGCCAGTGCGAGTTTGTTTAACGAAAAGCCCCTCAAAAAAAACACCATCGATATATAGTGATATTCCAGCTCGGACAGCTGGCATTAAAATGCTTTTAAGCAATGTTTATGATTAACTTTATCAAATCTGTTGCAGGATCAGAAAGATGAGGTATAAACCAATTCATGCCAAAATGGCCAAATTTCACTTATCGCACTCTATTGGCCATAGCGCAAAGCCAACCCGGTCAACTTAACACCTGACTTGATATGACAGGTCACACTTAACTATAAACAGATAAAAAATTCAATGTTCATTAATAAATTGCTAATTTAACTTTTTTTTAAAACAAGAATGTAAAGATTTCCCGTCAATAAAACTGATCCAACAATCAATCTTCCATCTTCCAAGGGATCTTCCATTTATACAGTCTGAGATGATATAAACCGAATGGCCAGACGTTTGTGAACATCTAACCAACACTCATATGTGCTTCATGAACATCCCATTGAGGTCAGGCACAGATGTCAAGGGAAATGGCATTGTGCAGATTTGGCGCTCCAGTTCATCCCAAAGGTGTCCAATTGTGCTGAGGTCAGGCTTTTGTGCAGGTCCCTCAGGTGCTTTCATGTCCTGACAAACCATGTCTTCATGGATAGGGGCACTATCATGTTAAAACAGGTTTGGGCTGTTTCGTAGTTTCGGAAATTATAATGCTACAGGGACAGGAAGACATCCTGGACAATTGTTTGCTTCCAACTTTGTAGCAACAGTTTGGGAAAGGTGCACATTATGGGTGCGATTGGTCACACTTTTGGCCATATAGTGTATATTCAAAGTGACCTATAAGGTAAATATATCTTCTATAATGGGCAGTTAGTTGGATGTAATAAACTAAGCATATTGAGAAAATCTTACTTTTTGGCCAGGGGTGCTCCAAAGTGCAAATCTATGAGAAACACAACACACTCAATTAGACAGGAAATAAAAAAAGAATTCCAATAAATATATAAAAAGCCAAATGAATAAAAGACCTACTGCCCACTAGGTTGGCCAAAGAGGAGTCCAGGTCATTAGTCAGTAGCTTTCCTCCATTATGGAGATGTGTGCCATGGCCGTGGACCTGTGAGGTGGGCTTGAGTAGGGGTCCTAAAAGGGACACAATCTATAGAAGGAGACAGAAGGATGGAAAATGGAATGTGTGTCCTCTGTGCCTTTACAAACTATCACATTCATTTACAAATCTTTGACTCACCGAGAGACGGTCCAGTCATGCAGAGCAAGTTAAACAGAAACAGGAAAAATATTAAGTCAAATAGTAAAGATGTCAAGACGAAATATATGAAGACATGTGACTGAGTACGTATTGTGTTCATATTGCCGTGTGTTGTCATATTAATCGTGTAAACCTGACCTCCCCAGCCGTTGTTAGTGGCAGGCAGGGTGCTCGTCGGAACAGGGGTGGTGAGGTTGTGTTGGAGGTCAAAATGATCACTGGTGAAACTGTGCACACTGTTGGTTCCAGATACACAGAAACACGTTATTTTTTACACATTATGAAATGGATATCAAATAGTAGCAATAATCTTAAAGCATCTCATAAGTTCTATTCTCAGTACCCATTTGTGAGGGGTAGATCTGGTGGGCTAGAGAGTAGCTCAGTAGCACCACTACTGGTGCAGCTGCTGTTGGCACTGCCCACGGACTGCCCGCTGGGGGACACTGTCGGGGTCTGCATGCCAATATCTTTGAGCTGTACTCCCTGTGGTGAAGTTAAAGGAAAAACAAATCAACAAGGCTACTCTCTTTTTGATTTCATTTGCTTTGTACATATTTAACAATCTAATTTGGGCCAGTTGCCTCTAAATTTTGTAATTAACTTTCAAAACTAATGTAATGTAAAAATGATAGCGACACTTATTGGTATCAGTATTAAAAATTTTAACTTAAATTCCAATGAATTTTGGTTCAGTATAACATACTTTATTATTCATTTTGGTTTATTTTATTGTATTTTACAGGCATGATTTAATGACTTTTATATTATTATTTTTAACGTTCATTTGTATGTTCATTCCTTAGATGACATCATGATTTTTGCTAAAAACAGACATGTTCAGTACTGTCTTGAGCCACTTCTCAATTCTTTATATTAATTAGAATGAAATTAAAGAATGGGAACAAATGTTTTACTGTAACAGGTTACAAAGTGCTTAAAGATACGATTTAAAAACCGGTTGTTTATGTAACAACCTCAGCAGCACCCTCATTTCCCCTCTCGTCTGTTCCAACGACTCAGCATTCAGCATCACCAGTATCTGCACCTGTTTCTCACTGGTTCATGCTTGAATGGTTCATAGGTCAATAATGTGGCTTAACAAGCAAAAAAACATTCCTCTGAAACTGCTCAGGTACAGGGACTGGTCTAATATTGAGAGAGTACTAATCCTGGAGTACTATTCCTCAAGACTACAATAACAATACAAGAACGTCTGGCTCTTTGAAAGCAGAATATAATTAAATAAATGAGGTGTGGCTCAAGACTGTTTGTACAGTACTGTATATTTAAAAAATAGTTTTAACTTTAGGTGAGAATATTATCTATTAATGATCTCTGCAAAATATACACTTACAAAAATCTAAGTGAATTTTAGATATATACTTATAATTATAACAAATAATTATATTTGTTACCATATTTAAACAGAAAAACACAATTTGTTGAAAAATATTTCAGTATACATTGTGTACAAATGTATATTTTGAGTTTCATTCTTATATATACATTAATTATGATACCTGGACTTGAGGAACCACATTTTTAACATCAAGTTAAACATTGCCTTTACTTTCAAAAAACTAACCAGTGAGACATTGAGTTATCTCACCTTTGCAGGCTGTAATCTGTTGCCCTCAGCCTCCTGAGCCTGCTGTTTCTCATCCCTGCAAACCGGAAAGGCAATAAACAGAAGTAAACAGTCTGAAACCAGATAGGTCTATCTAAAAAGGTTCACATCAAACATCATAATGTGGAAAAGTGTGATCTCATTGACTTGGCATGACCGGGGCATGGTGGTTGGTGCTAGATTGGCGATTTTGAGACTAGATGTTTTGAGCCCGGAGCCTCAGATTCCTGATTTTGGCTAACAACAGAATGAGAGGAACCTGAAACTTTTTTCTGCTGTTGTATCCCATCCACTCTTACTCACTCATCTTCTATACCGCTTTATCCTGTATTCAGGGTCGCGGGGGGCCTGGAGCCTATCACAGGAGGCTTAGGGCACGAGGCAGGGTACACCCTGGACAGGGTGCCAATCCATCGCAGGGCACACACACTCACACACTACAGGCAATTTGGAAATGCCAATTAACCTAATCTGCATGTCTTTGGACTGTGGGAGGAAACCAGAGTACCCGGAAGAAAAGCACAGGGAGAACATGCAAACTCCATGCACACAGAGACAGGAATCGAACCCAGACCCTGGAGGTGCAAGGCAACAGTGCTAACCACTACACCACCATTATTTTGTGCATTCTGAGATGCTTTTCCACTCATTACAGTTGTATTTGCGTGATTATTTGCGTTATCATAGTCTTCCTGTCATTTCGAAACCAGCGCACCAATCTGTTTCCACCAAAAGAATGAGTTTTTGTCATTATTTTCACCCCATTCTTTGTGAACTTTTAAGATTTACTGTGAAAAGACCAGGAGATCAACTGTTTCCAAAATCCTCAAACCAGCCCATCATCCACAAACAACCATGCCATATCCAAAGCCACTGAGATCACTGAGATTTTTTTGTGTTCTGATGTTTGATGTGAACATCAACTTAAGCTCTTGAGCTGCTTTTTGATGATTCTACTGTATGCACTGCACCACTGCCATGTGATTGAAAAACTGCCCAAATGACCATGTGTACTGTACAGTACATGTGTTTCTAATCACGTTGACCAGATGACTGTATCCATGATCCATGTAAAATAAAACCAATTGCGCCTTACTGTGATCAATATACTGTATCATATCGGCCATAAATTGTGTTGGTTATATTTCTATTCCAATCACAGCTGACCAAATTCGACAAAAAAAGGCTTGATCTAAATCATTCTCACTGTAAACACTCTGGGACAAACTGTTTAATAAGCTATGCCATGTGGAGTCAGCAGGACTCTTTTTATACTTGCATAATGAAAATGCGCTGTCTGATAGAGACCTATTTATAAGCAAATGCTTTTTAATATCTAATAACATCTCACTGTGCTACATAATTGCTTTTTTCAGCATCAGTTGATAAGATTGTAAAAATCGATTTACCCGGGGAACTCTGATATGTGTTGGATACCTGTTGACGGAGGAGAGCTCTTTGATTTTCTTGCCTTCCAGAGAGGCCAGGTGTTGTTCAAGAGCTTGTAAGAGACTACTTGGGGCCTGGAAGCGATGCAGGTTGAGGAAAAGAGGTATTTCAGACACGTGTGTAGACACTGAGCACAATACAAAAGCACGCAGACATACACTCTCACAAACCCTCACACACACACACACACACACACACACAAACCAACATGGAACGACATGGACGCTACTACTATACATACAGTACATAGACTTCTACAGCTGAAAGACTCGCTCTCGCTCACTTACTCATACACACAGACACAAAAGTGCACACAGACAGACAAACAGACATATACAGAGTCACAACGGGAAGTTCTGTATTACTGACATAACCTAATACTCTTCATGAGCCTCTAAAATAAAAAGGGAGACAAAGCAAAAAAGATTCAAATAGAAGATGCTTGGACATGCAAAAAATGTGTTATTTCCCATGCAAGTGTTCTGAAACTTCATACACGGCTTGTGAAGGAAACTGAGATCAAGGACTTCTCAAAGGGGGGGACACAAATTACTAGACTTTGCAACAAACATACAAAAAAGAAAAGAAAAAAAACAGAGGGACCTATTTTTTTTTCTGACCATGCAGAGTACATTATGAAGCACAGATATAAAAAAGCCAAAGCGCAACCTATGAAACTTTGGATTCCACTTGGAGTTGAATTTTGCAGCAAATTGCACATTTTTGTGCGTAGTTTCCTTTGAAATAGTTCAGCAAACGCATGCCCTTTTATCATCAGGAAGAGGAAATAAAATAAAAAAAAACATTTGGAAGCCAAAGCAGGTTATAGAGAGAAAGGCAAATGCTGGATGAGAACATGAGGTTGTGCGTTCGCTGATTGAAATGCAGCATTCTTCTTCCTTTATAGCCTATAATCAATGAGCTGTACTGGCCGATGAAGAACATTCACTCTTCAAGAGAATGGCTTTGTTCGTACACAACATTTGCCTTTCAACGACTAGACGTGTCCACTCTGCATGCCAGTTCGAGGGAGGATTTCCATGAATAACAAAAGAACAGATTTCTCAGACAGTCTAAGAGGACAGAAAACGAGGGAAAGCCCACTGAGAAATCCGAAACACACGCCATGAAAAGAGACTGTCTTAAAACAAGAAACAAACGAAAAGATAGCAAGAAGTTAAGGAAACGGTAACATTGCTGTAGGAGTGTACAAAAGGCCATACTATCTCACAGTATCTCTATAGTGGATTTATTTATTTATTTATTTATTTTTGTCAAATATAATATTAATTTTATGTTGGTTACGAAATATTTCCATGGATGTAACATTATGCAGGCCTTCTGAAAACTGCTTCAGCTGAAGTAAACAAGGCACTCCTTCCATTTAAAAATGTTTTTGACATGGTTAGGTACCACTGTAGTATGCCAGCTCAACACCTTCAGGAGTCCCTGTCTGATGTAAATGAAAATGTCAAAAAACAAACAAACAAACAAAAAAAATAATAAGCCAAATGGTTGCAAACTGAAGGGGGAGATGTGTGCCCAGCACCCCTCTGTCAGTCGGCATGGAGCGTAATTGGCATGAAATGCACAGTCCAGAATAAACTGGAAGCCTATGTTTGGCATGGCTGCTGACTATAAACTTCAGATGGTGCCAGGCAAAGTTTTGTCCCCTGCTCCAGTTTTAAGGCATTCTATTTATTGTGCACATTCACAACTCTTCCCAAAAAGCTATTAAAGCAAAAAATACCCTACCAGTGCAGAGATATATGGCAATGGTGAGTGCCTACAGTATAAAAGCTAAACACTATACCCAAAATCTCTTAGGCACGGACACCATTCGGCCATACATCAGTCTGCACTGGAAATAGAAGCCCTTTAAATTTCTCATGGATTTTACCAGTAAGAAATGGTGGCTTGAAGAGCGAGCACTTAATCTTAACATGATGACACCGCAAACCTCAATAGCCTTGAACGGCCTTTCATTCCTAATAAAAAAGATGCTGTGCTAATACACATGGCAATATTCAAGGCATAAGGCTTCATAAATGAGAGCTTCTGGTGACCAGCTTTAGTACCCATTTACCTCTGATGAAAACAGAAAATGCAAAACAGCACATCAGATTCCCAGGGAGAGCGCGCGGGTATGGAGTAAGTTTCTGGAGGCCCCTATCCTAAAAGTCTGGTAGATGAGGGGTAAACATAGAGGAAATGGGGGAGGCTGGGGATGGAGGTCTATGGGGTGAGGTGGTGATGAGAATTTCGGGTGAAGCCACATGGCAGAAATTGAGATGAAATGTGCCACTAACCTGTGAGAGATCTGGGATGTCAACCTGATCAATTCCAACTTGCTGTGACACAAAAAAAGGAAAAGAGGGAGCAGAACAAAAAATAAAAAAAAGAAAAACAATGTGGAACCAAAAGGATCAAACAAAAGAAAACAAAACAAAAATCAGAAAAGAGGTATGTGGAGGAGGGAGGAAGAATAAAGAAAAAGAGCCATTACTCCATGCAGCGTTTGTGTGGTGGTTAAAGAAAATATGGACAACTGCATGTACAAAGAGATAGATAACAAGGATTTGGATGTTGGCTTCATGGGTGAGAAAACAATGAAATGCCATTTTTGGTCATGTGAACGGAGATGAGATATTCATGACTAGGTGAGAAACATCCAAAAGAAACACACAACTAATGTTGACTTTGAAAAAAAAAAGGACAAGAAAAAATGGCATACACACATCGTTATACAAATAAAGAAATGCGCTCTTAAAGTCAACTTTAGTCTGTTTTTGGATAGCACTGCACCCAGTTCCTGAAGAGACATATTACTTAGCCAAAAAAGACAAAATAATAAAACATAATCTAGAAATCAAGCAGGATGTGCAGAATTCTTTTTTTTGTTCCAAAAAATACCTCCATACACAGCAAGACATTATGATTTAGAAACAAACAAACAAATAAATAAATAAAAAGGAACGGCTAAATTCCAGCCATGCGGCACAGTTGTCAAAAAAAAAAAAAATTGGCTTTAATGCATACTCATTTTCTAAAGGCAGAGGACGACATTACTGCACGTTTTATCCATCAACCTTTTAGATACAAAACACTACAAAGTCCTCACTCATACAGTATCTGATCACAGTCAGAGATCTTCCATGTTGACAACTGTGCCCTGCATTTGGACTGCAAAACTGTTTTTTTTTTTTTCTCTTTTTTTCTTTCTGCAAAGTTAAGTCAAAAGACTGAAATAGTTGGTCTTCATACGAATAACACATCAATCACTGTTCTTATTGTTGCTGAGACTGAGAGACATCTTGCTAACGCATGCAGTGCAGGCAGCAGAACAGGCAGAATGAAGGGGAACCTTTGGTAAAAGTTGAACCAAAAGCCAAGAGGGGCAGTAATCAGAAAAAAAGGGCCTCAATGCCCGACCAAACCCATGCATTGAGTGTATTCAGAAACATTTTACCTCTGCCACTTTGAGAAACTCTGAGAGCTTGGTCATCCTGATAAGAAACCTCTTGTATATTTCCAAGGCTTCTTTGCACTGGTGCTTCTTCATATCAAAATATTTCTCTTTGAAACGAAACAAAGTATTTAGTACAACACTGCATCTACACATAATCAATTTCATTCGCTATATTGTCTTATACCACAGTACTGACGAATTCTTAAATCTGAATGGTCAGAAGGTGTTGATTTATTTTAGAATTCTGGCTTCAAATATCCAGATTAAACTGTATTATGCACTTGTTTGAGCTATTTCATAGGATGGATGCTTTGTATGGTCTAAATCTAATAATAATCATATTACTGTAGTTATGTTTCATTGCAATGGTAGCACAGTGGTTAAGGCATTGGACCATGGATCAGAAAAACCCAGATTCAAACCCCAGCACTATCAAGTTGCCACCGTTGGGCCCTTGAGCAAGGCCCTTAATCCTCAATTGCTCAGATGAAATAAAATGTGAGTCGCTTTGGATAAGGGCATCTACCAAATGCTTTAAATGTAATGTAAATGTAAATCTAATATTCACTCACTCATAGTCTATACTGCTTTATCCTGTATACAGCGGCGTGAGAGGACAAGAGCCTATAGGACACAAGGCGGGATACACCCTGGACAGGGTGACAATCCATCACAGGGTACACATACTGTATAAACACACTCACGTGCTCATTCACACACTAATTTGGGAACGCCAATTAGCCTAATCCGCATGTCTTTGGACTGTGGGAGGAAACCCCGGAGGAAACCAACCAAGCACGGGGAGAACATGCAAAGTTCCAGCACACAGACCCGAAGAGGGAATCGAACCAAGACCCTGGAAGTGCAAGGCTAACCACTAAGCCACTGAAACCTTAAAATAATAATTTTAATTATATTTCATTGCTACGTAACAAAGAAAAATATGTTTTTTGTAAAGAATTGTTTTTTTACAATTATTGAAAGGTTTCTCCTGTATTAGTAATTTTCCTACCAATGATTTTGATTTCTGGTTTCTCAGTGCAAGCACAATATATTAGTTTTATATCTAAGTGAAAATAGAGAGGATGATAAGGGAATGATAATGATTTATAGCTGCTATATTATGAGCAATAACAGTTGTGCAGGGGTTCCACAACATAAAATGTAACTATTAACTGTGAAAATCATTACAATCTTTAATAAAATAATGCAATCAATAGGCCAATGCTGTGGTATAAGAGGAATAAAACACTTCAAGGTCCAATCCATCCACCCATTACTGATGATAGTCTTCAAATAAACAGCAACATAAGTGACACCAGAAATACCAAAAACTACTATAGATGCAAACATGGGACTATACTGTATTACCTAGAAGGTTAATAACACCCTCGTTGTAAGCAGCAAATATGCGAATAGAGTCCTTGAAGAGCAGCATGAAGGCACCATTGATCACACCATTGGTCAGTACATTAGAGGTGGCCTGGAGGGAAAATTAGAGTAATGCATTTAAGTGCAAATGTTAGGATTGTCAAAGTCCTCAGAAAGACAATGAAATACAAGTTATACCAAAGGGCACTTAGTCTATCAGGTTTCACAGAGTTTCTTCAAGTACTGTTGTATGTGCAGCCACACCTTTTGTCCATTTGATATTTTATTTTTTAAGCTCAAAAACCATAAGCAATATAAAGCTTTGCACCTTGCACATAGTGTAGCCAAAAGTATATGGACACCCACTCAATTATAACCATTTTTTGTCTGTTCCAGACACTTTTCTGTTATAATAAGCTTGACTCTTTTGGAAAGGCTTTACACTGGATTTTGGAGATTTTTTTGTCTACTCAGCCACAAGAGCAGTAATGAGCTCAGACACTGATGTCTGTCAGGGAGAACACGGGATTCAGTCGACATTGCAGTTCATCCCAAAGGTGCTCTTTGGGGTTCTTCCATTCCAAACCTTGTCTTCATGGAACTTACTTTGTGCTCAGGGGCACCATCATTCTGGAAAAGGTTTGGGTCACCTTTGCTCCAGTGAAAGCAAAATCTTAACATGTGGCAGCATACAAATATAGCCTATACAATTATGCAATTCATAATATGTTGCAAAAGTTATATACAGTATAGGGAAAATATCCATATACTTTTGGTCAAATAGTTTATATATACAGTCCAATCACACAACTGTTTAGTCCCAATCCTGTGAACTCCATCACACTGCCTGCATATAGAAATGCTCTTACTTTCACTATTAAACTTAGTATGGTTTTTATTGTTGATTTTTTGTACCATGTAATTCACCAACTGATCACTAGTCATGATTTTTTTCTGACCACATCTCTTACCCAATGTTGATGGTTAAGCACTATCCTTCCAGATTTTGACGATCTGTTAAAGGGTTCTTTACCCAGTTCCAGTCATTTCAAATCTCCTTAGTTGTTTTCTTCGCTTGATGCAGCCCAGTAATTTGGCCATCCTGAAATGTTGACTTATTTTGGCAGACAGGTAAGAGTCTTCCACTGGATTTTTACTGCGGTGATTAATATGGTTCAGCTGCTAACAAGTTATTTAACCCTAACTGATTCAGTGAGAAGATTCCCATTTCCTAAGCAACCTTGTCAGAAGACATATCCTTTAGTTGTGATCAAGATGCTACTTTTTTTCAGAAGGGTCAATTTATTGTCCTGCATCAAGCAAAGAAAACAACTAAGGAGATTGCTGCAGTTGGGTTAAGAACTGTCCAATGCATTATTAAAACCTGTAAGAATATTGATGAACCATTATCTTCTAGCAAGAAATGTGGTTGGAATTTATTTTGAATGATTGTAACCGGAGATCATTTAGACCAGGGGTCAGCAACCTTAAACACTCAAAGAGCCATTTGGACCCGTTTCCTATACAAAAAGAAAGCCACAAAACCCTTTTGACATCTAAAATGAAGATAACTCTGCACATCGTTTTTCACCTTTATGCTTTGTATAAAAAAGCTGTAGTGTGTTGCATTTATGAAGTCAATGCACTGCTATAGAGAAAATGTTATTTCTGCATGCAACAAAAACTTTTTTTTTTAAATAAAAAGGTGAACCTAGATTTTCCACCTGCTAACCAAAAATGCCGTCTGCTTCTGTGTGCCGTCAGCCTTTTATTGCAGGTACTGTAGCGTGCAGTCAGCTGTCAACCTGAATGAAACCAGGGCTTGAAAAGCTCAATAAATCACATGCCGGTGGGTGTCGCACTTCGGCGGTTGTGACGCATTTTTTGAGCGACCAAAAATTAAACACACTTTATTTTAATGTTACAAGATCACCATGATATTCAAATTTATAATTACATTATAATTACTAACTAATAAATTTAAATTAAATACTTATTATGTAATTTCCAAAGTCGCAACAGAGGGATGAAAGAGCCACATGCCGACCCCTGACTTTTGAACGTTTGGTGAAATTAAATCGTAAAACATTGCTATTTTTAATAGTTAAAGTAACAGCATTTCCACACCCACAACGGGAAAAGAACTCAATGGACTGGGACTAAACAGCTGTGTAGCCTTAAGAAACCACTTAGCATGGTTTATGAATCTCATCAGAAGAAAGGGCACCCAATGTAGCAATGTTATGTACCCAAAAATTAGGTCAGATGACTACCTGAATATAATGAGTGGCCAGGTTTTCCCATCAATGCATTTTTCGTCCCTGATACATACTGTAACCCCCATGCAGTTGAATTGGAAATCTAGGTATTGAGACCAAAATTGTTTATTTGTGCCAGGCTGTAAAATTTTTTATTTCTGTTGTAAAGTCAAGGCTTTTTAACATGGGAGTCATTGGGGATTGACACATTTTTGGAGCCAGCCCCCAGTGGATATTCAAGCACCTGCTGAGAAACTGCACTTCAGAATTGGCATCATTTTTCAAAACCAGAGGTTGCCCCTTGGTGGTGACACAAAGTACAAAGTCAGCAGGATGTAAATAGCTACAAATCTAAAGCTGATTTTAAACATTTCTGACAAGGCATACATCAGACACTGAGAGAATTTACCATGGTTTCTCTGCTCTCAATTGCTCTACACATTTTACATCTGAGAAACCATGGTAAAGCCTCTCAGCGTCTGATGTAATGTATAAAAATATTTTACCATAAATAATACAATTTTTATAGAACAGGGTTTTAATCCACTGTCACACCAGTCAAGCATGTTTACCTCAAAGTCTAGCAGGGCATCCAGCTGAGTTTGAATGATAGGGAGGGTCTTCATCAGCTTCTCTGTGCTCATGGTGCGCATCACACCATCAATCCTACAGGACAATGATAGCTTACAGGAGCTTGCACAGAACTATCAATAAAATTATGCCTATAAAAAGATCCTCTGGCTTGTTGAGTTTTACAAAAAAAAAAAAAAAATCTATCTTTACTCACCCCCTTTTCATCTTGGTAAAGTCAACTGCCACCAACCTGTAGGACATTGCCCGTTCATTAAGATATCTGCTATATCGTCTGATGTAGGTGGACATGTCATAACCTGTGGGAAATAAATAATAAATGTAAGTGTTTTCATTCTATAACGACTGCCTGGACAGTGTGGTGTTATTTTAAAAAAATCATACACACCTTGTAATGCCCCTTTATCTATGAAATTATTCAAGTTAAAGAGTGTGCTTCTGGATGCGAGGTATTGGATGAACCTCTATTTGAAGGAAAGAAATAAAATTCGTAAGAGAACTCTCTGCAGGTATGTTAGTACTGTACAACAGGACAAAACTGAATTTTGATTTAATGATTTCATGTTGTTGATAAAACATTGATATCATCATTTAAATAGCTTTTAACATGTTCAAATAAACTCAATCTTAAAAATGTCACAGCACATTAGTTAACCCAGTATGGACCTATAAATGGGATCGTTTATGCAATTTTATTCCTGCCCTGTAATTAAGCTCTTTGGTTACCAAGGCAACCTCGACAAGATTACCTTTTAGAACTACTGTATTTCAGATATTCAGCGTACACCATGGTAAGCCACTTTTTAAAATGTACTTAAATTTTTTTTATCCAAATATTAAATAGTTATGCTTTCTAATTTGAGTTTTTAAAAAAATGCATAAATAATACATTTTTGTGCAATACATATGACATGCATATTAGCTTAATCTTGGTTACTGTGAAAATGACTGCCAATCAGTTTTACAAAAGGATTTTGAATATAATGGGTTTAAAAAATATTCAAATACTAAATTTTAGTACTTTTTTTTTCACTAGTGATGAACCTAACTTACTATAAAGAAAATTTTAAGACATTTTTACTCACCTTGGGAAAATAATAAAATTTCATCGAATTGTATAGATTTTTTTACAAGAATTGTATATACTGTACCATGTTTAATGAAAACTGTTACCTGTTATTGCTCACTGTCATGTATAAGTGACATTCTCCAAGATCAAATATTCTATATTACAAGCAATTTTACAAATTTATTTGTGGATGCAGTAGGATTATAACACAAGTTCATTTTTTTCATAATGTGTCCGTAGAGGGTTAAAAAATCAAATACAATTACATTTGAACAATGCTGTTACTCTTACCTCATTGCCATACATCATAAGATGATGTGTGGTGATAAGAGTCTTGAACACCACAACCCAGCTTTGACTGGATGTCCTCTCAATCAGCGTGTCGGCCAGATGAGGTATACTCACACTCAGCTCATTGGTGCAATGCATCAAATCTGGTCATTGCACAGAAACAAAGAGAAATAACAGTAACGAAAGAATACTACAAAGAAAGAAAAAACCAGACACATATCTTGTTGTGTTGCTGAGAATGCCAATGCGAACGTCTTTCCTAACATCCCTGAGGCTTACCTCTGTCCTAAACTTGTTAACCGAGAGCTTAATTGATTACCTGGTCCCTTAATCAACTATCTTACGAAGTTATTTTTGAATTAAAGGAAAACGCGTCTTGGTTTATGAGGTCCATGGACCTTCCACAGCTGACCCTTCTAGGAATGTCATCAGCAAACAGTGGAAAAAATTTTGGGGGGGGGATTTAATTTACTCTGGCCAGCTAGAAAGTAAATTCTTGTCTGAAATATCTTACAAGTTCCCTTTTGGAGAATGAATGGTAATATTCAATAAGCCTAGGGTTTATTTATTCATGAAACATCCACTGAGTGAGGACTTTTTGGAGGCCAAAGTAATTGGAGAGAGGAAAATGGTACAATATTTTAGGACCCTGAAGCAAGTGGAGGTTTAATGATCTTACTCAGAAACAAAATCTTCATTCCACGGTGTACAGATCTACTGCACAAGCCAAGAGCACATGTGCATTATATAGTGTAGCCAAGCTTGAGACTGAATGCATTGTTTGCAGCTTTTTCCTTGGATCTACTGACTACTGCTCTTAAAAAAACAACAGCTTGATGAAAGATGAATACCTCAAAGTTTTCCTAGAGAATTAAGCAGCTCATCCTTGCATGTCCAAAATGTACTATCTGCCAAACCTAAAGGAACAATCCTTCCTGGACGTTCTGCATATTAATTTTTTATTATTAATGATGTACAAGATTTATTTTTATAATTATGGGTTGCCTTTTTAATCTGAAACTAATTTAATCTATATGGTGGTATTTTTCACTTTGGCTAATGGTTATCTACAGTATGCACAACACACTTTGACTACCTGCTGATAGTCCCACCAGGGGGAACACATCTCTGTCTAAAGAGACCAATGCAGCAGCGTTTTAGTCCTTCCAGCTCCCTCACCTTCTCTTCTGTACATTTTCCTCAAATAGATTTACTTCCTAGGCTTCATTTTTCATGCTAATACCACCATCAACACAAAGTAGATCCTTGCCCTAACCAAATTCTGTCTTACATTCTTGAACTTTGAGTCCAATGTTTGCTCTCTCTGCTTCTTCTACACATGATTACTCATTAACATGATATTAAACATCAGTAGAAAATGTTCAGCAAAAACTCCTTAGTTTTCATTTTAGGAGCATTGCCAAATATAAAATATCTTTTATATTTGGTATAAAGTACTTGCACTGTAACATCTTCTCAAGGAATAACAAAAATACTGCATCGAACAACATGAACATCACTTTGAACATTCCAAAAATTTCAATATAATGATATTTGATGTGTTTCAGAGAGACGGCGTCCTTTAAAATGGCGTTACACCAAATGTGACCGGATGATACAAACAACATTTTGGCTATGTAGTGACACAGTTCATTATATTTTTGACAGAATAGTAAGCATTCATTATGAATCAAATGTGATTAAACATTCTGGGTATTTAAACATCAATTGATGTACAATTGAGACACAGCAGAAGCTCTCCAAACCTGCATTGATAGTCATCAGCTTGTCAGGAGCACTGAGAGTAATAAGAAGCAGCACACAAGCAAAAGGTGTTGTGCAAATTCTTTTTTTTTTTTTTTTTTGGAGGGGGGGCGGGGGGGATTCAGATATGAACAATTTGGATATGCCCTTGATATTATAGGTCTACACTATTGTTATTACTTTTAATTAAATCATGCATATTTGAGATGTTGAAGATTCTGGAATGCTTAACAAATCAAGGCTTTAATGCAGATACATATATTATTATTATTATTATTATTATTAATATACATATGATTGGATTAATCAGAATGAGATGGTTATTAAATTCAACACCTAACCCTGCCCTGTTGACAATAATGGCATTCCTCAGGAGCATCTCCAGTGTTGCAGTGAGGCCTCACTGGTATTTTTTGTGTGATAAGTGTGTGATTATAGCCTACTGAACGGCCCTAAAGGGGTCCTTAAGGCTTTATGGGCTGGCTGCCTTTGCTACCCTGACCTTGAGTATAATTGGAAATGATAATTGGTGCCTATTAGAAGCGTTAGAATCAATAGGGTGTGAGAAAGGAGGGGAAGGAATGGGGGTGGGGGGGGGAATAAAATTCAATAATGCAATAAAATCGACCTGTGAAGGCCAGCTGACGGTGAGGCTAGATAAATGTATGGGACTTAACCTACAGTCAAGGTGCTTCTTCTTGGGCGCGCTGACTTCGTGCGTCGTGGCCTTGCACACTGCTTTGCTGATGGCCGAGCCGCTCATGCTGTGCTGCGCCGCGGCGATCCTGTCCGTGATGGACTGTCCCGACATGATCGGCTCTTCGATGTGTGCGTGAGTGTGTGTAAAGAGAGAGAGAGAGAGAGAGAGAGAGAGAGAGATCGCCTTTCAGTCAATGGACGTATTCACTGCAGGGGTGGAGAGCGAGCGCGCTGGATGCGCACAGGATGCGCTGACATTCAGACGAACAGCCGATCAAGGACGAACGCGCGCCCTGAAAAGCCCCCCGACGATCCGCAAAGTGATGAGCGATCGAAACGCGGTGCGCCTTGCGTTACTACAGTACTACCCGCAATAGGACATCACTATGGTGACTGCTACCCTCCCGCGCCGCCGGTTAACCATGTAACTGCTGCCGCTCCGATATGACTACTGATCGCTCCGATTTACGATCTCTTCTCCTTCTTGTTCTTCTTCTTGTTGCAGGTGAGTTGAGGATGAGGTAAAGCTTTTCTCAGGACGCCGCAGAGCAGAACAGCTTCAGGATCAGGATCAGCTTCAGGATGAGGATGAGGATGAGGTTCAGGCTAGCTGCTTCACTATCATTGTCAGATTCCTTCAGCCTGCATCACGAGCACACGATCGTCCAAAAAATCACCCAGTCTCACCCCAAGATGCGAATTCAGCATTTCAGCATTTCAGCATCATGGTACCCCAACTGAACAAATCCAGCGTTCGCCTCCTCCGATTCAGAGCCGGATGCTCAGCTCGGCGCAAAATGGCAGAATCAGGTGACCTGAGAAAGAGGAGGAGGAGGAGGAGGGATGATGGAGAAAAAAAAGGGGTGAGGGTGGGGGTGGGAGGGGGGATGGTCTGTCTATCCGGGGTGGGCATCTTAAAGTGAAATTTTCATTATGCACTAAAAAAAAATAAAAAATCCATTTCCCTGATTCCCTTATTTCACACAAAGTGACTGTCTCAGCCAACAAATCACAAATTCATTCACTTGGTTTCAAATGCCTTTATTGACCTCCACTCCAGCTCTTAAACTGTTCTGTTCATCTCCATGTACACAATAAATAAAGTCAATAAATACAGCATATCAGCAGTGAATGAAAAAAAAGAACAAACAATAAACGATAGTATTTAAATACATGATCATATATAATATTTGACAGATACTGTATAAACCTGTGCAACATTGATTTGGTTATTGTGAAATCATGGGGCAGCATACTTACTGCCCCATTTATCTCACTTTTATTACATCAATCCTGAGCCCCGAAGTGGTCGCATCAGATAATTTTTTTCTAATTTGTTAATTGTGTGCACATTTTAGTAAAACAAGTAAACAGAATAGAAGAAAAAAAAAGGATGTGTCACTTTTCTAGTTCGTTCACTCATTTGACTTAATTGTGCGTACAATGGTAGTAAAAATGACCGATTGTTTTACCAAATTGTGCATATAAAAATATCATCAGTAGTCTTTTTTAAAAATGGAAAACTTTTGTTTATTTGGAATAAGCAAGAACTGCCCCAGCTTAACAATGCAAATAATACTGTGTCCTGGTTTGTTCTTCATTAAAACATTTTTTTGCATTCAAAGACTGATTTTTTAAAATGTGTTTCAGTCAGATTTGCTGCACCATTTGAAATCTTTCACTCTAAAATTAACCAAAATTGGGGGTTTGAACAAAAACAAGCAAAAAAATGAATAAAATAACTTAACTGCAGTATTGTTTCAACCTGCAGTGCATTAGAACTGGAACACTTTGCTAGCACGCCATGGCACACTCTCAATTGCCATTTCATTGTTTTGGATTAGTATATTGACACTAATTGGACTTTGCTTTGTGTGTTATGTGCTTTACTGATTTGCTGAGTAAACCCACATCTAATGGGTTTTGGTTTTTGTTTCTGCTGATTTCATGTTGTTTTGTGTCAGTGTGGATTATCCTGCTACCTGCTGTGACAAAACTCCCACTGATGCAAGGCATTTTGCCTTGCATTTTTTGTTCATTTCTATTGTTTTATATACGGTAAAGGCAAGATTTGAAAAGTCACATTAAAAAGATAACATTATTATTATTATTATTACGCTTTTGGAAACTTGTTTGTAACCGCACATTAAGGGGTGCAAATATTTTACCCAACCCCTTGAAGTATTCATGTCAGAGCCATTTTCCTTACTGTTTTTTTATTGTATGGTCTGTATGGTTATGAATTCAAAAGTCAGCACCATCAAATGTCTATGTTGGTTTCATGAGCTAATTCCTTAACTGCTCAACTATCTAAACTATAGATTATAGCACTAAATGAGGTAAATGTTATTGCATAAACTGGTTAACTATCGATCATTTGGTCCACCAGCTTTCACAATCACAAAAATTTCTTCACAGAGCGTTTGATTGTGCATATACTCTACCAGTTACTGGATTTGTACTGTAGATGAAATGCTATAGGAATATAAACCAGCAGGGTGTTTTTTTTTTTTGTTTCTGATGCTTTACTGCAGTGCCTTATCTTAATTGCTTTTTGAGGGTGAAGCTAGCAACTCTGTGCCCCTTTCTCACGCTCTCTCTCTCTCTCTCTCTCCTGCTCCTCCTCGCCATCAGTCTTACTACTTGGTACATGCAGAGCATTTAGCTTTGCCATGATCTTTGGTGTTGTTGTTGCCAGACAGGGTCACTGTGTTTGGGTCCGTCTCACTGACAGCGTTCTCCTCATTGGCCAGTATGTTTTCCACCAAGCACCTGATTGCTGCTTCAATATTGGTGTTTTCCTACAACAAGCAAGAGACACAGATAAGAATGTGCTTTGGATTTAGTGCTTATTATACAGCAACCTCAGTGTGTAGTAAAACACATCAGCCTACAGTAAACACTACCAATTCTTACACTTATATAAGAAAACAAATTAAAGCTTTGAAGGCCTTGGGAGTTACATAGTGTAATAAATGTAATAGCATTTTATTTTAAATGCATTTCAATGTTCTGAAGACATTGAACAGAAAAAAGTACATAAGCACAAATAAATGTCTGACGGGCATGTAGGGAGGAAAAAAAGCATACTCATAAAACTTTCAAAGAAATATGATGGTGCTTTCGTTTGAAATCGATCTCGACAAGTTCTGCTCACGGACGTTTTATGGACACAGGAAAGGATGTGGACAAAGCCTTGCAGTATTCTTAAGGTGAAAGGAAGCTGTCTTGGTAAATAAAAATTAAATGACTGTGAGGTGTCTATAGCCACAGCAAGGCTTCTAACCAGAGCAGATGTGGATGTAATAAAGGAGAGGGTTGATGGGAATGCAATCAGTACTCTTCAGATTGGCATTTGTTGAGCCTCATAAAGTTTACACACATCCAGACGGTCAACCAATGGACAAATATCACATATCAATCAGTACTTGCATGTCAGTTTCTGTATAATGCATGTATAATATCAATAATCACAGTCTAAGAAGTTAGCCATGGGGAACACCGTGAGAAAGGAGTCAGATCTAAAAATAGCAATTAAAACAAACTTCTGTCCGTCTCAGAGATAAGAGTGAAACAAGAATATTATATTTCAAGTCGAAGTTTTTAATCGCTTGTTCGTTTAACATATGCTGTGCGCAGAAGAATGTGATGTGATTTACACACCCGTCAGCCGAAATGACAATCATGTGACCGCAGCAAATTCTACAGCACTTAGGCAGCAGCTAAGTCACATGATACAGTATAAGTGCCTCCTTTTGTCAAAGCACAAGGTTTAACTTTCGTAACAATTCAATCTGCTTTTACGATCCCTGTCTCTCTCATCTTACAGTACATTTCAAATAGAGGTCACTGCAGAGCAAACTGCTTGTAAAAAGCTCTGGCCTCCAGAGTTCACACAGCAGGGTGCTAATATTTATTCGAGGAGCTGCTTTGGGTCCTGTTCATACAGTTCCTGTCTCACACACCCCTGTGTGTTTAATTAGAGAGGAACTGCGAGTTGAAACACATGCCCTCTCTAAATTGTGATACGTGTCCGTGTGGTTCATGGCACAGTAACACAGACGCACGATCATCAAACACTGACCTCTGAATCATCTCAGTGTCAATCCACATCACCAGGCAGTTTATTTGAAGCTCAAATAATAGTTGAAGCAACATTTGGTCAACTTTGTTTAAAATATCTTCACGGATTCAAAGATAAGCCAATCAGGCTGAATTAAGTCGAATAGCGCTTGCTGGGTATGACCCATTAAAGCTTATGTCTGGCGGACGTCATTGATGTTATGTAACAATGACTTGTGAAACACATTATAAAACCCAGAAACAATGAAACACTCACACTCCCTTTTATGTGCACCGGTTATTGTCCACTCACCTTGGCTGATGTTTCAAACCAGCCTACAAATCCGGTTTCTTTGCAAAATGTGTCAAGTTTGGGAATCTGAGTAGACAGGCTGTCCCGTGACTGGTCGGATTTATTGGCCAGCAGAACAGCTGGGACAGGTTTGCCATTGCTGAGGGTAACCTTTGTGTCCAGATCATCTTTCCACTTTGGTACCGCATCAAACGTTGATGCTCTGGTCACATCGAATACTATCAGAGCTCCTACAGCCTCGCGGTAATACACCCGTGTCATATTGCCATAGCGCTCCTGACCTATAAAAAAAAGGGGAAAATACTAGTTCACAAATTCCAAAATGTTTATTACATACATTATGGTAATTTTACAGTTTCTGACAACATTAACAATTAATGATTTGTTTTTCAGCTTGGGTTAGGAAAATGTCTACTGTATGTCTTTGTATAAAGCTGCTAAAATGAAAGTGATCAATTAACTAAATTTATTTGTAAACAATCATCAACATTAAATGTAATTATAACCAGATACATTTGTTATTTTTAAAAGAAAAAAATCTTATTTAAAGTATGATGTTATTCATCAATAAAGATCAAATGTATGCGTTCATGTCACACCCCTCTGTCATTATTTATTTCCCTTTAACAGCCATGTTATTCCATACAATGCTCTAGCAGTGCATGCTTACTAAATATGAAAAATATCAATTAATCAGTAAAGGTAAGGTTTGGAGACCACATGATCAATATTAAATCGGATTAAAATCTGAAATTCAAATCTGATTCATGAAGTTAGAATAATACATTATATACAATTATTACACAATAAAAATATAAAATTATTATACAACATTATTATACAACAAAACAGCTACACACAAAAATCTAACCTATTTTATAAATAGATATATAGATGTTTATTTTATAAATCAGTACAAAACAATTTTATAATCAAAACATAATTTTATAACAAAAATAAGTTACAAAAATAAATAAATAAATAGATTGTGTATCGGCAAAGGAAGGAAAAAAATTTATTTGAGCACTGCATAGTATTTTTTAATGTAGAACCTGTTTATGCCTTATTTCTGAAGGCATCTTTGCACAGAATTTCTTTGCATGTGCCTTAGATATTTACACAGCACTGTTTGTAGTACAGTATGTGTGTGAAGTTGCCTGACACAACACAGTTTTTTCATGACAACTAAATGCAATTTGTTTTAAAAGCTTCTGATGTTGACCCAGAAGTTGGTAGTTACGACTGATATCACAGATCAGCTTATGGACATGGATTTTTTTCTTTCTTTGAAAGTGAAGCTTCGGGTGAGGGTTGTGAATGGTTTCTAGTTAGAAATCTTGCTTATTTTATAATGCAGTAAAGAGAAGCATGGATAGAGAAAGAGAGAATGAATGAGACATGAGACAAAGGGGCACAGAAAAAAAAGCCCCTTGGCTCAACTCCTAACTCTCATGTGACTCTCCACAGACATGCAAGAAGCAAATAGACACCCATCTTTTTTCATAATAAACTGGATGCACCAAATTAGTTTTCAAATAACAACTACTATTTGTTTTCTTCTTTGCATATTGGAATATGGCCAATTTTACACAAACCGAGATGCAAAAATTCCAAAAATATTTACAATAAGGCTGGATTGTTCGTCAATCTGAGGGTGGACTGCCCCAGAGACAAAAAGCAAGGAATCTTGAAAAAATACTCCTTTCGCACAACATGGTTGATTCGGGCCTTCTGGAAGACATCCTCTCGCAGTTCGAAGATCAGCACTCTCTAATTCTATTCCTATGTCAACAAAGTCTTAATACAGTAATATCTTTAATAAATAAGAACATTTAATTAATAATGCTTTCAATGCTTTCAAAATGTGAACATTTTACCACGAAACTATGGATGTGTTAACTTGCATGACTGTGCACATTCCAAGTAAAAGAAGTAGAACATACAAACCAAGCAATGTCATGTGACTGCAATTGTAATGTGATGTGATATGAGATGTGATGTAATATGTTATGTGTGATATGTGATATACGATGTAATGTGTGATGTAATTTGTTATGTGATGTGATATGTAATGTAATATGTGAGGTGATTCTGATGTCTGATGTGAATGTGAATGATATGTATAACTTTTTTAACCTTTTTAATTCATTAACTTTGCTGATTGATTTAAGGAGTACTAGATACATGGGTATAAACACAGATCAGTGCAACATTTAATGCCTGAAACCTTTCAATAAAATGTTAAACTGCTGAATCACATCACATATTTAATAATAATAATAATAATTAAAAATAATAATAATAATAATAAATTAAAGCCAATCTTACCAGCAATGTCCCACAGCTGGAGCCGGATGACTGTGTGATTGTCCCAGGTAAGCACTTTGAGCGCGAAGTCGACGCCGATGGTGGCGCGGTAGTGCTGTGAGAAGATCTGATGAACATATCTCTTAATAATCGAGGTTTTTCCAACTCCAAGGTCTCCGATCACAAGAACCTTAAACAAATGTTCTTGCTGCATGACTGTAATTTCCACTAACGCAAGAAACACGAGCACTAAACTGGGTTACTGTTTATTTCCAGAAGCTTGTAGAAACTTAGACATTCTTTAATAGCTTAGAAAAATAAAAACGGGAATTATTCATCATCAATGAGACTAAGACGATTAAAATATTTACTATTTTAAAAAAGTGTCTTCTTATAAGAACCGCATTCTCATTCTCTGTAAGCTGCATTAAAACACCTTACTGCACTGAAGAGATCAGAGGCTTGTGTACCTTAACAGCTCCCGTAGTAGGAAGCTGCCGAGCCCCCGACCTGTGCTTTCATATATATACCAAGGGGCGGGGCGAGAGGATGGGGGCGGAGCTACAGCTCCACTCAGCTCAGTTCAGTTAAAAAATTACATTGTTGCCAAAGCATTTATAAAAAGTAGATTACATTATAAATAACATTTATAAACATTATCAACATATTAAATTTAAAAGAAAAACAACAACAGAAATTATATATTCAAGATATTCAAGGTGTGTGGATCGTGTGTCTCACGCTGTGCCATACTGTTTCTCAGTTTCTCACACTCTGACACACACACACACACACACACTATATGAACAAAAAAGTACCCGCAATGACATTGGTTTGCCTTTTTGAGCTATAACAGATTCCGCTCTTCTTGGAAGGCTGTCCACAAGATTTTGGAGTGTTTCTGTGTGAATTTGTGCCCATTCATTCTGTAGAGCAGTTATGGGGTCAGACACTGATGTTGGACAAGAAGACCTGGGTCCCAATCTCAGTTCCAGTTCATCACAACGGTTATCGATGGGGTTCAGATCAGAGCTCCGTGCGGGCCAGTCAACTTCTTACACTCCCAACTCATCAAATTAACTGGGGCAGAATCATGCTGGAATAGATTCAAGATTCAAAGAACTTTATTAATCCCAGAGGGAAATTGCTTATGCTCGGTTATAGGTGCTCACAGTTGTTAACTAAGGAAAGGTAATAAAGGTAATAAATAATAATAATAATCTCCCAAAAAAAAAAAAA